>JAJHSJ010000002.1:38054162-38233733 GCA_021015155.1 Magnolia officinalis
CGGTGAGTTAGGTGTGCCCCATATGAAGATCATACAAGCATCGGCCTCAACTAGATGTGTTGCTCCGAAGTCATCAAAGGTAAACTTAGCCCACATCCCATGTCCCAAAACACCCGTAATAAATCCTTAAAAAGCTTAGAACAACATAAGAATATAAGTACGAAACTGATTTTGCAAACAGGAAAATTTTCTAAGTTTTCAGCTTTCTTCGATGTATCGAGCTTACATGTGACTCGAACACTGTTTTCGATGACATCGATACAGCCTCGTTGACATCGAATTGAGGTCTTTTATGTCCAGCAAAAAACATGATATTTGGACAATATTCTCTATGTATAGACCGAGCTTCGATGTCATTGGAATTCAAATTCCGATGACATCGAGCAAGGTTCGATGTCATTGAATATAGGCTAGTTTGTGCCAGTAAGCTTCAAAGGTAAATTGAGAATTTCATCGATGATTAAAACGAGCCTCGATGTCATCGGAATTTGAATTCCGATGACATCGAGGGAGCTTCGATTTCATCGAATTTAAACAAAGACTAGTCCAGCAAGCTTGATAGGAAAATCATCTGGAAATGTTCGAGGAATCGAGATATTGTCATGCCGCAACTCGAAAAACGGGCTCACAAAATTCCCGATCGCCAAATACGGTGCCAACAGCCTCCGTAGTGCCCCATTCTCGGCTCTCAGCACTCATGTGCTAGATTTCGATCCTGGGATCCTACAAGGAGGATTTTCAGTGTGAATTTTTTTTTTGTAATGGAGCATAACCACAAGCATAATCAAGTCACAAAACAACATCACCACATATCCACTAATATAAACATTTGAATACAATGCTGAAAAGGGAAATACATATGTCAAAAATCAAAGCTCCAGAAGTCTGCTGCGCTCTCCAAGTTCAACGCTGCTGCTACCTAACACCACCTGCATGCATCTATCGTGCATAAGCTTATAGAAAACTTAGAGGGTGGTCAAAGTGTGTGTAAGGTAAGTGCAAGTATACAATAAAGGCCCATAAATCATACATCATCGTAATAAGCGGAAATACTGACAAGATCATGATCATACGATATCAGAGTAAACGGAAATATACTGGTAAGTCCATGAGTTTAAATATCAGAGTACGCAATGTAGATCATAATGATCCAAATATCATATACTGCGGATGCAATATAATATGCAGATCCTGTCAAGTCCTTCTAAGCCATATAAGTGCAGAAAGAAACGTAGCAATCCAAAATGTCATATGACGTGGATGAAATGCAAAATGTGATGCGAATGAATGACCAAGCTGAAGTGAAGTCGGAATGATAGTACGTAGCATCGCAGGCTACAGGGTCCATCACAAGGGAATTCTATCAAAACCAGTCCCATACCTAAATTTGGATAGTCAAACACAATGTGGTAAACTCCTGATCTCAGGTTAGTCGCACGCCCCAACCGAAATCTTGACCATTGAGAAGATACACATAAAAAATAGTTACGCACCACCAGCCCGAGTGGATAGTGAATGGATGAATGAATGAGTATGCAACTCCTGCTCAGTAACCTACCAGCACAGTAGCCTGCCAACCACTGGTAGCTCACTCAGGCCTCAGCCCCGCCCACATCAGCGCCTACCCACGTGCGCCAGCCCACATGTGCAATAGTGACGGGGTGTCATAATATCATGTCAGTCCTCATATCAAGTCCACATATCAGTATAGTCCTCTATGGGGAATCACTGGGGTTTATTACACTCTACACTGACTGCCGCCTCCCTAGCCGCACGGCCCAGTGAGTGGAAGAGACTACACTATCCGCTTGACCAGTAATCTACCAATACCTACCCGGCTCGTCAATAGCGGACTCATTTGTGAGCTAATCAAACTCAGCCTAGCTTATAGCCCTCTTACTCGAGCGGATAAGGCTACACCCCCCCCAACCGACTACGACACAGTGGAAGACGCGGCCTACTGGTATTCGGCACTCGGGCGCTCATGTATCCACTCGGTCTAGACGTTGGGGCGTCTCCTGGCCTCGGAGGTTTAGGGACTTTCACTCACGGACATCCAAAGTGCCCAGATGCTAGAAACAAACATTTTCGGTGTCCCATCTAGCCATCCACGACATGCCTGCGGAGGTCACAGCCCTGATGTCGCTAGGGCATACAGTAATCACAATCACACAATGCAAGATGCATGAGTCATGTAGTCTAATCATGCATCAATCCTGAGCATACCGTGTGCTCATGTGGGATAACTCCACCTATCAGGGAGTCTCATAAACCATCTGTACTGTGGCATATATAAGGGTCAATCACATCTCATAATAAACATGCAGATGATGCGTATGGGCATATATTATAATGCTATGCTGTCACATACTTATAATCGGTATCAATAACCGGCATCAACCATCGGCCTCGACAATGTGAACATTTAACCAACATTGCCCCCAAGGAATGGCCCACATAGAGCCAAACATATAATGGGCCCACAGCCTCACACAAAGGCCTAATATACAACACAATGGGCCTTACTCAAGGGCCACATATACACAACAGGTGGGCCCTGCTCATGGGCCTAATACATATTACAATGGGCCTTGCCCATAGGCCACGAATACATCACAATGGGCCTTGCCCATGGTCCTCGAATACATGACATGTGATCCCTACACATGGGTCTTGAATACATCAAATGGGCCATGCGTCATGAGCCTAATACTATCACAATGGGCCTCAACTATGGATCGTATATACATCATATAGGTCTCGACAATTGGTCTCGACAATCGAAATCGACCTTGATAATCGAAGTCGGCCTCAACAATCGGAATCGACACTCGGAATCAGCTTCGACAATCGGAATCGACCTATACAATCGCCCTCGATAATTGGAATTGGACTCGATACTCGCCCTCAACCATTGGAATCAGGCCTCGACAAATCAGAAATCGGCCTATACAATTGGAATCGGCCGATACAATCGCCCTCGACAAATCAGAATCGGCCTCGATACTCGACCTCGACAAATCAGAATCGGCCTTGATACTCGAAAATCAGAATCGACCTATACAATCGGCATCGATAAATCAGAATCGGCCTCGACAAATCAGAATTGGCCTCAACAATCAGAATCGGCCTCGATACTCGACAATCGGAATCAGCCTATACAATCGGCATCGACAAATCAGAATCGGCCTTGATACTCGACCTCGACAATCAGAATCGGCCTATACAATCGGCCTTGATAAATCGGAATCGGCCTAGACAATCAGAATCAGCCTTGATACTCGACAATCAGAATCGGCCTATACAATCAGCATCGACAAATCAAAATCAGCCTCGATACTCGGCCTCGACAATCAGAATCGGACTATACAATCGGCCTTGACAAATCGAAATCGGCCTATACAATCTGCCTCGACAAATCGGAATCGACCTCGACAATCAAAATCGGCCTCGATACAACCGGCCTCGACAAATTAGAATCGGCCTCGATATTCGATAATCGGAATCGGCCTATCAAAGGGCCCTAGGGAGAGTTATAATGCGAACATTTAACCAACATTATTCTTATAATGTGGACGTCAAACCATCATTGCTCCCAAGGCACGGCCCGCTATAAAGGTCAACACATAAACCATGGTGGAATCACATTACAATGGGCCTTATGTACATCTCATTGGGCCTTGACCCATGGGCCTCCAATACATCAAATGGGCCTCATAACATGGGTCTCCTATATATCAAGGTGGGCCTCAAGGATGGGCCATAACTACGTCAAGATGGGGCTAATCATATGGGCCTCATATATATACCAAGGTGGGTCTCAATGGACGGCCACAAGTACATCAATATATATATATATATATATATATGAATCATATCAAAAGATCAACTGGACCGCACTCCAAATAACAGTGGTGCTAATGATTTCCATTAAATTCTTAAGGCCCACCATAACATTTAATTTTCATCCAATCTGATCATAAGGTCACACGGACCTGAATTAAGAGGAAAACAAATTTCATGTTGATCCAGAATTTCTATGATACCAAGGGGATTTCAATGGTAGACGTTCAATGCTCACAGTGTCGTGTGGTCCACTTGATAAATAGATCTGTCTTATTTTGTTTCAAGACTTAAAAATGAGTTTGCCAAAAGGTTGGACGGTTTGGATGTAACACATGCATCATGGTGGGTCCCACCGTCCAGTGGTGTGGACGGTGTGGATAGAACACATACATCATTGGTGAGTCCCACCGTCCAGAGTCCAGTGGTGTGGACGGTGTGGATAAAACACATACATCATTGGTGGGTCCCACCGTCCAGTGGTGTGGACGATGTGGATAGAACACATACATCATTGGGTCTCACGTGGGGCCCACCATAATGTTCCACCCAATCTGTTGATGAGGTCACACAGACCCATTAAAATAAATAAATAAATTTTATTTTTATCCAAAACCTCAGGGACCAGAGGTTTCCACTAACAGACGTTCAATCCACCACTACTTTTAACGTGGTCCACCTGACTGCGTATACGGTTGATTTTGGGGGGCCCACTGCTTAAAAAGGGGCCCTATCAAATGTATAGTGTTGATGTCAATACACATCACGGTGGGGGCCCATGGTTGGGACCCACATCCCAGCGTCAAACGCAGCAGGACGTTGCTGACGTCCTCTGACGGTCAGCAGCAGCAGCAGCTACCGTCGCCATATTTTTTTATTTTTATTTTTAGTTTTTATTTTCTCAAGGATTTTCATAGGTAGGGCCCACATCATGGGAATCTGACCCAGCCATTTGCTTTTATGGCCCAAGATAGACCCATCGAGCCCAATATTTGACGTATTTTAGTGTATATAAATATCAGTGTGGATTTCAACAGTAGAAAACACTATGTTCTATGCTATGGCCCGCCAGATAGTCGGATTGGCTTCATTTTTTCGGGTCAACGCCTAAAATGATCTAGGGAATGGGATGGACGACGTGGATTGAATTCATACATCAAGGTGGGGCCTGCATGAGCAGCCCACCCAAAAACCATTTTTTTCTGTTGTCGTTAGTACGCCCCACTGTTTGTTGGACGCTGGACATGGACGGTGTGGGTATACATTTCATCATGGTGGGTCCCACGTGTGGGGACCACGGCTGGTGGGTCCCACATGGACGTGGCCCACTTGATGGGATCAATTTAGTATTTGTGTTTATCTCATCTCCATTAAGGTAGGGCCTACATGGTTTGGACGGCCATGGGGTCCATTTGATGGACGGTTTGGACACCACATACACTCACTAAATGGGCCACAAAATAAAGGAAGGAGAGAAAGAGAGAGAGAGAGACACGTGATACATCAAGTGGGTCCCAATACGTGTGGGCCCACCAAATCAAAATCAATGGTGGAGATTCCTTCTCCATCAAAATGGAAGGTCTAAATGACCCTATTTATGCAAGGAAAGTAAACATCATGATGGGGTCCATAGAGAATGGCCCCATCATGGAATGATCATGAGAATCAAGGTGGGTCATCAGCCACATCTAGGGTCCAAAGTGAGATCCATACCATCAATCGGTAGGCCCCACTTGGCCCATCATCAAAACATGAAAATCTAGCCTATAAAGTACCCACCGTTCGATCTTCTTGATCCGATGGAACGCCGATCTCCTTGTGTCTCACTTTGATGGAGGGTGATGAGAGTTGAAGGGCTAGGATGATAGATTTTGAGGTGGAAAGTGGGCCACACACACTCACTTTTCTCTCTTAGAATTGTTAGACGTGCACTTTTTTTGTTGTTTGGAATGCGTGTTTAAGAAATGAGAGAGAGAGAGAGGGTTGTAAGGAGAGAGAGAAATGGGTGATAGATGTGAGTGATGGATGTGAGTTGATAGGTGTACTTGACATGTATGGGTGTGTGAGAGAGAGGGTGAGAAAGAGTTGACTTTAGGGTTGCTCTTATACTTGACATGAGGTGATTGATTGATTGATTGATTGATTGATGAGATGGGTCGTAGAGATTCTCTTGGGATTGCAAACTCGCGGTGTTTTCTCGAACTGAATGCGGGCCCATATCTCCTGGCCATGGTATAAGATCGGTATACAAGATACGGTGTTGGAACCGCGACGACGGTGCGGTCGCAATGATATAAGTCTTGAATTAAGATGACTTAAATCTACAGGATATGACTTAGGATCACGTGCAAACGTCGATTATAGGTCGCAGGTTGCCGGAATTCGACGGGAAGGATCGCGGGAGTAGATGGAATAGTACGGATTAGGATACGGGCCTTATAGATATCCTCGATGACATCAAAATTCAAATATTGATCATATTGAAACTAAGTCAATGACATCGATTTTGGACAAAGGAGTGTCCAACAAACTGACAAGGAAAATCTTCTGAAAAGATCGATGTATCGAAGTAGGTTTCAATGACATCGACATTTGAAATCTGATTACGTCAAAGTAGGCTCGATGGCATCGAAGCCAGCCTGTTCATGTCCAGCAAGCTCCTTTGGAATACATTGTCGAGGAATCGAACCTAGGCTCGATTACATTAGAGTTCAAATCCCGATGCCATCGAAGCAGGTTCGATATCATCAAGCTTCTATCAAAAAGTTTCAGCTGTGTTTGTCAATCGAGTTTGTATCATCGAACTGTCATTTACATCATCGAAAGTATACGTTCGATGACATCGAATCAGGGTTGATGATGTTCACACCCCAAGGATAGGGTTGTGATGTAGTAATAATCTCGGTAAGACTGAAGTCGAATCCATAGGGACTGAACCTTGTACGTATTCTGAAAGTAACTCGAACTAGAACTAAAAGAAGATATAATCTAAATCAAGAATAATTGAAGGAATAATGGTGAGAATTTTAATGAAGCTTGTGAAATTCAAATGTAAGAAACTAGGGTTTCAGAGGATCCACTTGTAGAGATCAGGAAGATCTATGCTTGATGCAAGAACACAACTGGAATCAGAGTCCTATCTTCATCCAGATGGAAGATATAATATTAAAAATCAACTATGAACTTTCTTTGATCTAGTTTTCAAGAGATGAAAGGTATGAGATTTAGACTTGATTCCATTACAAGACCATGCCCATGAGACAAAGTAAACAACAGAATTTAACCAATCCACATCCACTCAAAAAGAGTTATGAACGTAGGGAAGGATTCCATCATCCATCCATGCCCATGAGACGATGGTGAACAATAGGGTTCCTACGATCATAACCTTCATACATGCATGGAAAATACCATTAGATATCGCAGAACCATTGTAATTTGAGTCACAACAAACCATTAAAAACTAAAGGCATTCCATATAATCAAACTAGAATCAAAATCAGTTCATGAATCAAAAGGCATAAACAAAAAGTCTCCCATCTCACTACAAGCTTCACCTCTTAGCCCTAGCTAAGAGATTTAGCCCATCATTGACATGGTAAGGCTAAAATCTCTTAGAAAAACATAAATAGAAATTCAGCAAAGGGAAGGAAAAAACTCTGATTAATGGCCAAGCGACTGACGCTATCTCTCTATCTTTCTTGCGCTTCTTTCCTCTATGGTTCCAAAGATCCATGTAGACATTTTTACATAGCAAAGTAGCATGCGCAAGAAACTACTTGCGTCTGGAGTGGTTGTGAGCAGTCTTTTTGAAAAATCTTCTTTAGGACGTTCGTGGCTGTCCTGACCTCTACTTGGACAGTCTAGATTGTGGATCCGGCCATCGTCATGAACGCATAATCGGCCGTAAAAATCGGACGTCCAACGCACGTTTCTTGCCTGCTTTTTTGTGCTGCGAAGGTCGGTGGGCCCCACAGTGCTGGTTACTGAGAAATCCGACCCATTCATTGGATTTATAGCGAAAAACCAATCGGGAAAGAGTGGTTTTTATCGGGTTTTGGTGCAGTCCACTGTCTCAAACCAACTAGCCGTTCATCTTGTTTTTTCTGGCGATCCACGTGTGTACGTTTGCATGGGTCCAAAAACTCATCATGGTTAGGGTCGTCCCTACCCTAGGGATGCAATGGACGGCTCTGATCGTCACTTTTTACGATAGGGGGGTCCCACAATGATCAAATGGTCGGACAGCGTCCGCCCGCTGGCAGACACTGTGATTTTGGAAGAAAACGTCGGTCAACCTTGCGCTGACCGACCTTGAGTATTATGGTGTGTTGTCGGTGCTCATGGGCATTATGTACACACGATGAGATGTGGGGTCCACTGTGATGTTTATCCGATATCCGCTCCATCCAACCATTTTGTCACCCCATTTAAGGGGTTGAGACCAAAATTGAAGTATATCCAGATATCAGGCGAGCCCCAAATCAGAGATTCGTGGGCTGATTTGTCCGTTAGGCCACTTTCACAAGGATCTAATGGCTAAAATTCGATGTGTACGATTAATTTGTGGTCCTTTGGACATATATAAAGTTTCGAGCCAAACGGATGGTGGGAACCTGTGATCTTGCATTCTAGACAGTTTTGAGGCTTGTTTAACGTGATTGGCGTGATTTTCTCAGATCTCAAGCATGTAAATTCTTTGATCTCGGTCTCCTAGGGTCCGTCCCTCACCATGGTGATTTATGAGCGTTAAATCCATGCTTTTAGTACTCTTTTTCAATCCGGGCTCCTAAATACACCTCGCAACATAAACACGATTAAAATAGGTTGTTAAATAGTATTATATTCGTAAAATCAGGTAATAACTGGGGTTCAATATGCAATATTTGACCCTCAACACAATCCCCAACCAGTATTTTGCTAGTCCTGAGCAAAGTATGCGAAAAATAAATTACGGGACAATTTCTATGAAACCAAGTGATATTTGAAAGACAATCTAGTCAATAAAATTCTAAGATTCATGCATGTTGGGCCTTACTTTTTCCTAGGATAAAGCGCACGGTAAACTTCATAGTCAAGTTCAAAGCATTAATCCATTCATTAGAAAGATTCTAAACATCGAGATCCATGGGTGTATAGTGCAACATTGACTTCTCACAATTAAAGGTTCGATCGTCAATTTTCATGGTAACATTGATAACCAAAAGGAATACTCCAGATAACCGAACCTAAACCAAAACTTGCCTTATAGTTTAATTTCTTTCTTTTTCCTATCGGCAGTTTTCACGCCGTGTCAACCTTGGGGAATCGACCCCTCACCTATAGGGAGCAAACCTATGGTGAAGACCATTTGCCTAACCCTTTCTAAAGACAAACCTTTTTTTTAACATGATGAACAAATTTCCCAGGTTGGCTCTTTTCATGCCCAGTGATTATCAAGTTAACAATTTAATCTCGAATCGAAGCTTTAACGTGTAAGCCAGGTGTGACATGTGAAATCATGACTCAATCAATGTTTAAAAAATTCTAATCATGAATTAACAATCTGAACTTAACTGTGAAATCTAACAGATGGCTGGATCCAAGAGTCATAAATTACCAACATTATGTATCTTATACTTCTAAATCAAATATGGTCATCAAAGTCACTTTGAATTCACAAGAATTTCTAACAAAAAAAATTTAAAATTAAAATTAAAAATTTTCCACAATTTTTGCTCAAGACCAAGAAAATACTGATTAAGTAACCTAATCTCCCATCCCCAACCTAAAATCTACATTGTCTTCAATGTAAAAGATATAAGCATACAATGCACATGGGACAACGAAAGTAAAGGAGAAGTGAGGGAAAGATAGTACCTGATGAAGGAGTTAAGAGGCTTTTTTCAAAGAGATTTCAGCATAAAGGCGGCTTGGCACAAGAGTTAATCCAACAAAAGCAAACTATCCTAAAACAACGGGAAAGCAAACTAACCTAATGACATAAAACCAACTAACCTAGAATGATAAAAAGTAAACTACCCTAGTCCTATGAAAGCAGTAAACCTAGCTTGGGTATAGCATCAACGCGTGAGACACGGCGTTGGAACCGCGGTGATGGCACGGTCACTAGGATATAAGTTTTGAGTCGAGCCGACTCTAATATACGGGATGTGACTTGGGTCGTGCGTAGATACAATCTACGCGTCGTGGGTAACTGGAATTCGATCGGGAGGACCGTGGGATCTTAAGGAATGGTACGGACTATGATACGGGCCTTACAGCTCTCCTCTCTTAATAAAAATTTCATCCTCAAAATTTACACAATCATCGTAATTAGACATAATGCATAAGGAAGAGGAAATATAACATTATTATATAAAATCGAAGACAGCATATAAGATACAATATATAATCAATCATCAAAGAGATGGGAATCAGCATCTGTATAACCGGCTAATTAAACATTAATATCGTGGGGATACCAAAGACCAAGAATGGTCGTACTTGCGACATATTTCAAAATACACTTAACAGCAATCAGGTGGGATTCTTTAGGGTCAAATTGATATCTAGCACAGATTCCTACGCTGAATGCAATATCAGGTTTGCTCGGAGTTAAATATAATAAACTACCTATCATACTACAATATAACTTAGGATCTATACTTTTACCTATTGAATCCTTAGAGAGCTTAAGTGTCATACTCATAGGAGTATCAAAATTTTACCACTCTTAAATTCAAACTTTTTCACCAAGTTTAGAGCATACTTGGTTTGAGAAATAAAGATTATGTCTTTAAGCTGTTTCACTTGTAGACCTAAAAAATAATTAAATTCTCCAACCATGTTCATTTCAAACTTGGACGTCATCAAATCTGCAAACTCAATAGACATGTCAGAACAAGTAGATCCATAGATAATGTCATCAACATATATTTGTACTACAGTATGTGATCATTTGTTTCTTTACAAACAGTGTCTTATCAACACTTCCCATTACAAAGTTATGACTTAGTAGAAACTTAAACAATTTCTCGTAACATACCATGGGAGCTTGTTTTAATCCATAGAGTGTCTTTTATAAGTGATAAACATGATCAGTATGTTTAGGGTCTTCAAAACTAGTAGGTTGTTCTACATATACTTCCTCATGTAGATTACCGTTCAAGAAAGCACTCTTGACATCCATTTGATAGAATTTGAAATTTTTGTAACAAGCAATAGATATGAATAGTTTGATCGATTCAAGACGAGCTACTGGGGTAAAGGTTTCATCATAATCGATGCCTTCTATCAGAGTGTACCCTTGTACAACCAATCTAGCCTTATTTCTTATAATATTACCTAGTTCATCAGATTTCTTTTTAAAGATCTATTTAGTTCCAATAATATGTTTATCATTAGGTCTAGGAAAGTACCATACATCATTCCTTATGAATTGATTAAGTTCATCTTGCATAGCCACTATCCAGTTTTTATCAGCAAGCGCTTCTTTTACGTTAGTCGGCTCAATCTGGGATGTAAAGCACACATAATTATAAATGTTTTCTAATTGTCTACGAGTGCGCACACCAATGAGAGGGTTCCCAAGAATTTGATTAGTTGGATGCTCTTTAACTGACCATAGTTCAATGTCATTTTGACTAGATGAAGAGTTTGGTTTATCAAATAAAGAGACTTCATCATCTTCTGAACTTAAGACAGGTGTATTCAGGTGATCATCTATAACCACATTAATGGATTCCTGAATTACACTGGTCCTCTTGCTGAGAACATGATATGCTCTACTATTTAGTGCATATCCTAGGAAAATACCCTTGTCACTTTTAGTGTCGAATTTACCCAGATTTTTTCGGTCACGTAGAATATAGCATTTACTGCAAAAAACTCGAAAGTATTTGACTGTTGGTTTCTTATCAAACCACAGTTCATATGTAGTCTTATTATTTGACTTTCTAGTATAAACACAGTTAATAATATAACAAGTCGTGTTCACAGCTTCAGCCCAAAGATTTTTAGGAACTTTCATGCTGTTTAACATTACATTAACCATTTCTTGAAGCACATGATTTTTTCTTTCAACAACCCCATTCTGTTGAGGTGTCTTAGGAGCAAAAAATTCATATGATATACCATGATCGCTACAGAACTTCTCAAAACTGCTATTGGCAAATTTAGAACAATGATCACTACGGATTTTAGAGACATGTGATTCCTTCTCAGTTTAGATACGCTTGAGTACCCTTTTCACTTCATCGAGAGTTTCAGATTTCTCTCTCATGAAAACTACCCATGTATATCTGGTAAAATCATCTACTATTACTAGAATATAATTCTTATCGCCTTGACTCTCCGTTCTAATCGGTCTAACGAGATCCATGTGGAGGAGTTCAAGGGGTTTGGATGTGGCGCTGGAGTTCACTTTCTTGTGAGCACTCCTAGTTTGTTTTTGTTAGTGCTATTATATGATACCTCTTTGATTGTCAAATTTTGTGTGTCAAAACCTTGGTATGTTCTATGTGTGTGTTCTATGTTTAAGACAACCATGGACTCTTCAAGCGGCTTCAAGATATAAAGAAGAAGATATAAAGAAGAAGATATAAAGAAGAAGATACAAAGAAGTCACGGCATTCTTTATTGGTTATTCAAGTTCAAGATAAATGTTGGTGTCAAGTGTTTGGACGACTCTGACTTCAGGTTCAAGTGGTTGGACGACTCGTACTTCAGGCTTTAAGTACTAAAAGATTTATCATTCGTTGAATGAAGTAGAGTTCAATGTCCATACTTCATTATTCAGGTTTGATAGACCATAGTCACTGACCTTAGGGTAGGTCACTTTGGATACATTATCCAAATGTATTTAAACATGTGTTTGAGCTGCTCTTAGACTAGTCCTGGTTCTGGTTCGACCAGTCCTAGCACTGGCTCGACCTGTCTAAGAATTTCCTAGACCAGTCTTGGAATTGTTCAAATTTATCGGATTTCTGGTTCGCTCACGACCAGTCTTGAAGTCTGCACGACCGGTCGTGGAACGGCCTCGACTCGAAGCTCGACCAGTCGTGGAGCCTCGGCTCAAACTCCAGCGACTAAATTCACTGTTGCTCGACCAGTCGAGAAGGGGTCTCGACCGGTCGTGGAGGACCTTCGACCAGTCGTGGACTGCCTACGACCAGTCGTACATCGGTTTTCCTGAATCCGCGCAGAAATTCAAAAATCTGTTCTTCTAAGACCAGTCGTGGGAACTTCTAGACCAGTCGAAGACGAATTTCTGTAACTATAAATAGCACACGAATTTCAGAGTTTATTCATTGAAAATTCTATAAAAGCAAGGTTCCACTCTGAGATAAGTCGTGTTTAAATTTAAGCTAATTTGCGCTTCATTCTAATTCCTTTTGTTAGCTTTTTATATTTGATTTTATTCTAAATTCCAATCCTATTTGAAAAGGGGAAATCGTGTATTCCTTCTTCTTGGAATTAAAATCAAATAGAGCTAGCCCTTTGAGATTTCATTTAAAATCAATTAGAACTTAGAACCTCAATAATTTGAGTATTGGACATTGAACTATCATCTCTACTCTGATCGGTTCTTCCGGGCTACTGCAAAAGGATAAGATCCAGGTATTTTACAATTCCTGTAATTTCTGTTTTGGTTTTTTTTGAGATTTGCCAGAAAAATCTCTATGTGTATGGTTATCTGAGGAGAGCCAGAAAACTCAGATTGAGGGTTTTTTTTTTTGTGTAAGCCCAAGTGACAAAGACACAATTGTGAAGGTTTTTGGTAAACCTGTGAAAACCAGTTTTATTAGAGAACGCTAATATCCCCTGTGTGAGGATATTAGGAGTGGAGTAGCATTCTGTGTGGCTGTTTGAGAACAGTTGGTGAACACACAGGCGAACCACTATAACTTCTTGTCTTGTGGATTGAATGTTTTCTTTTATCATTCAGTTCTATTTTCCTTGTGGATGTGAATGTTGTAACAGTTTGAAATTACAAGCAAGTGTGGGAATGTTGTAATAATTTAGTGATTTATTTCTACAATTTATTTCCAGCAATTCTTTTTATTGATTCAAGCTTTAAATTCCAAATTGTTCCAGCAAGGTTGCCCTGCCATTTTTATGGTGTATGGTTGTCCCTAGAACAAGACATTTGTAAATTCAATTTATTCAGTGCAGTTTGTATTTGTTTCTTTATTCCTCTTTGATTTGTGTATTTGATACAAAGACATTTCTAGACATAAGGTTGTCCTACCATAAACACTGAGTTTTTGGTGAAAGGTTGTCCTTAGAACAACGTTTGTATCAACCACTCAATTTCAATTGTTTGAGGTTGTATTTCATTTCTGCATTACAATTTATTTAATTAGTTCATTGGCTATCATATTTCGTTAATTCCGCTATTATAAGTTTTTATTTGGCATTGTCCTATTCACCCCCCCTCTAGGACATTTAGCTTGGCCATTTCAAGTGGTATCAAAGCCTAATAGCTCGCTTTTAATTCTTTGTATTTGGATTTATTTCCTGAGCTAACGATCTAAGCTATATTTAATAATGTCAAATTTTGATAGCCTCTCAGTCACTAGGCCTCCACCATTTGATGGCTCCAACTATGCTTATTGGAAAGCCAGAATGAGGATCTTCCTCAAATCAATGGATGAGAGTGTGTGGCAAGCCACAGTGATTGAATGGAAGCCTCCTGCCATGGAAGTTACTGGAATTGATGGTTCTAAATCTATGAAAATTACACCATACCATCAATGGACCACTCTTCAGAAAAGTGAGAGTAGTGCTAATGCTAAAGCACTTAATGCAATTACTTGCGCACTATCACCGGATGAGTTCAAAAGAATCATATCCTGTGATACTGCAAAGCAAGCTTGGGATATTTTAGAAATGACACATGAGGGTACATCGATTGTCAAAAAATCTAAAGTCCAACTCCTCACAACTAAATTTGAAGAAATTCACATGGAGGAAAATGAAATGTTTATGGACTTCTATACTAGATTAAATGACATTGTAAACTCAATGTGGGGTCTTGGTGATAAAATCCCAGAAAATAAAGTGTGTGCAAAAATTCTACGCTCTCTTCCTGAACGGTTCAATTCTAAAGTAACCGCAATCCAAGAACTTCGTGACACGGACAAAATGAAGGTGGAAGAACTAGTTGGGTCTCTACAAACTTATGAATTAAATTTTAAAGTTCCTAAAGGAAAATCAATTGCTTTGAAATCTTCCAAAAATACGGTAGAAGATAAATCCGATTCTGAAGATGACTTAGCTCTTATTGCAAAAAGATTTTACAAAATTTTTAAAAGTAAGAAAAGAGTTGATTTTCAAAAATCAAATGATAAAAAGAAGTTTAGATCTAAAACTCGAAAATCTTTGAAAGACAGTCAATGTTACAACTGTCATGAGTATGGGCATCTAGCAAACAAATGTCCTAATAAGGAAAAATCCAAAAAGAAAGGTATGTTGGCTACATGGGATGAATCATCTGACTCTGAAGTTTCTTCTGAATCAGAAGATTCCGAAACCGAGTCGGGCAATGAAGTAAAAGCCCTTATGACTCTAGCTAAGTTTACCTTCTCTGATCACGATGATTCTACTAGTGAAGAAAATTTGGATAATGACCATGAGAATGAAGAAGATCTTCAAGATGCTTACAATGCCTTATACAAAGAGAGTTGTAAAATTGCTGTGAAGCTTAAACTTCAAAGAGAAAAATTTTCTAAACTTAGAGATTGTTTTGACTTGCTTGTTTTAGAAAAATCTCAAATATCAGATTATTTTGAAAAATCAAAAAGCGATTTAGAATTCAAAAACTCTCTGATTGTTGATTTAAAATCTGAAATTGAGAGACTAAAAAATGAAGTGTCTTCTCTTCTGAATTCAAAGGAAACTTGGAGGTATACCCAAGGTGATTCTAAATTAGAAAAACTTCTATCCGGTTCAAAAAAATGTGGTGATAGATCCGGGTTGGGGTATGATAAAACAATACCTCATAAACAGAAGAATTCTCCACCTAAATTTGTGAAAGGAGAATCCTCTAATTCAAAAAAGAAAAACACTTCACAAGGTTTTGTCAAAACAACAAAAAATTTTCAAAAACCTAAAAACAGCTATGTCAACTTCAAAAGTCAAATGAAAAATCCTTTAGCTGAAAAAATAGTTGATTTACTCAAGGAACTTTTAAAATCTAACTCTGTAAGTCATTCTTTCAAATATAAACAAAAGAAGACCAACTATGTTCCTAAACCTAAAACTGTTATGAAATGGGTTCCTAAAGTTGACTGCTTGGTTGCTCACACTGCTTTCAAAGCAACTAGCCTTTCAAAGTGGTACCTAGACAGTGGTTGCTCCAGGCATATGACTGGTGACAAAGCTCTCTTCACCGATCTACAAGATATGACTGATGGGTCAGTCACATTTGGTGATGGTAGCAATTGCAAAATTATTGGCCAAGGTACGGTTCAACTCCATAATCTACCCTTATTTAAGAATGTTTTATATGTTGAAGGTTTAAAACACAACTTGTTAAGCATATCTCAAATATGCGATAACAATCATAGTGTGAAGTTTTCCAATCAAGGTTGTGAGATTATAGACAAAAAGGGATCTGTGATATTAACTGGTCTCAGAACTTCTGAAAACTGCTATATAGTGAGAAATGACAGCTCATCTAACCAAATGTGTTACATGGTCCATACCAATGAAACTGAATTATGGCATAAACGTCTTGGACATGTACACTACCGGAACTTATATAGATTGAGCAAAGAAGAACTAATAAGAGGTCTACCAAAGATTCAAAAAATAGATAAAATATGTGGTGAATGCCAGTATGGTAAACAAACTAGGAGATCTCACAAAAAGGTGAACTCAAATACCACATCAAGACCACTCGAACTTCTCCACATGGATCTAATAGGACCAACTAGAACGGAAAGTCGAGGAGGTAAAAAATATATTCTGGTTATTGTAGACGATTACACCAGATTCACTTGGGTTTCATTTTTAAAGGACAAATCAGAAACCCTTGATGAAGTAAAAAAGATAATCAAACGGATCCAAACTGAAAAATGTTCTCATGTGAGTAAGATCCGAAGTGATCATGGATCCGAATTTGAAAATAGCTGTTTTGAGAAATTCTGTAATGATCATGGAATATCACATGAATTCTCTGCACCTAAAACTCCACAACAAAATGGCATTGTGGAAAGAAAAAATAGAGTTCTTCAAGAAATGGGAACTGTTATGCTAAATAGCATGAAGGTTTCTAAGAATTTATGGGCTGAGGCGATTAATACTGCTTGCTATATTATTAATCGTGTTTATACTTGCAAATCAAATAATAAAACGCCCTACGAAATGTGGTTTGACAAAAAACCTACAGTCAAATATTTTCGCGTTTTTGGCAGTAAGTGTTATATTTTACGTGACCGGGAAAACTTGGGAAAATTTGATACAAAAAGTGATGAAGGATTATTCTTAGGATATTCATTAAACAGTCGTGCATATCGTGTACTGAACAAAAGGACTGGAGTTATTCAAGAGTCAATCAATGTGGTCATAGATGATCACTTAAATACTTCAGCCCCTAGTTCAGATAATGATGAAGTTCTTATAATTGAAAAACCAGAAACTTCATCAAGTGAATCTAATCATGATGTGAGGACTGTCAAAGATCATCCAACTACACAAATCCTTGGAAATCCTCTCACAGGTGTACGCACTCGTAGACAATTAGAAGATTTTTGTAATTACGTGTGTTTCACCTCTCAGATAGAACCGGTTAATGTAAAGGAAGCTCTTTCTGATGAAAACTGGATAGTTGCGATGCAGGAAGAACTTAATCAATTTGTTCGTAACGATGTCTGGTATCTTGTTCCAAGACCAAAAGATAAACATATTATTGGAACTAAATGGATTTTCAAAAATAAGTCTGATGAATTGGGAAATATTATTCGAAACAAGGCAAGACTGGTTGTGCAAGGATACACTCAAATTGAAGGTATCGATTTTGAGGAAACTTTCGCTCCAGTTGCACGCCTTGAATCAATCAGATTATTTATATCCATTGCATGTTTTAGAAAGTTTAAGATTTATCAAATGGATGTAAAGAGTGCTTTTCTTAATGGTGATTTACATGAAGAGGTTTATGTTGAACAACCTACAGGGTTTGAAGATCCTAAGTTTACTAATCATGTTTATCGCCTTAAGAAAGCTCTCTATGGGTTGAAACAAGCTCCCAGGGCATGGTATGAAAAATTGACTAAGTTTTTACTGGGTCACAATTTTCAAATGGGTAGTGTTGATAAAACACTCTTTGTTAAAAAGCAGAACAATGATATTTTAATGGTTCAAATCTATGTTGATGATATAATTTATGGATCAACTTGTACTGACATGACTGTTGAGTTTGCAGATCTAATGAAATCTGAATTTGAGATGAGTATGGTCGGAGAATTAAACTATTTTCTAGGATTGCAAGTTAAACAGCAATCTGATGGAATTTTTATTTCTCAAACTAAATATGCTCTAAATTTAGTTAAGAAGTTCGGATTTGAAAATGGTAAGAATTTTGATACTCCTATGAGTACTTCTCTAAAGCTCTCAAAAGACTCTACAGGTAAAGATATAGATCCTAAACTATATCGAAGCATGATTGGTAGTTTACTGTATTTAACAGCAAGTAGACCTGATATTGCTTTTAGTGTTGGAATTTGTGCTAGATATCAGTCTAATCCTAAAGAATCTCATTTGACTGCTGTTAAACGCATTATTCGTTATGTTGCAAGTTCAGTTAATCTGGGTCTTTGGTATCCCTTTGATACTAGTGTGCAATTGGCTGGGTTCTCGGATGCTGATTGGGCTGGTAATATGGATGACAGAAAGTCAACCAGTGGTGGTTGCTTTTACATTGGAAATTGCATAGTTTCTTGGTTCAGCAAGAAACAGAGTTCCATTTCACTCTCAACTGCTGAGGCTGAATACATTGCTGCAGGAAATGCATGTACTCAGTTAGTCTGGATGAAACGCATGTTAAGTGATTATGGTATTGCACAAGACTCAATAGTTTTATATTGTGATAATTCAAGTGCAATTAATATTTCCAAAAATCCAATCCAGCATTCACGAACTAAGCATATTGACATTAGATTTCACTATATTCGTGAACTTGTTGAAGAAAAATAATTTGTTTAGAATATATTCCTACCGAGAAACAACTTGCTGACATTTTCACCAAACCACTCGATAAATGCAAGTTCAATAAATTGAAATTTGATCTCGGTATGTGTAATATAAGATGATTGATTATGCATTTTAATAAAAATAAAATAATAAAAAATAAAAATAAAGATAAATAAAAATGCATATTTTGGTCTTACACGACCAGTCGAGGATAGTCTCGACCAGTCGTGGTTAGACCGGTCGAGGAATACTCAAGACCGGTCGTGTATCGCGCTGGTTCCTTTATTTGGGGAAAAAAATCACTTTTTCTTCATTTCCCTCTTCTTCTCCAACGGGCATAGCTTCGACCGGTCGTACCCATCTATGGGATTTCTCCAGGTTTGAGTATTTCTCTTGATTTTATTGAAGAATCTTGAACATTACTTCTTGTCTTCCTTGTTAGTGTTGATTATTTCTTATTTCCTTCAAGGGTTTGGGGTTGTCTTCCTCATTTTCTGATTTGGTTGAAACCCATCTTGTTTTTCTTGAAATTCCTTCAATCTTTTCAAGAATATGGATGTTAGAGGTAAAAAGCGAACTAGTAGAGGTGCTTCTTCATCTAGGTCCAATGTTGTATCTCGCCGTCATCTTAGAGATCCTAATGATGACCCTCCACAAGTTCGTGATTTTCGATTTAAGAAAGTTATTGTTGAGAAAGCAGTTTGTATCAATCATATTGCTCAATTTAATCTAGTTCCTCTCCTTCAATCTGTTGGTTGGGTTAACATTTTGAATTGGGGAGGGCCGGCATATCAGTCAATTGCTCAGGCCATGGTTGCATGTATTATAGACTTTTCTCTTGAGGAATTAACTTTTATTATTACTACAAGAGAAGGGCCTTTTACTGTGGATCGTCATTTGATTTCTGGGTTAATGGATATTCCAGTAAATGATGATGGAATCCATCCTTCCACATTGGGTGATAAAGTTACTGAATCTGAGAAACGTTTATTGACTAGAGCCCTTTGTAATATGGATGCACCTTGGTCTGTCAATGGTACTGTTCTCAAGACCAGGTGGCTGTTGCCCAGATATAGAGTTCTTCATCGTATTTTTACATCTAATGTGTATCCTAGGGCTGGTAACAAAACTGAATTGACTCTTCTGATGGTTCGTATCCTGTACTCAATCGTTAGTGGTGCCAATGTTTGCTTACCTTCATTGATCTGTTATTCTATTATTCAGTTTCGGTCTCAGCCAGGTCATGGTGACATTCCATTTGGATATTTGTTAAATGTCTTAGCTACTCACATGTTGGTCACTATGCCTGTTGGTGAAGCTCCTATCCATCACCTTATTTTCAACAACACCAACATAAACAAAATGAAGTTGAGATTGGCCGCTGGTCAAGTTGATAATGACGAGGGTGGTGGAGCTGCTGGAGTTGGAGATGCGAATGAAGGAGATGATCTTCCTAATGAGGATATCAACATGGATGATCTTTTTGATGATATTGAGTCTGCATCTGAAGATGATCCAGATTTTGTTCCTTCTGATTTCGATGCACGTCTAAGTGCATTAGAAGAAAAGGTGGAAAATATGCATGTTGGCCATAATGCACAATTTAAGAAAATGCATAAGTATTTGAGGCGCTTACAAAAAGGCCTTCATCATATTGATCCTACCATTCCTGCTCCTTCTTCAGGGTCTGATTAAATGTTTATTAAATGTAGTTTGAACTGATTTCACTTTGGATTTTTCTTGGAACTGTTTAACTTATAACTGTGACTTTGGTATGTAATATCTTCTCCTAAATCTTTTATGCACTCATTTGTCTTCCTGAGCTTATATGATCTTCCTTTGTCATATTTTTGACAAAAAGGGGGAGAATGGTACATATATTCTGTGGTATTTATGTTGTTGATGGTGTTTGCATCAATCCTTAATTCCTTAAATGGGGAGTCTTATTGAGGGGGAGTAATTCAACATCTCTCATATTGTATATGGTTGTCATGTGTTGACACATCTAATTCATGATTCATGATTCCTCTATTGTGTTTTTATATATATGTTTTGTCACAAATTTGCCAAAGGGGGAGATTGTTAGTGCTATTATATGATACCTCTTTGATTGTCAAATTTTGTGTGTCAAAACCTTGGTATGTTCTATGTGTGTGTTCTATGTTTAAGACAACCATGGACTCTTCAAGCGGCTTCAAGATATAAAGAAGAAGATATAAAGAAGAAGATATAAAGAAGAAGATACAAAGAAGTCACGGCATTCTTTATTGGTTATTCAAGTTCAAGATAAATGTTGGTGTCAAGTGTTTGGACGACTCTGACTTCAGGTTCAAGTGGTTGGACGACTCGTACTTCAGGCTTTAAGTACTAAAAGATTTATCATTCGTTGAATGAAGTAGAGTTCAATGTCCATACTTCATTATTCAGGTTTGATAGACCATAGTCACTGACCTTAGGGTAGGTCACTTTGGATACATTATCCAAATGTATTTAAACATGTGTTTGAGCTGCTCTTAGACTAGTCCTGGTTCTGGTTCGACCAGTCCTAGCACTGGCTCGACCTGTCTAAGAATTTCCTAGACCAGTCTTGGAATTGTTCAAATTTATCGGATTTTCTGGTTCGCTCACGACCAGTCTTGAAGTCTGCACGACCGGTCGTGGAACGGCCTCGACTCGAAGCTCGACCAGTCGTGGAGCCTCGGCTCAAACTCCAGCGACTAAATTCACTGTTGCTCGACCAGTCGAGAAGGGGTCTCGACCGGTCGTGGAGGACCTTCGACCAGTCGTGGACTGCCTACGACCAGTCGTACATCGGTTTTCCTGAATCCGCGCAGAAATTCAAAAATCTGTTTCTTCTAAGACCAGTCGTGGGAACTTCTAGACCAGTCGAAGACGAATTTCTGTAACTATAAATAGCACACGAATTTCAGAGTTTATTCATTGAAAATTCTATAAAAGCAAGGTTCCACTCTGAGATAAGTCGTGTTTAAATTTAAGCTAATTTGCGCTTCATTCTAATTCCTTTTGTTAGCTTTTTATATTTGATTTTATTCTAAATTCCAATCCTATTTGAAAAGGGGAAATCGTGTATTCCTTCTTCTTGGAATTAAAATCAAATAGAGCTAGCCCTTTGAGATTTCATTTAAAATCAATTAGAACTTAGAACCTCAATAATTTGAGTATTGGACATTGAACTATCATCTCTACTCTGATCGGTTCTTCCGGGCTACTGCAAAAGGATAAGATCCAGGTATTTTACAATTCCTGTAATTTCTGTTTTGGTTTTTTTGAGATTTGCCAGAAAAATCTCTATGTGTATGGTTATCTGAGGAGAGCCAGAAAACTCAGATTGAGGGTTTTTTTTTTGTGTAAGCCCAAGTGACAAAGACACAATTGTGAAGGTTTTTGGTAAACCTGTGAAAACCAGTTTTATTAGAGAACGCTAATATCCCCTGTGTGAGGATATTAGGAGTGGAGTAGCATTCTGTGTGGCTGTTTGAGAACAGTTGGTGAACACACAGGCGAACCACTATAACTTCTTGTCTTGTGGATTGAATGTTTTCTTTTATCATTCAGTTCTATTTTCCTTGTGGATGTGAATGTTGTAACAGTTTGAAATTACAAGCAAGTGTGGGAATGTTGTAATAATTTAGTGATTTATTTCTACAATTTATTTCCAGCAATTCTTTTTATTGATTCAAGCTTTAAATTCCAAATTGTTCCAGCAAGGTTGCCCTGCCATTTTTATGGTGTATGGTTGTCCCTAGAACAAGACATTTGTAAATTCAATTTATTCAGTGCAGTTTGTATTTGTTTCTTTATTCCTCTTTGATTTGTGTATTTGATACAAAGACATTTCTAGACATAAGGTTGTCCTACCATAAACACTGAGTTTTTGGTGAAAGGTTGTCCTTAGAACAACGTTTGTATCAACCACTCAATTTCAATTGTTTGAGGTTGTATTTCATTTCTGCATTACAATTTATTTAATTAGTTCATTGGCTATCATATTTCGTTAATTCCGCTATTATAAGTTTTTATTTGGCATTGTCCTATTCACCCCCCCTCTAGGACATTTAGCTTGGCCATTTCAGTTTTCCAATCTGACATTCGCCACAAATTTATCCATTTCTTAACTGGGTAGACCTCTTATTACTTCACCTTTGCTCAGTCTATAAAGATTATGGTAGTGTACATGTCCTAGGCGTTATGTTATAGTTCGGTCTCATTGGTTTGGACCATGTAACACGATAACTTAGATGAGCTTGAATCACTAACTATATAGCAGTTCTCAGATGTTTTGTGGCCAATTAATATCACAGAATCATTCTCATTAGAAATCTCACACCCTTGGTTAGTGAATTTGACGCTATGTTTATTATCACAAATTTGAGAAATGCTTAAGAGATTATGCTTAAGGCCCTCTACAAACAAAACATTCTCAAATGGAGGAAGATTAAAGAGTTGAACCATACCTTGGCCAATAATCATGCAGTTGCTACCATCACCAAATGTGACTGAGCCATCAGTCATATCTTTAAGATTAGCGAAAAAAATCTTTGTCATATGTCATGTTTCTAGAACAACCACTGTCTAGGTACCACTTTGATTGACTTGAAGCATTAAAAGCAGTGTGGGCAACTAGACAAGCAACCTTAGGGACCCATTTCATTAATGTTTTGGGTTTTGAAGCATAGTTGGTTTTTCTACACTTGTAGTTGTTATATATACTACCATTCGAGTTAGATTTTAGAAGCTCCTTGAGTAAATCTACAATTTTCTTAGCTAAGCGGTTATGATTCTGATTTTTATTATTGATATGGTAGCTTTTAGGTTTCATAGCCTGAAAAGTTTTAGGATTTTTGAAACTATTTTGAAGCAGAATTTTCCCTTTTGAGTTAGAGGACTCCCCTTTAACAAACTTAGGTAGAGTGGACTTACTTTTAGGAGGTGTATTCTTACCGTAGCCCAGACCAGATCTATCGCCACATTTCCTTGATCTGGTTAGTAGTGTTTCTAGTTTAGGATCACCCTAGGCATACCTCCAAGTAGCCTTCAAACTTGAAAGAGGAGAGAATTCTAGTTTTAGTTTTTCATTTTCTGATTTAAGGTTTCCAACTTAGGATGTTTTGAAATCTAAATCACACTTAGCTTTTTCAAAAAAATTAGAAAAATGTGATTTTTCTAAAACGAAGTTATCAAAATTTTCTTTTAACTTCAAAAATTTTTCTTTTTGAAGTTTTAGTTTTACAACTATCTTGCAACTTTTCTTATATAGAGCATTATAGGCATCTTGTAAATCATCATCATTTTCAGGGTCGCTTCTCAAATTTTCATCATAAGTTGAATTACAACTGTCTGAGGATGTGACTCTAGCTAGAGACATTAAGGCCTTGACCTCATTTGTAGACTTGGGTTCAGAATCATCTGACTCAAAGGAGGCTTCAGAGCAAGATGACTCATCCCATGTGGCCAACATGCGTTTGTTCTTAGGTTTGTTCCTCTTTTGGACATTTATTTGCTAGATGCTCGTATTCATGGCAGTTAAAACATTGGTTGTCTTTAATAGATTTTCAAGTTTTAGATCTAGTCCTTTTCTTTTCAAAAGGTTTTTGAAAATCTACCCTCTTTTTGCTTTTAAAATTTTAGAAGACTTCTTGGCTAATAGTGTCATATCGTCTTCAAAATTTTCACAATCAGAATTAATAGCTTTATCATGAAAAATATTTTTAGAAGACTTGAGGGTTATGGACTTACCTTTAGGAGCCTTAAAATTTAACTCGTAGGTTTGTAAAGAACCAACAAGCTCTTCAACCCTCATATTATCTGTATCACAAAATTCCTAAATGGCAGTGACCTTATAATTGAAGCTATCAGGCAATGAGCGCAATATCTTTACTTCACTTTCTGGGATACTATCACCAAGACCCCACATAGAGATGACTATGTCATTTAACTTAGTATAGAAGTCCATGAAAGTTTCACTTTCTTCCATATGTATCTCCTTAAACCGAGTGGTGAGGATTTGAAGTTTAGATTTCTTGACAATAGTCATACCCTCGTATGTCATTTAATGTCCCAGGCTTGCTTTGCAGTATCACAACATATAATTCTTTTGAATTCATCCGGTGATAGTGCGCAAGTGATTGCATTTAAAGCCTTTGCATTGGCACTACTATCATTTTTCTGAAGTGTGGTCCATGAAAAATAAGGTAACTTTAACAGATTTAGTTCCATCAGTGCCTAGAACTTCAGTTGTGGGTGGGTTCCATCTAGTCACTGTGGCTTGTCACCCGCTCTCATCTATGGACCTTAAAAAGATCCTCATTCTAGCTTTCCAATAGGCATAATTGAAGCCATCAAAAGGTGGAGGCCTATTAATTGAGAGGCTATCAAAATTTGACATCTTATAAGCTCAGATCGGTTTGCTCAAGAAATGAATACAAATAAAAAGGAGCTATTAGGCTCTGATACCACTTGAAAAGGCCAAGCTAAATGTCCTAGAGGGGAGGGGGAGGGGGGGGGGGGGGAGGGGGGGGATGAATAGGACTATGCCAAATTAAAAATAAATGTGGAATAGAAAGATAAATAACATAATTAAATAATAAAGAAGCACAAGTAAATAGCAACTTCAAATGTACTAGTCCCGAGAGGTTGATACAAACTTAGTTCTAAGGGCAACCTAACACCAAAAACCAAGGCTTATGGCAAGCCAACCTTACTAGAACGTTTGTAAGTATTAAAAACCCAAACCAATAAAGAGGCAAAAGAAATAAACTAAGTTATTACAACATTCACCACAAGTGCATAAAGTAAATTACAACATTCATCACAAATGCTCAAAGTAAATTACAACATTCACACACATAAGCAAATCCAATCGTCCACCACAACTCCAGGAATTATAGTGGTTCGTTTGTGTGTACACCAACTATTTCAAAAATAGCCACACAACTATTCCACTCCCAATATCCACACCTACGGGATATTGGCTTTCACATTGAAAAAGGTTTTCCAAGGTTCACCTTAAAACCTTCACAATTGTGTCTTTAGATGGGCTTACATAATTACAAAAACCCAACACTGAGATTTTTTGGATTACCTTAGACAAAACTAAAAATGAGATTTTCCTAGCATAACCTCACAAACCACAAAAGATATACAAAATGTAAATGATACTTATCTGAAAATTCTTCTTCTGAAGAAGCCTGGTAGAACCAATCCGATGTAGACGAAGATGTTCAACGTCCAGTCTCACAATTGAAAGGTTCTAAATCTAAATGATTTTTTGATTGATTCAGCCTGGGCTAGCTTGATTTGATTTTGATAACAAAGAGGGTAAAATCACAATTCCCTTCTTTAAAGAAATAGAGTTAAATGGAGATCACAATATCAAATGCATAAAGCTATTTAAGAGAATTTAAAATGAGCACAATATAGCTTAAGAAATGCAGGAACTTATCTCTCAGAGTGATGGTTTGATATAGCTTGGAATGAATGAAAACCCTCTGAGATTCATCCACTATTTATAGGTGAAAATACTGCTCACTCAACTGGTCTAAGGGTCGGTTCAACTGGTTAAAGAACCAACCAAATTTTAAAATTTCTAGAGCGATAATATATGGTCGTTACTCGACTGGTCGAGTGGCCTGCTCGACCGGTTGAGGAATGGACTCGACTAGTCGAGTGGGACCAAAAAACCTTACTGGACTTTGAGTCGAGCCTGCATGACTAGTCGAGAACTGTTCACTCGACTGGTCGAGCAGTCTCCACGACTGGTCGAGGGTCCAGAAGAAAATTCTAAAAAATTGCAACAACTCTTGGACTGGTCGAGCTAGAACTTGGACTAGCCGAACAAAGACTAAGACTGGTCGAGGAAATGACCTTTATACATATGAAATGACCCATATAGCATATGCAATGAATATGATCTAACCTATGGTCAATCTAGGGTCATCCATACCTTGTTTGTGAGTTTGAACAATGTAAACATCGTTCGCTCTGAAAATGCACACACTTGAAATACTTGAAGTTTGTCTTCAAATCTTGAACTTGAGCTTTGAGTAAAGACTTGAGTTCTTGAGTCTTTAAAGTACTGAACTTGAAGATTATACTCAAACTTGAGCCTTGAACTAGTACTTGTACTTGAGCTTGAAATTTTGAACTTTGACAATGCTTCTTCAACTTGAATACATAGAGAAGTTCAACGAAGACTTGGACAACTTTAAAATGCATGAAGTTGATCTAATCATCAAATCAAAACAAGATACAAATTCTAAATGATTTGGCATAACAAAATTTGACAAACCTGGGTGTTAGATTTACAATATAACATTTACAGATATCCTAATTCATTTAGCATTATTAATGGTAGTAAGTTCGTTGAGGACCCATTATCCAGCATTATTCGTTTTATCTGCTTACCACCGACATGGCCCACAACCATCAGCGGTCTGTTATGTTCTTCACCACAAATTAGATCATCATCGGAGAAGGAAATGACTGGCATGCAATTATTTCGCTCTTCATGCTCGATCTCTGCGAGCAATGCTTTTCTGACATTGTTATCGAATAGAGCTTGAATTAGGTTGTATCGAGAATCTTCCAACAATCACAACGCGTCGTATACACTCAGTCGAGCTAGTATGCCTTTCAAATGATTCACCACATTGTACGTCACCTTCTCAACCTTGTTCTTTCCCTTTTCTCTAATACTGTCATGACATTCTTCAAATGTTTCTTTTCTTATTACCTCGATGTTCTGTTTATGGGGACTTTTTATCCTTTTACCCGAGTGTAACGTGACTACAGCGGCTTTGCCTGTCCGCCTTAGCAAATGACCGTCATCCATTTCTTTTACCAGTGGTTTCTTGAATGATTGTTACACTCGTTGTCAGTTTATTGCTCTTGCATCTATCAAAAATCAACAATAGAACTTAATTAGCATTTATTCACAAATCTATTCTATCCCGGAGATGAGAGGAAGGATGTTTCCCGCTGAGAGTCGCCATTTTGACGCCTTATAGGATGCCTAACAATGATGAAATTCTCTAAGTCATTCTTAAGTCAATATTAAGCAAGATAAAAGATCCCCAGCAGAGTCGCCATTTTGTTTCGACCAAAAATGAAAAGCATTTGATTTGGGGAATTATCTCACTCAGTAATGACAAAAAGAAAGAACTAAGAGAACAATCATTGAATTTATTCATTCTGAGTTCTTTACATCCTTTTGATCCTCTGATTCCGAGATAGAATTTCTAAAAAATGCGAAAGTGCAAGTATTGAATAGGCACAAATATAAATTTCGGCAGTATTCCGGCTCATATCAATCATGTCTCCAGGGGAGATGTAACACCCCATACTTTCCAGTACTCATGTGTTACCATTTAATTTAATTTAATATAAATACAAAATATATATATATATATATATATATATATATATATATATATATATATAACCTAAATATATATATACTATGAAATTTATTTATATATTTTATTAAAATTTAACGTTTCATATTAATATAATACGCAACTATGATCCATATTATGCATATACTTACAGCATCATTAATATAAATTACAAACTATAGGATTTGTAATGCATAAAATAAAATATACTGGAAAAATTTATAATGAATAAACATATTTCAAACAATTGAATGACTTATATAAAATTTAAAACCTAATACATATATGACCACACAAATAATATACAAATAATATATATATATATATAATATATATATATATATATATATATATATATATATATTAATATCTGCTTACAGATATTTATATAATTTATACATGTTAATAATTTGTGATAATATAAATTATATATGACAACATATATAAAGTAAATAAATGGTAATAATAATAGTGATGACAATAATAATAATAAATGTTGAAATTAACCCTAATAAAAACATTTAATGTTCTAAAATCATAGAACGGGTGGTCTCAGTCACCAAAATAAATTCTTAAATACCTTGTAACCATTGAAGATCTAATTGGAATCGATTTGACCGTCGGATTTCAACATGTGGGCCAAATATGGCCCCAAAAGGTGTACAACGGCCCACCCGAGCCCCATCAACGACCCAAAATGGCCCAGGGCGCCCTAATAGGACCCATGACATGGTTGAACGGAATGAATGAGTCACCACGAACACAAATAGGCCCACACATGGTGCATGTGCACCTTGTAAGTAGTGTGCACGACGTGCATTGGACCTGGCCACACGGCCAACATGCCGTTGACTGATACTTCTTTGCAAATGTGCGGGTTCCTCCCTCCTATTTTAACATTTGAATCTGTTAAACTTCAAGACCCAAAGTGGCCCATCTGGAGAACTTCCCGGACAATCCAAACTGTCCATTTCACTCATGGTGGGCCATTGAACGAAACCGTATAGGGTATTTAACCCATGCCTTAAGACAACAAAGATCAGCCCCAACCATCCATTTCCTTCACAAAGGGCTAAGATCCGATGAGAGGGACCATCAAGAGGCTTGTTGGGCAAGCCAACATCCTATGGACCTAAGGGTTACAACCCTCTCCCTTGCCAGCTGAGAGGAGTCCTCTCACAGCCCAAAAAATGGCTAGGTAATTAAGAAAGAAGAAAAAGGAGGTTTCCTTCTTTTGGATAGTGGTAGTTGTCAAACTTGTGACCATCTGATGGGCCTCGTGGCACCATCCCAGCCCTCATAAGAAGGAGGTATGAGTTGAGATGATGAACTCTCTCATCTCATGAGAAAGAGAAGAGAAAGCAAGGAGATCTCATGAGATGGAGCAAGTTCTCATCTGAGATCTGAAAAGTGGGACCCACACTGCTAATGGGACCCATCCAGACTGATCAAACTGTCCGGATTTCCCTAAAACCCCCTAATTATCGATCCACTATTGATGGGTGGGTCATCTTCCCAAATGACCCATCCAAACAGGATCACGAGGTGGGCCCCATTTGGTCAAAAAATGTAACATCCCGAAAAATCGAGGGTCGAGTAGTAACTCAACTCTCGAGTTCCAGAACATCACTTATGCAACATAGATAATGATGATTAAATGTTGTCGAATTAGTGCATCGAACATGAGTGAGATTAAGCCAAAACAGCATATCATACTCCAGAGACAGTTAAATTGCAAGCGGAAGACTGTGATAGATATATATACAATATAAAAACAGTGGTGGGTCTCCAGAGTGTGATGATGTTACCAGGTTAAATAATTACAAGTATAGTTCTAAAATATACCACATGTGAGGAAGTGTAATGTCTTCTATCCCAAGTACCATAGCCCCGTCAATACAATACCAAGACTTCATTGACCTGTCAGAAAGTTACATGTAGGAGAACTCCTCCTCCACATCATAGTAGTCCGGCTCTGCTTCATAAGCATCGCCATCACTTGAAACTCAACAAATCTGGTGGGTGTTCAGAACACCGTCCCGTAACGTGGGAGAGAGTGATCAACTCAGTGGAACAATAAAGCATAGGTTAACATGTTATCAATTCAGTCAAGCAATAATGATAAAGCAGTAAAATTAAACACTCCTAACTACTCTTATTAATGCAAGTATGAATGCAGTCATGATGTATGCCCTCACCACACCCTCCCTCGTGCGACACCATCTTACGTTCGCGGCATGCTTTCATCCCTCAGTGCTCCACATCTTCCAGGCACATGCAATGCATGATGAGCATGATTACCGAGTATTTATTAGTCCATTTCAAACAGCAGGATTGGGAAACTAAGGTACATCCCTTGTATCATTCCCAAACATGATCCATTCTAGGGTCGTCAGTCCTAGTTAATCTCAGACGATGGTGTGTTTTCAAGGTCACTGCAAAGGCTGTCAGGGCTGTTACGCACAAAGGTTACACCACTCCCCCATCACCTCTTTAACGATTCATCACTATACAGAAACATGCTTAGTTCATACTCCATACACCGCGGCAAAACTCTAAGGCTCACCGCGATTCCAGAGTATGCTCGAGGTCACTACAAAGGGCTGCTAGGGCTGTTGGTCGCATTCGTTGCACCACTCCCCCATCACCTTATCAATGTAGGCCGACAACACGAATATAGTGTCCCATGCCACCATAATCGGCTCACGAGTTTGTTGCTCAATGGTCACTACGGGGAGGCACGTGGCCCCAGCGTAGGCCGACAGCTCGACCACGGTGTCCCATACCACCATGCCCGGCTCATGAGTCTTAGCGGATCGAGGTACCATGGTTAAAAGGGATTCCACTGGTAAGTTAGGTACCCTAGGTTCAAGCAGAGGCGTCCAAACATGGTGAACATACATAAGACAGATCAGGTTACTTGACGAGCTCGGCTAGCTCGAGCGCACATCAAGTTGAACGATATGAAGCGCATGAGCACTTCGTGTGGCCAACCACTATCGTCAACCGAAGTACGACTCGAGTTCGTCGAACACATCTCACGTGACAAATGAATCACAGCCAGGAATTCAACTCTGGTACCGATTGTCTGGATTATAATCATAGCCCCAAACACAATCAATTGCAGATAGATAAAGCAGTAGTGGATCAAGATTCAACTCATACAATCAGGGTCTGGTATTATCCGTTTAGGGCTGCCCGGGCTGTTGCACGCATTCGTTGCTCCACTCCCCCATCACCCATGACGGATCATACAACGTAAATATGAATTTAAACATATGCCTTACATAGATAAAATCATAAAAGCAGTTGAGCATGTTATAAAGCACAACACAAGCATGAGTTTGTACATATTCAATTCCTATTCACACAACTATCCAAGGAAAACATACACATAGTTAAAAGAAGTTGAGAATCATATCCCAACACCCTTATACATTACAATTTGCTAACTACTACTCATTCAGACATTTCAACAACACTTCAAAAGACATACATCAACATACACGACATATGCTGATCACATAGGCATTAGGCCAAATCCTATCACTAGGGAGTTGCCCCAATCATAACACGCGTACACCCACGACGGATAGTCATGGAAAGTAGGAATCCAAGTTCCATATTCATTCGGTCATTTCCACAAACACTTGGGCCACACATTTTAGCATATATAGTGTATATTGGCCGTGGCGTGATTTAGGGCAAATCCTTTCGTCAAAGGGGTATCGCCAATACAACAATCATAAATCCATGACAATTAGTCATGGCGAGCATGAATGAGAATTCTATACTCATTCGGTCATTTTCACAAACACTTAGAATACACTATTACAACATACATGATGTATGTTAGCAAAACATGTATTAAGGCTAACCTTTCGCTAAGCAAGTATTTTATTCATATATACTATATTCATATAGCAAATAATCATGGCAAACACATCTCCAAGATTTATACGTATACGGTACTTTCTAGAATATACAATTTCAACATACATAGTGTATATGAGCAAAACATGTATAGGGCGAGTCCTTTCGCCAAACAAGTATTTTATCCATGTATAATATATTCATACAACAAATAATCATGTCAAACATATTTCCAAAATTTATACGTATATGGTACTTTCTACAAATACCTAGAGTATGTAGAATTCCATATTTTTCATCTTTAATGGAAACGGAAAATAGACAGCACTTTGTACATGTGCAATTGCATGCAGATCATGAATCTATCATTATCTGACATTGAAAGCATTGAAAACAATAACCTATACACCTAAAGACCGCACCTTTTATCGTAGAATCATAACAAATCCAATAGGTTTGTTAAGCTTCCGTATTCAGCAGATTGGCAACCTATATAACGAAATAGGGTAGCTATTTCATAACCTACAACCACCCAAGCCCCAAATCAGATTAGGGTTAGGCTTTCTTACCTAGAAATGGAGCTGGAATCGCCGGGAAAATGATTAGAACGGAGTGGTGGAGCTCGTGGAGCGGCCGGGAAGAGTGGCAGGGAGATTCTCCCACTGCTCCCACACTTTCTCTCTCTTTTCTCTCTTCTCTCTCTAGGGTTTCTCTCAAATTCGTATGGCTGCTATGAGAGAGGGTTTAAGGTCCTTATATAGCCTAAAAACTAACCGAAATAGACTCCAGGTCAAAGTATACTTAGGTTATAACCAAAGTGAGCTGGTTTCAGCTCAACGGAGGACTTCTGGCGGGCCGCCTTGGGCCAAAGGTCGGACTTAAGCTCACCGACACCGGATCTACATACTATTAAGTTTTCATTTCGGTCGGGATTCCAGATCACGCGTGGCGGACCAGTTTCAGTTCAACGGTCAGCGGATCTCGATCGGAGATTCCGAGTACATGTAAATGTGTATGAAATTTCTCCTGATCTGAGGGTGTAATTTGGTCTGATTCTGACGGTCTGGTTGCTTAAAACTGATCCGCAAGCAACACGTGCCAGATTACTATTCAAGATATTTTATTTTGATTTTATTTCACATTTCTCACCCTCTTCACTCCGAGCTCATGCGAATAGCGTTGGGACACTATCTGGATTTGATTTCTGAGATGGTTGTCGAGCCCAGCAAGGCGGTCCTAGTTCCTTAACTTCGTATTAATCGGACTTCCGACGTGCGGTCCAGATCCGATACGGAGTTTCGAGATACTCTCGAGAGCAGTCGGGTAATGAGATTGATCCTAGATTTTAGGGTAACCTAGCGTCAATGATTCTACAAGTTTTGGGTCTTGCAGATCGTATTTAAAGTGATTGGTGCTAATTTCACAGGCACTCTAGTTTAACACTAGCTAAATCTCGCCTAATTTTTAAAGGATTTAGTCCTGAGTGATTTCGGTCTGAGGTGGTACTTAGACCTTTGTAGCAATGTTTAGTTTAAGTATTGTTCTTCATCACCTAAACTTTATGGTAGTGTCTAATGTGAAAGTACTTAGAAGGATTTAAGGAACGAGGTAATGAAAGGTGAGATTTGTGAAGAAAATGGTTTGAAAAGGGATTTGAGGCTTTAATTGAGTGTTTGAGAAGTTAAACCTGTGTTAGGTTTGACCCATTGCCTAAGGACGTCTAATTCCAGGTTGGGAAAAATCTGAGCTGTTACAATCTACCCCCCTTAAAACAAAATTTCGTCCCTGAAATTGGCTAAGGGTAATAAGGGAAGATGTCTATTATTTCATTTGCCTAAGTTTTATTAATTTTGAGTTTCTACGCGTGGTTGGGCATATACTAGTCTGGTTCATTTTAGTCTACCTCTCTTAAAACTTATTTCTTTATCCATTTCTCATACCCCGATGGTTTACTACAATTTATTTCTTTACCTATTTGGAGTCTTGACGATAATTCCCACTTATTTAGAGTAAGATAGTTGTTTTCATTGTTTGACCAGCACAGAGAGACGATTGTAGTGGGCTTGATCCCGATACATTGATCATCTACCTTGCCAGGGTAGAAGGCTCATCGTATCCCTTCCTAATCTTGATGGATCCTGGTCTTCTGCTCGGCTAAGCAGTGAGTCCGTTGGCAGTCGCCCAGGATTGAGAATTGGGTCAAGCCGCGAATGCTTCGTAGTTGTATATTTCAGTAACTCCATAGTCCGATCACTCTCTAAAAGTAGGGAATGTCCATCATTGAAAGGCTCAAATTGTTAATTCTAAGGTTGCCCTTTAGGTCTTAGTCTAAGAGAGTCATCGATATTATCTATGTCCAAGGAAAGGGTGAATCAAATCTTACTAGATCATCCTAAAACGGTTTCTCATAGTAGAACTTACTAGGGCTTCTATAATATTTGTATTCAACGAGCACCGTTTCGATCCTGGGCCAGTGGGGTAGGGTCCACCACGTTTCCGCTGCACCACCCAGATCAAAGAGGTGTATTAGGTGACCTAACTAGATTGGGCTCATAATGTTCTACCCCCCTTAAAAATTTATTTTCACCCTCAAGGCTTAAGATTTATGTCCTGCTCCGTATATCGGAACAAGGTGTAATTTAAGACCTATCCTTGACATGAAATGAGATGCGGTCTCCCACTACATCGGTCTTGGTACCTAGGATTATAGAAATGGGCTATCACGGATGGGTGTTGTGGTAGATTCCAAGGGCGGATGTGAGTTTGTGGTAAGATGCCTAATTCTACTAAAGGACTTTTATTACAATCCCAACTTACCCTCTCTAGTCATGTCTAGTTTATTATTATAAGATAATTTTATACATTATTAGTACAAAAGGTATTTGGACAGAATAGGTCAACGGGCAAACTAGGGACCTAATTCCTAACTATCTGTCGCCCATTTAGAAAATTCCTTGTGCCTAAAAGAAAAAAATCTCTATTGGCTATATATTCTTACACTTCTCAAAGACGAAGTTATAAACTTTTGGTTGTAAGTGGTCGAGCCAACACGGAGGAAAGTTGTATAGTGGGTCAGAATCGGATACATGGACCTTCTGCATCGCGAAGACAGAAAATTGTCGTATCAGTTTTGAATCCTAGTTGATCTCGACTCTCTGCTTGATCAGAGCATAGAGTTCATTGGTAACTACCAGGATTGAGAATTCAATTCAAACCGCGAATACATTGCTGATATATATCGTTTCTTTACTCCGTGTTCCCGGTTGTAATAAGTCCTCGAGAAGGCAATTCTAAGGGATGCATTGATTTGACCTAACATTAAATCCAAGGGATATATAAGTTTCCTCTAGGTATAATCCAAAGTCTATTCTTATACACTAGATGATTTTACATCATTTTTAATAAAGAAAATTGTTTGTTTGTTTAGAATTGAGTTGTCCGAACATGAATGTGGCTACGCTCGAGCACTTCACATATGCTCAAACCAACTAAGGGGGTTCTAGAGTTCACGTTCTTAATTGGTTGGATTTCCTATACTGTCAAGTCTGTCGAAGCACTGCTCTAGGTCCAAACTCTATGGGCCTATTTGTCAAACAACCATTTACTCTAAAAGCTTAAGCTATCAGAGTGTGGTGGGTTAATGTATATCAAGGAACTTTATCACTTCAACACTATTTGGCCAGTGGTCTTAAGTTGTATTAAATGGGACTGCATTACTAATCCTACCTTAGGATTGGGTGTGACATGGTTGGTAGGAGGGTGGGTGGGATCAAAATAAATTTTATAGGCTTTAGAAAATGAGCCTTGGGTTGGAAAGTGTGAGATGGGATTTCCATATCCCACGATGGGGAATTTCTAAGTGTAATTTGAAAGAAAATTCTGGGATTTACGTTTAATTGCGTACATTCTAAACATGGTGTCGGAAATATGGGATACACCCAATCTAGGGACCATACCTACACATACGTTTATTATTACTTATACAATTTTATCCACCTAACTCACCTAATGCAGTTTGGCCGAACGGACCCTAAAGGGAGAAAAGGGGCTGGAGTTTTTGTTTTCCATAGATTTGATTCTCATCCAGGGTTGTAGAGGCCCAACTGACAAGGAGTAAAAGGAAAATGAAGAAAATGGATGGGTTAGAGGGCTTGCCCGATTTTGAGCTTCAAATGGGGGGTGTGAGAGTCCAAATGAGAGAAAATGAAGAGGGGAGGGCGTAGGTACTGCTGTGAACGGTGGATATGGATGGGTGATGACCGAAAATGACGGAATGGGTGATTGGAGGGGCGATTTTTGCCAAAAATCAGAAGTTTGAAAGAGAAAAGAGAGCTTGGAGGGTCACTTTGTGAAGGAAGTACTAGTTTGGGGAGGTTTTAAGTCACGGCCCCTATACCAGGGAGTTTACCTAGCCCTCAAACACCATCGGCCCGGACGGCCGGCCCGGCCCAACAAAAAAAGTGGCGAGGGCCTCACCGAAATTTTTTGTATTTTTCAAAGGGGGGCACCAGGGACATGTTCCTCCAGTCCCCTAGGCTCCAAAAAAGTATGGGGCCCACCCTGGTTCCCTTCGGAAGTGCTCCGTTTGGCCCTCGACTGTATTTCGAGCCGTATCGGGGCCAAAATGTAAACCGGAATGATTTTATGTGATGTGTAGCATATGATTTTGGGGTAGGAGGAGCTGATCCATCCAACTAACCCATTTATTTGGTCAGATTCAACAATTTGAATGGTCAAAAGTCCAATTTCTACATATATTTGCTATTTATAGTAAATTTTTATTTAAGTATTATTCTTCATCATTTATACATTAGGATTTATGTCTAGTATGAAAGGATTTAAAAAAAATTAAAGAATGAAGTGGTGCAAGGAGAGATTTTAAAGAAATTGGGTAAAAAGGGGTTTTAGGCTTTGGTGTTGTCGTTGACCCACAACTTAAGAACATTCATTTCTAAGTAATGACTCAAACCTGTTGACTGACGGCCTAGAAGTGATTTGGGATCATTTCACGTGATCATGGGTGTGTACGGGCCCAATCTCAGCAGTCGATTTCGGTCAGTTTCGCCGTTCGGGGAAATTGAAAAATCCTCCGTCGGTTTCTACATTCCGTTGCTCCCTCCTAAGTCAGAGTACGTCAGAGTGCATCGTGTGACCATAACCCAGGTCCAGTTTAATCCAAATCATGCTCTGATACCAACTGTAACATCCCGAAAAATCGAGGGTCGAGTAGTAACTCAACTCTCGAGTTCCAAAACATCACTTATGCAACATAGATAATGATGATTAAATGTTGTCGATATTAGTGCATTGAACATGAGTGAGATTAAGCCAAAACAACATATCATACTCCAGAGACAGTTAAATTGCAAGCGGAAGACTGTGATAGATATATATACAATATAAAAACAGTGGTGGGTCTCCAGAGTGTGATGATGTTACCAGGTTAAATAATTACAAGTATAGTTCTAAAATATACCACATGTGAGGAAGTGTAATGTCTTCTATCCTAAGTACCATAGCCCCGTCAATACAATACCAGGTCTTCATTGACCAGTCAGAAAGTTACATGTAGGAGAACTCCTCCTCCACATCATAGTAGTCCGGCTCTGCTTCATAAGCATCGCCATCACCTGAAACTCAACAAATCTGGTGGGTGTTCAGAACACCGTCCCGTAACGTGGGAGAGAGTGATCAACTCAGTGGAACAATAAAGCATAGGTTAACATGTTATCAATTCAGTCAAGCAATAATGATAAAGCAGTAAATTAAACACTCCTAACTACTCTTATTAATGCAAGTATGAATGCAGTCATGATGTATGCCCTCACCACACCCTCCCTCGTGCGACACCATCTTACGTTCGCGGCATGCTTTCATCCCTCAGTGCTCCACATCTTCCAGGCACATGCAATGCATGATGAGCATGATTACCGAGTATTTATTAGTCCATTTCAAACAGCAGGATTGGGAAACTAAGGTACATCCCTTGTATCATTCCCAAACATGATCCATTCTAGGGTCGTCAGTCCTAGTTAATCTCAGACGATGGTGTGTTTTCAAGGTCACTGCAAAGGCTGCCAGGGCTGTTACGCACAAAGGTTACACCACTCCCCCATCACCTCTTTAACGATTCATCACTATACAGAAACATGCTTAGTTCATACTCCATACACCGCGGCAAAACTCTAAGGCTCACCGCGATTCCAGAGTATGCTCGAGGTCACTACAAAGGCCTGTCAGGGCTGTTGCTCGCAGTCGTTGCACTACTCCCCCATCACCTTATCAATGTAGGCCGACATCACAAATATAGTGTCCCATACCACCATAATCGGCTCACGAGTTTGGTTGCTCACTGGTCACTACGGGGAGGCAAGTGGCCCCAGCGTAGGCCGATAGCTCGACCACGGTGTCACATACCACCATGCCCGGCTCATGAGTCTTAGCGGATCGAGGTACCATGGTTAAAAGGGATTCCACTAGTAAGTTTGGTACCCTAGGTTCAAGCAGAGGCGTCCAAACATGGTGAACATACATAAGACAGATCGGGTTACTTGACGAGCTCGGCTAGCTCGAGCGCACTTCAAGTTGAACAATATGAAGCGCATGAGCACTTCGTGTGAACAACCACTATCGCCAACCGATGTACAACTCGAGTTCGTCGAACACATCTCACGTGAAAAATGAATCACAGCCACGAATTCAACTCTGGTACCGATTGTCTGGACTATAATCATAGCATCAAACACAATCAATTTCAGATAGATAAAGCAGTAGTGGATCAAGATTCAACTCATACAATCAAGGTCTGGTATTATCCGTTTAGGGCTGCCCGGGCTGTTGCACGCATTCGTTGCTCCACTCCCCCGTCACCCATGATGGATCAAACAACGTAAATATGAATTTAAACATATGCCTTACATAGATAAAATCATAAAAACAGTTGAGCATGTTATAAAGCACAACACAAGCATGAGTTTGTACATATTCAATTCCTATTCACACAACTATCAAAGGAAAACATGCACATAGTTAAAAGAAGTTGAGAATCATATCTTAACACCCTTATACATTACAATTTGCTAACTACTACTCATTCAGACATTTCAACAACACTTCAAAAGACATACATCAACATACATGACATATGCTGATCACATAGGCATTAGGCCAAATCCTTTCACTAGGGAGTTGTCCTAATCATAACACGCGTACACCCACGACGGATAGTCATGGAAAGTAGGAATCCAAGTTCCATATTCATTCGGTCATTTCCACAAACACTTGGGCCACACATTTTAACATATATAGTGTATATTGGCCGTGGCGTGATTTAGGTCAAATCCTTTCGTCAAAGGGGTATCGCCAATACAACAATCATAAATCCATGACAATTAGTCATGGCGAGCACGAATGAGAATTCTATACTCATTCGGTCATTTTCACAAACACTTAGAATACACTATTACAACATACATGATGTATGTTAGCAAAACATGTATTAAGGCTAAACTTTCGCTAAGCAAGTATTTTATTCATATGTACTATATTCATACAGCAAATAATCATGGAAAACACATCTCCAAGATTTATACGTATACGGTACTTTCTAGAATATACAATTTCAACATACATAGTGTATATGAGCAAAACATGTATAGGGCGAGTCCTTTCGCCAAACAAGTATCTTATCCATGTATAATATATTCATATAACAAATAATCATGTCAAACATATTTCAAAAATTTATACGTATACGGTACTTTCTACAAATACCTAGAGTATGTAGAATTCAATATTTTTCATCTTTAATCGAAACGGAAAACAGACAGCACTTTGTACATGTGCAATTGCATGCAGATCATGAATCTATCATTATCTGACATTGAAAGCGTTGAAAACCATAACTTATACACCTAAAGTCCGCACCTTTTACCGTAGAATCATAACAAATCCAATAGGTTTGCTAAGCTTCCGTATTCGGCAGTTTGGCAACCTATAGAACGAAATAGGTTAGCTATTTCATAACATACAACCACCCAAGCCCCAAATCAGATTAGGGTTAGGGTTTCTTACCTAGAAACGGAGCTGGAATCGCCGGGAAAATGATTAGAACGGAGTGGTGGAGCTCGTGGAGCGGCCGGGAAGAGTGGCAGGGAGATTCTCCCACTGCTCCCACACTTTCTCTCTCTTTTCACTCTTCTCTCTCTAGGGTTTCTCTCAAATTCGTATGGCTGCCATGAGAGAGGGTTTAAGGTCCTTATATAGCCTAAAAACTAACCAAAATAGACTCCGGGTCAAAGTATACTTAGGTTATAACCAAAGTGAGCTGGTTTCAGCTTAACGGAGGACTTCTGGCGGGCCTCCTTGGGCCAATGGTTGGACTTAAGCTCACCGACACCGGATCTACATACTATTAAGTTTTCATTTCGGTCGGGATTCTAGATCACGCGTGGCGGATCAGTTTCAGTTCAACGGTCAGCGGATCTCGATCGGAGATTCCGAGTATATGTAAATGTGTATGAAATTTCTCTTGATCCGAGGATGTAATTTGGTCTGATTCTGACAGTCTGGTTGCTTAAAACTGATCCGCAAGCAACACGTGTCAGATTACTATTCAAGATATTTTATTTTGAATTAATTTCACATTTCTCACACTCTTCACTCCGAGCTCAAGCGAATAGCGTTGGGACACTATCTGGATTTGATTTCCGAGATGGTTGTCAAGCCCAGCAAGGCGGTCCTAGTTCCTTAACTTCGTGTTAATCGGACTTCCGAAGTGCGGTCTAGATCTGATATGGAGTTTCGAGATGCTCCCGAGAGTAGTCGGGTAATGAGATTGATCCTAGATTTTAGGGTAACCTAGCTTCAATGATTCTACAAGTTTTGGGTCTTGCAGATCGTATTTAAAGTGATTGGTGCTAATTTCACAGGCACTCTAGTTTAACACTAGCTAAATCTCGCCTAATTTCTAAAGGATTTAGTCTTGAGTGATTTCGGTCTGAGGTGGTACTTAGACCTTTGTAGCAATGTTTAGTTTAAGTATTGTTCTTCATCACCTAAACTTTAAGGTAGTGTCTAATGTGAAAGTACTTAGAAGGATTTAAGGAACGAGGTAATGAAAGGTGAGATTTGTGAAGAAAATGGTTTGAAAAGGGATTTTGAGGCTTTAATTGAGTGTTTGAGAAGTTAAACCTGTGTTAGGTTTGACCCATCGCCTAAGGACGTCTAATTCCAGGTTGAGAAAAATTCGGGCTGTTACAGAAAAATACGTCGTTAGGGAGCCTAAGGCACTACTAATCCATCCCCAAACACGGATGGGCCCCATGCATAGCCATCCTTAAATCCTAACCATTACATATGGTGGGTTTTTTTTCAACCGTTGGTGACACCTCTCACTGCCTATAAATAAGACCTGGTTGCTTCAGGAAACTCCACACCAAAAACAGAAAGAATAGAGAGTGAGAGAAAGAGAGAAAAAGGAAGGAGAGAAGGAAAGGAAAGAGAGAGAGAGAGAGAGAGAGAGAGAGAGGAAGAAGAAAAAATAGAGAGGGAGAGTCTGTGTTGGAGGACGGTTCAGCCAAACAAAACCAGGTCCTCCTCCTTTCATTGTTCTTCTTCATTTTTCATGTAGTTATGAGGTCTGTTATAAGCCACATTTGGGGCCAAAAATCTGACCATAGAGAAGCCTGAATATGGCCTGAATGAAGGCTTTGTTTTGAGACTAAACATGGCCTGAGTGCAGGCTCTATTTGAGGCCGAGCATGACTTGAGTGTAGGCTCTATTTGAGGCCAAACAATGGCCTGTGAATAGGGCTGAAACTCAGTCGAAAAATAGCCCATAAACAAGCCCTGTTGAGCTACAACATGCCCCAGCAATCGGACTGATAACAGTTTAAAAAATCGGGCCATACAAGGTGGTGTTTCTCAGCTTGAAAACAACTGGAATCACAACCTGTAAATAGTTGATGTTTCTGCCTAGAGACAACTAAAAATACAACCTGCACCCAACTGGGTATCCAGATGGAAACCGGTTGGGAATTCCAGCCTGAGAACGGCTAAAGTTTCAGCCTATGAGCAGCTGAAAACGGTCCCCTGGTTGGACCGTTAGTAAGTCTAGAAACGGGGTAAACCCAGCCCAGATGTAGGCCTCTAAGTGGGGCTCTAGAGGGACCCAAAATCTAGCCTCAGTTAGGCTCCTAGCTGAGCCTTAAAAACCAACAAACACCGCGTCTGCAGGTGGGCTGCACTACGCCAACAGGGGGGCTGCACCACACTGACTGGTGGGCCTCACGTTAAATTGCAGGTGGGCCGCACTACATTCCAAACGGTGGACCGCACCTCGTTGCATGTGCAATGCATCCACGCTATACATCTGGTGGGATCATGGACCCAAATTGGGGCAGATCTGTAGTACCGAGCAGTAATAGTTTGCAACAGGCCCGGATGAAGCAGACATACAAATAGCAGCTTAGTCTTTTACTCGAGGTGGCACACTGATGCAGACCCCACCTTGATGTACGTAATTCATACAAACCGTCCACCCAATTGGTAAACTCATCCCAAGGGCTTGAGACAAAATAAGATAGATCCATCAGGTGGACCACACTGCAGTAAGCAGTGGAGATTGAACATCCAGCATTGAAACCTTTCGGGTCACAGAAGTTTTGGGGATCAATATGATAATTATTTATTTTTCCTAGTCCAGATCCTTGTGGCCTTATGAGTAGGCTGAATAGAGAATAAACGTTATGGTGGCCCTATGAATTTGTAACAGTGAAGATCACTGTCTTCGCTGCTATCTGCGATGAGGCCTAGGTGGTCTTTTGATACGATTCATTTTGGGTAATACTCTAAAGGGATCTCTTAAAATAGTTGGATGGGGTAGATGGTGCGGCCCGTGTATAAGGTCCAATTCAGGCTTTAGCTATGGATAAACTCCAGACCTGATTTACAACTATCATCCTTATTACTATTATCATAATTTTTAATATAGACATGATCGGCCATTGGTAGACTATTTACACTGATGGTAAATATTATAAACATAGTTACAATTATTAATAGTAATATTTTAATTACCATCCTTAAATATTACCATTGTTAATGGACTGTACTAGTTGTCACTATCATAATAATTATGATTACCATATTAGCTAATACTAATTGTATCATTAATATTAATAAGTACCTAGTAGCTATTATATTAACATTTATCATGACGATTATGATTACCAAATTGGCTAATATTAATTGAATCATTAATGTTAATAAGCACCTCTTAACTATTAAATTAACCCTTTAATTAATTGTAAAACTAACTAGGGTCCAAACCCCAAGGTCCAAGTCTAGACCTAGACCCTTGGGTGAAACCCTAAAACCAAGGTAATTCAAACCCTAGGTTAAGACCTTGACCTAGAATAACGTGTAAAGATTGAATCTAACGGTATAACTTTACAATTTATGATAGGGTTTGATTCTAAGGAAACATGCATTCTCTAGCAACATGGGTAGGCGGTTCAAAATATAAGGTGATGATTCTTCCCCTTGAGCTTTCCATTTTTCCATTAGCTTAAGTTATAGTTTTTATTCTAACTTGTAATTGATATCTCCATTTCATAGTCACGTGTGTTAATTGTTGGAATTAAATTGCTATATTACATGCTTAATGTTTATCCTGCATATTTATTCATGCTTGTGGATTATTTGTGGATTGCCTATGGAACTTAAACTGGTACACCAGTGGGGAAACCCCCACCTATATATCTACACCCATACTTGGGATGTAACCCGACTGGTTGTAATAGTAATGGACCTTCGGCTTAGTGGTTATTGAATGATGATTTAAATTAACCATTGATGTGGGCCTACCATCTAGGGTTGTTGTGTCCGATGGTTTTTAAGGATGGTCTTTTATCGTATGGTTTTGATACTCGCCCTATGTGGCTTATTTTGATATCTGTCTATATGGCTTGTTTTGATATCGCCCTATGTGGCTTTATTTTGGTATTTACCCTATATGGGTTCGATGTTTTATATCATGCAACCATGCGATGGTAAGCCCCATATATTGTAATATTGGCCACTAGTCGACAGGTTTCCATTAAACATCCTAAGGTGGTAGTCTCATGAGCCTGGAATGGTGGTATGGGACCTATGCCCGAGCTGTCAGCCTACGCTGGTGACAAGCCCCCGTAGTGATCTTGAACTTACCTAAATTGGCTGATTGTAACTGGACTAATAACGGTTTGGCTAATCATGCATCCATATCATATTGGCGATGACGGATGGCTAATTTTGGATGTTGTAGCACGTGCCATTAGGATCATTGGGGTATAGTTTCGCTAGCTCCCAGACCACCGACTATCGACCCCTGTTCCGACTGGATGATTTTCCCAGGTCGATGATTTGCATGGGTGACGAGCCCAAGTTTCACACGGATGAGCATCCCCGTGGCAATGTGTATTCACGCATCCATGCATTTAAAAAGACTGCATCATGTGTTATTTTGATTGCCTTGTTGTTTTATAAATATGCTTACCTAATGCGATGGTGTGTAATCTTGAGGAGAATTCACACTGAGTTGGCCACTCATCTATCAAATATATAACCGTACAGGTAATACAGGCGGCTTAGATGATATTCACATTCATGTTAGTGAGGAGCAGCCTATAGTTGACAAGGGTGCATGATCTTATTTACTAAGGGTTGCTACAGGATTTCACAGTTCAAGATTGTTGCAGTTTACCTTGTTTCACATGTAATGTTATTTCATTTTGTATTTGTAAGAATAGGGACATTGGTTTGTATAAGTCATTTCGGCAGCTTCTGGTATGTTTAAATAATAATGTAACTTTCTTTGTATTTAATTTGTCCATATTACGCTCATCTACTTACTCTGATAAAGGAAAAAAATATACTCGAATTTGACCATCCTTTAAGGTTAACACTCGGGTTTTTGGGAAACGGGTCGTATACTGAGATCCTAAAAGCACGGGGCATTACAGGAGATGAGTTGTGCGGGCTTTCTGTGTACTTTGTCCCTCATTGACATGATAAAGGAGTGCCTGAATCACTTTGAAACACCTGGAATGGCCTAAGGACTTAAGAAAATACAACATAATGTTGCCTCAAAAAGTACCTGTGCAACTCTCCCATGATTTGCGCGGGCCTGTGCAACTCACAAGGAGTGGCGCGGCCTGGCCTTCTGCACTTTGCACTCCCTCTCCTTCCCTCCCTCTCCAATACCTATCAGAGGCACTGGTCTTTTGAACATCTGATCCTACAAATGAGGGGGGTAAGGGGGTATTTATAGGCTTCTGCATGTGTAAGCCCTCGAATCCCGTGTCATGGACCCCACTTTGCATCACCAACTCAGCATATCTTATGAAAGGTAGTGCGCCCCGGCGCAACTACGGCGAGTTGCGCAGACCCGCGCAACTCAGTGACTCACACAACTTGATCCCTGTACAACTCGTGACCCGCGCAACTCGATCCTTTTCCTGCACTTCTTCTTCTTCTTTTCTCCATTGAATTTTTATGCTCTAACAGTCTTCATGGATGACTTCTCTGTCTGTGGTCCATCCTTTGGCAATTATTTGGAGAATCTTAAATGTGTGCTGAAGCGATATGAGTAAAAGAATTTGGTATTAAATTGGGAGAAGTGTCATTTCATGGTTCGTAAGGAGATTGTCCTTGGACATATCATCTCGTCCAAAGGAATTAAGGTAGATAAGGCTAAGATTGATCTTATTTATAACTTACCTTCACCCAAGAACATACGAAACGTGCGGTCCTTTTTAGAACACACCGAATTTTACAGGAGATTCATAAAGGACTTTAGTCACCTCTCTCATCCTTTATGCAATCTATTTCAGAAGGATGTACCATACGAGTGGACTGAGCAATGCTAGGAAGCTTTTTCTAAGCTCAACGATATGTTAACCATTGTACCTATCATGCAGCCACTCGAATGAAACATTCCTTTTGAAATTATGTGTGATGCGTCCAATTATGCTCTTGGGGTAGTGTTAGGCCAGAGAAAAGAGAAAAAACCCTACATTATACACTACGTAAGTATAACTCTAAATCCTGTCTAAGTGAATTACTCAACTATGGAGAAGGATCTCTTAGCTGTAGTACTTGCTTTGGACAAATTTAGGTCCTGCTTGATCGGATCCATGATCACCATCTACACAGATCATGCGGCGCTCAAGTATCTTCTTTCTAAGAATGATGTTAAGCCCCGCTTGATAAGATCGATCCTCCTACTCCAAGAATTTGATTTGGATATAAAAGATAAAAAGGGAGTAGAGAACGTAATGGTTGAACATCTTTCCCGCCTTGACCTCTCTGATTCCCTTAAGACGACGAATATAAATGACATGTTCCCTGATGAACAACTATTTAAAGTCTCCCATTCACCTTGGTTTATGGATATTGCTAATTATCTTGCCACAGGTTTTATGCCAACACATTGGATTGCGCAAGATAAGAAGAAATTTTTCTCTGAGGTACGCAAATTCTTCTGGGATAATCTGTATTTGTTTAAATATTGCCCAGACCAAATCTTAAGGAGATGTGTGCCAGATAATGAACACCAAAGTGTCATCTCCTTTTGTCATTATCAGCCTGTGGTAGTCACTTTTCTGCTAAAAAGACCAAGGCCAAAATTCTGCAATGCGGTTTTTACTAACCCACTATGTTCAAAGATACTCATGAGTTTTAAAAAGCTTGTGAGCGTTGTCAGAATTGGGAGCATTATCCCGTCGAAATATGATGCCCTTGAACCCCATTCTGATCATTGAAGCATTTGATTGTTGGGACATCGATTTCATAGGACCATTCCCCCAATCCTTTGGAAATTTATATATTTTGCTAGCAGTAGACTATGTCACTAAATGGGCCGAAGTGATCCCATGCCGGAATAATGACCATCAAACCGTCATCAAATTCTTAAAAGAAAATATCATTTCCCAATTCGGAACGCCTCGAGCCATCATTAGTGATGGAGGATCACACTTTTGCAATAGGCCATTTGCAAATTTAATGAAGAAATATGGCATCTCTCACAAAGTGAGCACTCCATACCACCCACAAACAAGTGGGCAAGCTAAGATTTCCAATAGGGAAATTAGACACATACTAGAAAAATGGTTAACCCTAACTGCAAGGATTGGTCAATCCGCTTGATCGATGCTTTATTGGCTTACTGTACTACATTTAAGACTCCTATTGGAATATCTCCCTTTTAGAATTGTCTATGGGAAGCTTGCCACATACCTATGGAGTTAGAACATAGTGTCTACTGGGTGATTAAAATTTTGAACTTTAATTTGGACAATGCTGGCTCACTGTGCAAACTTCAATTGAATGAACTTGAGGAAATTCGGAACGATGCATATGAGAACGCGAGAATTTACAAGGACAGAATGAAGGTGTTTCATGACCAACATATTCTTCAGAAATCATTCACACCAGGTCAGAAGGTCCTTTTGTACAATTCTCGATTACATCTCTTTCCGTGTAAACTCCAATCTCGTTGGACCGGCCCTTTCACTATTACTAATGTTTATCTTTATGGGGCTGTCGAGATTCAGAATCCAAACATTGGCAATGAATTCAAAGTAAATGGACATCGTTTAAAGCCATTTGTTGAAAATTTTGATTCAGAGGACATGACAATACCTCTGATTGACCCTGTTTATCAGGATTGACCTCCTAGTCTGACGGAGGTATGGGTAGATTTATTTGCTTTCATATGATTTAGGATTATGATAGTTTATTTTCTGTTATTTAGGATAGTTTGCTTTCCACTGTTTAAGATAGTTTGCTTTCTGTTGGTTTAATTCTTGTGCTAACCTATCTTCACACTGAGACCATTCGAAAAGCCTCAAAATTCATTCTTCAAATATTACCTTTCCATCACGTCCCTTCTCTTTTCATTGCTTCTTTTGCACTACATGCTTATTCTTTTACATTGAGGACAATGTAGATTTTTCGGTTGGGGGATGGGGGATTAGGTGAACTAATTAGTGTTTTCTCAGTTTTGAGCAAAAATTTTGAAAATTTTCAATGTTTCAAGTTGAAATCTGTTTGGGAAGCGATGAATTGTGTACTTAAGAATGAATTGGGTGTGATAAAAATAACGATTGAATTTTGGATTGTTGGAATTTGGTCAACTAAGTAATCTATCACCTAAGTTCTTGCGCTCAATTGATTAAGAGATAGTTTGAATATTATGTTAATCTAAATCATAAGACACATTTAATTTGTCTTCTGTAAGACATGCTAGAAGTTCTGATTGTTAGTATCTGAATCATTATAGATAGTGAGAATTGAGTCTGGAGAATTTTATCCACTTCAAAAGAAGAAAAGAACCAGTTAAAAAAATAGGATATCAATAAAGAGGTCATGAAAAAGAATAAAAAGAATGAAAATATGGAAAAGAATGCAAAAATAAAAAGAATGAATAAAAAATTGAATGTCGATATAAAATCAAAGACTGGAAAAAGAAGGAAAATCGGAAAAGTTCGGAATAAGTACTTGAGTTTTAAACTGATCTTGAAGTGATGAGTATGGCTAACATGATGACCTAATAGTATTCATATATGAAGTTGATTTTTACTGAGCACATTGAAAAACTTGATATGCAAATTATTCTCGATTTAATGGACAAAGATTTTACTTGATTGGTTGGTTATGTGGTTCGGCTCTAAGTTTTCAAAACTCCACTTTCGTATCTTAATTCTACCCATTCATACTTAAGTGTATAAAAGATTGTTTTCCTAGAGAGGCTTTGGACATTAAGCATTGAGATTTATTTCACGCATACTTTGCTTGGGATTAGCAAAATGCTGGTTAGGGATTGTGTTGACGGTCAAATATTGTATATTATTCCCCATTTATATCTTGGTTTTATGAACATGATAATGTTTAATGCTCTATTTTACTCTTGTTCGTGTTGCAAGGTGAATTTAAGTGCTTGGATTGAAAAGGGTGCTAAAAGCATGGATTTGATGCTCAAGAATCATCAATGCAAGGGATGGATCTTAGGAGACCAAGATTAAAGAATTCACATGCCAAAGATCTAAGAAAACCAAGTCAGGAATGAAGATAATCAAATATTTGAAGTGAAGAAAAGGAATCCTGAAATTGTCCCGAAAAAGCATATTCTAAAACTTTGGGTCATTCCGTGAAATTGTGCAGAGTGAAGTATATTCTGGGAAACTGTACAGAGTGAAGTCTATTTTAACAACTGCGTAAATTTGAGGCGGTTTCTAGAGTTTTCCAACTAGGTGTGAAAGTTGGAGTTCCACAACTATAAATAGGACTCTCTAGGATGATCCAAGGCATCTTCTAATGTTTAAGGAGTGGAGCAAAAGGGTGGAGAAGTCGTCGCCAAGAGTTTTTCTTCTTCTTCCTTAGTTGTTTTCATGCTTTCTTATAGGGTTTTAGATCCAATCATGTCTATAGTTAGTTAAACCTCTTAGCTAGGGCTAAGAGGTAAAGCTTGTAGTGTGATGGGATGTTTTTATTTCTTTGATTCATGTTTCTGTTGAACTTATTTTGATTTTAGTTTGATATTTAAAGAGTACTTTTAGTTTTTAATGATTTATTGTCACTTAAATTATAGTAGATCTGTAATAGCTTTAAGTATTTTCTTTTCCTATTTTCAGATTATGGGATTGGTAAATCCTGTTGTTTGCCATCGTCTCATGGGCATGGTTTGGTGATGGAATCCCTGTCAATTATCATAATTCTCCTCTTTTAAGAGTTAGGTCAAAGGAAGTTCAGATTTGATCTTAATTGCTATATCTTTCAATTGGATAGGATATTTAAGGCCCGTATCCTAGCCCATACTGTTCCATAAGCTTCCGCGATCCTCCGGGTCGAATTCCGGCGACTCGTGATTTATTATCGGTGTTCGCGCGTAGTCTTAAGTCGTGTCTCGTATTATAGATTCGGCTCGACCCGAGACTTGTACCCTTGCGACCGCGCCGTCGCTGCGATTCCGACGTTATATCTCGCGCGCAAAGTCAACTTTCTCATCACCTCACCATCCCTCTCTCCCATCACTTCTGTCACCCTCTCTCATCTCTCTCTCATTCATTCATTTCAAGCAAACCCCCATGAAAATCCAACGTCCAAGGGAGAGGAGAAAACTAGGTGTGGCCCACCTCCCTACCACCCAATCCCACCATCCAAAGGTCATCTCCACCGTTGAAATGCATTCCCCGGAGCTCTAAGATGCGTTGATGGAAGAAGAAGTTCAAGAAGATCAAAGGTGGGTGTATTTTATGATTTGATGGTGAGATTTAGAATATTTGAGGGCCCACATATAGTGGGACCCATCATGATGTATGTATTGTATTGAGGGGCCCATAGTGGCGGGGACCCTCCATCCGTCTCTCTATTTATCTCTCTCTCTCTCTCTATTTTTTTATTACGGCCCATCTTGGAGAGTGGATTAGATCCACACCATCCAGCCATGGACGGTGGAAATTCACCATCACATGAGTGTTATATCCACTCTGTCCAGATTTTTGGACGGTGGAAATCCCACCTCAATGCATGTTTGCACACCGTCCATTGTCTGGACGGTGGCCTGTTATAGCCACATCACTAAGTGTGTGTGGACCCACGTGATGTGGCACTGTCCATCATGTGATCATGAGGCACGTGTTATATCCTAACTAGCCATCTGCACGGACACACCCCCCCCCCCCCCCCCCCCCCCCCCCCCGTGATGTAATGGATATCCAGACCGTCCAGACGCTGGGTCTGGACGGAGAGAAACACAAATATCAACTTCATCTTAAAACTGGTGGTTCCCACACGTGTGGACCCACCTGATGTGTGCGTTATATCCATGCCATCCATCATGGTAGAGCCCACCTTGATATGTGTTTTGTATCCTGGTTGTCCGTCAAACGGACGTCCAGTGACAGGGCAGTAAATAAAATTAATAATTAATTAAATAATATTATATTATGGTGGGCCCCACATGGACCCACCTGCTGTAACTGATTAGCTATAGAGCCTCACACCAACCAAATAGCTGATGTACGACGTCAGCATGTTTTGTGGCCCACCACAAGGTATGTGAGATCCACATGTAGGGTGGGGCCACCTTGCTGTATGTATTCTAAATCAGTGTCATCCATCTGTATTGACGTTGCAAGTTCTGTGGGCCTGATCATTTGGTATACCGTCCATCCATTTCCATGTGGGACCCACCTGTTGGACGCTTGGACTGGTGTACGTCTCCAACCAGCTAATGACATCAGCAAATTGCGTGGGTCTCACCCTGGTGCTTGTGTTTTGCATCAATACCGTTCATCTATTGGGCTGCTGGGCAGCAACCCAGCAGCATGTAGTTGCTGACCACGTCAGCAAGTTCGGTGGTTCCATCAATAGGTGTGGGTTGTATCCCAACCGTCTGTGTGGGGCCTGCCTTGATGGATCGTCCAGATCATGGACTCCATCATGATATATGTATTTTATCCACTTGATGTGTGGACGGAATCCACGCCGTCCGTCCATTTGCATGGAGCCCACCGTGATGTGTGGGCTTAATCCATACCGTCCATCAATTGGCAAGCTCATCTTACGGCCTGAGATTAAAAATGAGGCAAATCCTGGACCAGGTGGACCACACTATAGAAAACAGTGGAGGGATTGAATGTCCACCATTGAGACCCTTATGGGAGTATAGAAGTTCCGAATCGATATGATATTTGTTTTTCCTCTTAATTCAGGTCTCTGTGACCATATGAACAGATTGGACGAAAGTAAACGCTATGGTGGGCCCCGGCCCCATGAATTGTTTAACGGTGAAATCATTATCTCCACTCTTATTTGTAGTATAGTCCAGACGATCTTTCGATATGATTTATTTATGGAAATGTTCTAAAATGATCTTTAGATTAGGTGAATGGTGTGGCCCATAAGTGCAGCTCATTTGATGTATTTAACGCCCACATGATGTGGCCCGATTTGATGAATATTGAGGCCCATGGATTACGACCCATCAAGATGTATATTGAGGCCCATGGGTCGTAGCCCATTGCGATGTATTAGGGGCCCATGGGTCGTGGCCCATGGTGATGTACATTAGGCCCGTATGAGCGGCCCATTGTGATATATTTTCGGGCCATGCGTTGAGGATCATTGTGATGTATTTTCGACCCATTTAGTAAGGCCCAATGTGATGTATTCGAGGTCGTGGACGAGGCCTAATGTGAAGTATTCGAGGCACGTGGGCGAGGCCCAATGTGATGTGTTCGAGGCCTGTGGGCGAGGCCCAATGTGATGTATTTGAGGCCCATGGGCGAGGCCCAATGTGCTGTGTTCGAGGCCCATGCGATGCGGCCCACTTGATGTGTACATGGCCCTTATGTGAGGCCACGAGCTCATTATATGTTTTAGCTCTATATGTAGGTCACTCCTTGGGAACAATGTTGGTTAGATGTCCACATTGTTGGGCAATGATGGTTGGATGTCCACATTGTGACCTTCCCTTAGGCCTTGTTAGGCTCATTCTCATAATTCTCTTATGGGTTAACCCAGATAAGTGGGCCTCATTCGCCGTAGATGGATAGTTTCATACTATCGAATTTAATATAACCACGACTGAGGGCTGATCTATATATTATGGTTTATCGGTTGTTCATCTATGGATCCCGCCTTATTTATATGCTAATGATCAGTGCCGATTATCGATGCTGATTGTCGGTGTCGATTGTCGATTCTGATTATCGATCGATCCCGATTGACGTGACCGATTTGCCGATTCCGATTATCGATCGATCCCGATTGTCGTGGCTGATTGCCGATTCCAATTGACGTGACTGATTTGTTGATTCTGATTATCGATCGATCCCGATTGTTGTGGCCGATTGACGTGACCGATTTCCCGATTCTGATTATCGATCGATTTCGATTGTCATGACCGATTGCCGATTCCAATTGACATGACCGATTTGCTGATTCTGATTATCGATCGATTTCGATTGTTGTGACCGATTGCCCATTCTGATTGACGTGACCAATTTGCCGATTCTGATTATCGATTTATTCCGATTGTCATGACCGATTGTCGATTCCGATTGACGTGACCGATTTGCCGATTCTGATTATTAATCGATCCCGATTGTCATGGCCAATTGCCGATTCCAATTGAGGTGACTGATTTACTGATTCTGATTATCGATCGATTCCGATTGTCGTGACCGATTGTCGATTCCGATTGACGTGACCGATTTGCCGATTCCGATTATCGATTGATTCCAATTGTCGAAGCAAAGTATCGAGGCCGATTCCAATTTGTCGAGGCCAATTGTATAGGCCCGATTGTCGAGGCCGAGTATCAAGGCCGATTCCAATTGTATAGGCCACCTCCGATTGTTGAGGCCGATTTTGATTGTTGAGGCCGAGTATCAATGCCGATTCCGAGTGTCGAATCCGATTGTTGAGGCCGATTTCAATTGTCGAGGCCGATTGTCGAGACCTATATGATGTATATGCGACCCGTAGTTGAGGCCCATTGTGATGTGTATTCGGCCTGTGCAATGTATATGCAGCCCGTGTTTAAGGCCTAATGTGATGAATATGAGGTCTATGTGGTGAGGCCCATTGTGATGCATTTGAGGGCCAGGCGATGAAGCCCATTGTGATGTATGTTAGCCCATCGTGATGTGTATTAAGCTCTTGAGTAAGGCCCATGGTGTTGTATATTAGGCCCTTGTGCGAGGCCATGAGTCCACTATATGTTAGGCTCCATGTGGGCCATTTCTTGGGGGCAATGTTGGTTAAATGTCCACATTGCCGAGGCCGATTATTGATGCCGGTTATTAATATCGATTATGAGTATGTGATAGCATAGCATCATGATACATGCCCATATCCATCATCTGCATGTTTGTTATGAGATGTAATTGACCGTGGCGTACGTCATTGGACAGGTTGTTATGAGACTCCCTGATAGGCGGAGGTTATCTCACATGAGCGCACAGTATGCTCAGGATTGATGCATGACTGGATTGTATGACTCATGCATCTTGCATTGTGTGTTATGACTACTATACGCCCTAGCTGTAAGTGTTATAGTTGAGAGCCTTACTATATTGTCAAATTTGTGGTGCCAAAGACACTGTATGTATCTTGTTATGAAGCTTGTATATGTGAAGAACAATGCGATACACATGATATGTCAAGTCAAGACATAAGTCTCACAAGATCAGCTTCAATAGACAAGCAATGTTTACAAGTCAAGACTCGAGAATGTGAGAATATTCGACTTAGTTCAAGACAAGTGTAATTCAAGATCTCAAGAAACTTTTAAGTTCAAGCTATACCAAGATCTCAAGCTTCATTATGCTCAAGGTCACTAGTCTAAATTTTAATGTCCTTACTTCACTATTAAGGTATGTTTGACCTTAGGTTAACCTTTAGAGTAGGTCATTTCAGATACATAATTCATATGTTTTATATAAGTGAGTTTGGTCTGTTCTAAGACTAGTCCTGGACTTTGTTCGACTAGTCCTAGCATTGCTTCGATCTGTCTAAGAATTGCTTGGACCAGTCGTAAGTTTGTTGCAAAAATTTAAAATTTTTTGTTAAGATTCGACCAGTCCTGGGGTCTGTTCGACTAGTCGTATGAACAATGTCGACTACTTCTTCGACCTGTCATAGATCTACGACTCAAACTACAGCGTTGAAATTCGACTTGCTTTGACTAGTAATGAGCAACCTTCGACCAATCGTAGACTACCTACAACCAGTCGTGAAACTGCCTTATCTTATCGCGCTCGAATTTTTAAATTTTCGTTGGTCCTACGACCAGTCGTAGCGATTTCTAGACCATTCGAAGACGTGATTTGCTCACCTATAAATAGAGCACAAATCTCAGAATAAAATATGCAAGTCAATCAATTTTAATTCGGCCTTCTGAGAGATAAGTCTGTGCTCCATTTAATCTGAGTGTGCATATTTAATATTTTCTTTCTTTAGCTTTTTAAATTGATTTTGTTTCTTGTATTCCAATCTGATCTGAAAAGAGGAAGTGTTGTTTTCCTTTTTCTGGAATCAAAATAAATTAAAGCTAGCCCATTTGTTTTAATTTAAAATCTATTAGAACTTAGAACCATTATATAGTGAGTATTGGACATTGAACTTTGATATCCAAACACTACTCCGACTTGGTTCTTCCGGGCTGCTACAACAAAGAAGAAAAACAGGTATTTTACATTTTGTGTAATTTACTTTATTTGGTTTTATTTGAGGTTAAGCCAGAAAAATCTCAAAGTTGTTTGGTTATCTGAGGAGAGCGAGAAAACTCAGAAGTAAGGGTTTTTTAATTTTGTAAGCCCGTTGAAAAAGACACAATTTTGAAGGTTTTGGGTGAACCTGTGAAAACCTATTTGATAGTGAACGTTAATATCCCCTGTGTGAGGATATTAGGAGTGGAGTAGCAATCTGTGTGGTTGTTGTTGAACAGTTGGTGTACACACAGGCGAACCAATATAACTCTTTGTGTTGTATGGATGTGTGCTTTATTTTCCTATCTTTGATTATTCAGCTGTGGAATATATGTGTGGATGTGAATGTTGTAATTTTTACATTTTAAGCATTGTGGGAATGTTGTAATAATTTAGATTTAAATTCCTGTAAGTTATTTCAATTCCTTGCTATTTATTTATTCCCTTTTAGTTTGAGTTTTTGATGCAAAGACCTTTCTAGAAATAAGGTTATCCTACCATAAACCCTTGGTTTTTGGTGTAAGGTTGTCCTTAGAATTAAGGTTGTCCTTAAAATAACTTTTGTATTAACCTCTCAATTCTTGTTTATTGAGGTTGCTTTTCATTTCAGCATTGTGAATTGATTTACTTTATTTGGCTATCTCATTATTAAATTTCGCTGTAATTATTTTAAATTTGGCGTTGTCCTATTCACCCCCCCCCTCAAGGACATATAGCTTGGCCATTTCACTAGCGACATCAGGGCCATAGCCTCCACAAGCATATTGTGGATGACCAGATGGGACACCGAAAATGTTTAGTTCTAGCATACGGGCGCCATAGATGTCCCTGAGTGAAAATCCCTAAACCTCCGTGGCCAGGAGACGCCCCAACGTCGAGACCGAGTGGATATATATATATGAGCGTATGAGAGCCAAATACCAGGAGGCCGCGTCTCCCACTGTGTCGTGGTCAGTTGGGAGGGGGTGTGGCCTTACCCACCTGAGGGTAGGGGGCATTGCTAGGCTGAGTTTGACCAGCTCGTGAATGGGTCCGCTATCGATGTGTCAGGTAGATATTGGCTGACTACCGGCCAGGCAGATGGTGAGGTCTCTTCCACTTGCATGGTTACGCGTCAGTGGGCGGCGATTTGCATGTAGAGTGTACTAGACCCCGGTGATGATCCTAGAGAGAAACCGTACTGATATGTAGACTTATCGAGTAGAAGTTGCATATTCATTCATTCATTCATTCACTATCCACTCGGGTTGGTGGTGAACAACTAATTGTTATGTACCTTCGTAATGGCAAGGATTTCGGTTGGGCGCGCGCCTAACCTGAGATTAGGAGTCTACTACATTGAGTCTGGCTATCCAAATTTAGGTATGGGACTAGTTTGGATAGAAGTCCTTTGTGATGGACTTCATAGCCTACGATACTACGTACTATCATCCTGACTTCACTCCAGCTTGGTCATTTCATTCGCACTGCATATTGCATTGTATCAGCAGCATTTGATATTTGGCTTACTGTCCCCGCATTGCGTAGCTGATCTACATTACTTCATCAGTATATGATATTGTTTTTATTATATTTTTACATCGCATAGCCTGGATAAGGCTAATGGTATTTATGCGCCTATCAGCATGTTTTTGCATTACTCTGATCTCGTATGATTTATGATCTTACCAATATTTCTGATATTGTATGACTCATGGACTTATTTGTATCTCCGTTTACTCTGATATTACATTCTGAGCACGAATATACTGCTCACACACTTACACCACCCTCTAAGCTTTTTATAATCTTATGCACGATAGATGCGTGCAGGTGACATTATAATGCAGCTGAGCTGAGGTAGGAGCGTGCGGTTGAGCTTCTGAAGTTTTCTTTGATATTTCTATATTGTATTTCCCTTTCATCATTGTACTCAAATGAATTAGTGGATGTGTGATGATGATGATGTTGCCATTGTGATTTGGGTAAACTTGTGGTTATGCTTATTACGAGTTAAATGTAAGTTGGAAAATCCTCCTTTTAGGATCCCAGGATCGGAATCTGGTGTATGGACGCTAAGAGCCGAGAATGGGGTACTATGGAAGTTGTCGGCACCGGATTCGGCAATAGAAAATTTTGTGAGCCCGTTTCCGAGTTTGGGGCGTGACGGGATAGGACTTCAATTCCAACTGTGTTACTTGAGTCAAGTGAGGAATCACCCTGATTGCTACAAGTGGATCCTTGGAAACCCTAGTTCCCACCTTTGAATTCTTAAGTTTCTAATTACACACTTCACAATTACACCCTTCCAAATTTAAATTCATATCTTTTTCTAGTTCTACTTCTAGTTGCTTTCAGAATACACATGAGATTAGTCCATGTGGACTCGACCTCAGTCTCACCGAGATTATTACTGCATCACGACCCTACACTTGGGGTTATGAATAAAGGGCCGAACCAACGAGATCGGAGCTTTCCCGAAAAAAGATATAACCAAGAATTGTACGAAAGGACTTTTTGACCAGTTAAGAATGATTTCCCATGGATGTTCTTATCATGGAACACCTTCATCCTGTCCTTGTAAATTCTCGAGTTCTCGTATGCGTCATTCTGGATCTCCTCAAGTTCGTTCAATTGTTGCTTAAGCAACGAGCTAGCGTTGTCCAAAGCGAAATTTAGATTCTTAATAGCCCAGTTAGCTCTATATTCCAACTCGACAGGTAAGTGGCAAGATTTCCCATAAATGAGTCTAAAGGGAGACATTCCAATAGGAGTTTTAAATGCAGTATGGTAAGCCCATAGAGCATCGATCAATCGGATTGACCAATCTTTGCGGTCAGGGTTGAGCGTTTTCTTTAAAATTTGTTTAATCTCCCTATTAGAAATCTCAGCTTGCTCACTTGTCTGTAGGTGGTATGGAATGCTCACCTTGTGAGAGATGTCATATTTCTTCATTAAGTTTGCCAATGGCCAATTGCAAAAATGTGAGCCTCCATCACTAATGATGGCCTGAGGTGTTCCGAACCAGAAAAGGATGTTCACTTTTAAAAACTTAATGACTGTCTGATGGTCATTGTTCCAGCATGAGACGCTTCAACCCATTTAGTGACATAGTCTACGGCTAATAGAATGTATAAATTTCCATGAGATTGGGGGAATGGTCCCATGAAATCGATACCCCAGCAATCAAATGCTTCGATTATGAGAATGAGGTTCAAAGGCATCATATTTCAACAGGATAATGTTCCCAACTTTTGACAACGCTCATAAGCTTTGCAAAACTCATGAGTGTCCTTGAACATAGTGGGCCAATTAAAGCCTCACTGCGGAATTTTGGTCGTGGTCTTTTTAGCATAAAAGTGACTACTACAGGCCTGAGTGTGACAGAAGGAGATGACACTTTGGTGTTCATTATCTAGCACACATCTCTTTAAAATCTAATCTGGGCAATATTTGAATAAATACGGATCATCCCAGAAGAATTTGTGTACCTCGGTGAAAAATTTCTTCTTATCTTGCACAGTTCAATGTGTTGGCGTAAAACCTGTGGCAAGATAATTGGCAATATTAGCGAACCAAGGTGAATGAGAGACTTTAAACAACTGTTCCTCAGGGAACATGTCATTTATGGGTGTCATCTCAAGGGAATCAGGGAGGTCAAGCCTCGAAAAGTGGTCAGCCACTACGTTTTCTACTCCCATTTTATCTTTTATTTCCAAATCAAATTCCTGGAGTAGGAGGATCCATTTTATTAAGCCGGGCTTACCATCATTCTTTGAAAGAAGATACTTGAGCGCCGCAAGATCGGTGTAGATAATGATCTTGGCTCCAATCAAGTAAGATCTAAATTTACCCAAGGCGAATACCACGACCAAGAGTTCCTTTTCTGTAGTAGAGTAATTTACTTAGGAAGAATTAAAAGTCTTACTTGCGTAATGTATAACATAGGGCTTCTTTTCTTTTCTTTAGCCTAACACCACCCTAATAGCATAGTCAGATGCATCACACATAAGGAATGTTCCAATCGGGTGGTTGTATGATAGGTGCAGTAGTCAACATGCCCTTGAGCTTAGAAAAAGCTTCTTGACATTGCTCATGTAACGACCCGAATTTTTACGTGCAAGTTTACCCTTACGTAAGAATGAATGGTTAAACTTGTTCAACTCTACACTTGTAGTTCCATTAATTTTAACAATATATTTGTAGTTCAACTTGAATCTAAACCATAGAAAGTAATGTTCACCCCTAGATTATATCAACTGACTAGTGAATAATAGGACAAACCCCTGAATACATTAGTATTCTCACATGTTCATCAAACTGACCTTTAAATCAACTATCTACTACTAGATAAGGATATCTAACCGACCCACTTTGAATTTGGAGCACTTGATCAAAGTAAAGTAACTACTAGATCTTCATATCTACTCGTACACACGTCAAATTAACATTCTGATCCATTCATCTTATTTGTCAATTATGAATATGCTTAATTTACCATTAAAATCATGATCTACGCAATTTACACCTGTGAACTAATAACTTGAATCTAACAGTATACATTTCTAACATAGATTGCATCCAAAAACTACTTTATACGTATCTATTTACAAAAATGACCGTATAATAACCCATAAATATGATTAACAATCTAAGCATTTACTTATTTAAAATTTAGACCATCAATTGATCATCCATCATAGTTAGATCTTCCAACTGAACCATCCAAATATCAAGTTGAACCATTCATTAGGGAGAACATAAGACATACATCAAAAATACCAGTTAATTTTTACATAAGATGTTGGTAAACGTTGTTTTGAGTTATAAATATGCTTAAGTCATTAAATAGGCATCTTGATCATCCTTAAGAGATCAATGCCTAAATTTAGTCTATTGATAGGCTGTATAAAATGGCGGGTCTTGGTAAAGTTTCACCTCAAACAGACGGCACAAATTGATTATAGGTAAATTTGAAGTTTTGGTTATAGAATAGGAGGTGAGAGAAACCATGCCTGACGTATCTGTATGTATATATTACGGATGGAGTCTACCATGGTTTAACGGTGGGTATTAATACCCATGATTCGGCCCACCTAAAAAAATTGAATCTGCCTCATTTTTAAGCCATTATCTTAATATAGGTATACAAAACTAATAGAACGAGTTGATCTCTCCACAGCCAGCTCAAGTGGGGCCCACTGACCACGTAGAAAAAAAAACATTGAACGTGGAAGAATATAACGTGGGAAAGTAGGGAGTTTTTCAACAGTGGCTATCAACCTTTCCACTCGTCATCGTGCGGCCCACTTTAAGTAGTAGATCTACTTCAAAATTGAACCCAGGGTCCAAGATGACCTGGAGAAGCCGAAGGTCGGAGTGTATTTCTCACAAGCATCACGTGTGGACCCATGCATGACACATGTGCATGCATTTGCGACATGCACAGTCCGACTAATCAACATCCCTAGGCCTGTTTTGAAACGGGAACTTCCGTCTTGGGCTTAAACTCCTATTAAGTTCGTCTTTGCTCCTATAATTTTGGGATTTACATAACTCCTCCTGTGATAGTAAGAAAGATGTGAATTATCCAGATCCACTATCATTGCCAGTATTGCTGGAACAAACAACAATACTTTTTCGTTTTCTTCACCATCATCTTTTGAAACCATGGGTTTAAATTCAATCCAAGCCACCCAAATAAATATGATGTTCTACCTTTCCGTATTTAGTACAAGAAACCTAACTATAAAAGGAAATTGAGTTTTCATTTCTCATGGTTGCGTGCGGAAACAACCCATGATTATTTCATGCGAACCCACCTTACAAACAATTCCTAGCTTCATTGGACTCATTTGGACCGTCCAACAAGCCCCATTTGAAAAGATATGTCTTGGCCTGAAATTTGCAATTGAAGTGTCTATTAGCTTCTCCACCTTACAATAGCCATGTGATTTAGTTATAACATGATCTTGAAATCAAGAATGGATACGAGGTGAAATAGTAACATACTTCTAGAATCGTGGCCACATCTGACATGGGAAAAGCCACCAAATCAGAAAAAAAGGATTTGCTTCCACGGAAGCGTTTGTAAATCATTCATGTTGTATAACCTAGCGTCCGTACGATGCTACCTTTCACACACCGGTTCTTTAAACTCTATATAATATCTCTACCCGGAGTAATACATTCCAGTAACAAAACCAGATCGGAGGAGAAAAAGATAAAAGAAATATTTTAGAGAGATAGAGATGTCTTTGGAGGAATTAAATCATGTAAGTTCATAAGGCCACTTATTAATCTTTTTATGCATTTTAGCTATTTTTCTTACCTATGCAAAGAACGAGGCTGATTGGCCTCATGTTCATTGTATTAATTTATTGGCTGATTTGAAGATAATACTTAAGTTTTGGAGGTGAGATCTTTTATCGTAGAGATCGGCATGGGACTGCCTAGTGGCTTCAACTCAGATCCATGCAAACCATATGATTCTTGTTAGTGCAAAAAACTGTTGAACCCTCCTTTGATCTACCACCTGCACAAGGATGAAACAAAGGAGACCCTAGCTAGAGCCGGGGACCCTCCAATGCTAAAGTCAGTAACTTGACAGTAAAGGAAGGGTTTTCGCGAAGGGTTTTCTGCGTACCTTTGATCTTAGAGACGTCCTTCTTTTATAGGAGTGAGAGGTCCCGTCGTGCAGGGATTCTCTCCCCAATTTTAGGAGATTTGATTTGATCGTAATCTGCTTACGGATGCTTCCCGATCTCGAGATTTTCAGGGTTGGGAATCCTTTCACAAGATTTTCGAGATGGTGTTCATGCTTACACCGTCTCTTCCTTGCTCGGCTCGGCCTTAACCGACTCTAGTAATAGATGAGCCTTGGCTAACTGCAAGGACAAGGCTTTTTATCTTCTATCGGATGAAATAGAGTCAGCTCGTAACCGATACTCCTTCTTATTCCGATAATCGACATTACAACCGACTTAATATGAGTCAGTTTTATGATCGATCGGGTGACTTTTAGCTTTTGGACCTTAGTTTATCCCCTTTAGACGTTGCTGGCTCGTTATTCAAGACAACTTTATGTGTCTGATATATTCAGCCTATGGCTCTTGACTCTGTACCTCTCGGTCAGAATTTATTTTCTGCAATCCGAGTTAAGTCTCGCCTTTAGGCTTTATTGTCTTGCCTCGGTCGAACCCGTTATCTCGGATCCTCGGGCAGTGTCAGTAGAGTTGGTCCATTCCATAACTGGGTCTCCGGACTTGTCATATTTTTCCCCCAACAGTAAGCCTCCTACTCCTTGTGTTAGCAATGTCGACACTAAGGAGTAATGAATTTTTAAGTCGGTGTGCCCTAGAGACCGAGGTTATGATGGAGCATTTAATGCTTCTTGTGTCATTCTTAACGTACATCGGTTCGTTGCTCAAGGTCGCATGAGCGAACAGTCATCAGAACGTTCCGTCCGCTTATGAGCATCGGACGCGTGGTGAGGGCGTTACTTGCGTTAGTCGGCGAGCGCCACGTGTCGGGTGGGGGAGTCAAAACAGGCGTCGATTCGATTCCTCCTTAAATGCCTCTGCCACTTGGCAGGGCCTATAAAAGGGGGCTCGGGACTCATTTCTTCATTTTCGCCCGTCCGCTCCTTCTTCTTTCGATTTTCCCTCTTCACTGTTTCCATTTTTCCCTCTTCACCATTTCCAGTTTGCAGCTGTTCTCGTCCTTCCTTTTCCTTTCCTATTTCCTCGTCAGTGCGCTTTTCGCCTCTCCGGTGAGCTTTTATCCCTCCCTTTCCTTTTCAATCTCATTGGCAATGTATTCTTCAAGTCCCCGGGAGGGGATTTTCGGTGATGAAGACGAAGTGAGACAACTCTAGAATATCTAGAAATCGCCTTTATTACTATCGGAGATGGCAATTAGCGCCAATGAAGCTTTCTGGTTCTCTGAAAGAGTGTTTGAAACTTCAACAGAACATCCTGCTCAGGCAGGTCCTTCTGGCCTGATTACTGCCCCAGGCAGACCTACTCCTTATTTTCCAAGGGATGACCTGGAAGAAGAGGATGAAGAATTTAAGGAAACCATAGAGTCAATTCCTTTGCAGAGATCAGCAAGGACCATTGAATCGGTGATTGAGGAAGGGGAGACTGAGGATGAACAAAAGGGTCTGGTTCCCTCGGTCTTAACTGAGGAGGACTTAGACAGAATTCGAGTCGGGTACCATGTCCCCGACTCAGTTTTTCTTCTCCTTCCTCTCTCGAGTGAATTACCCGACCATCCTCCCCCTGGGATGGTCGAGATTTTTCAAGTCGCCATGCAATTGGCCTGCATCTGGCCCTTCAACTCGTTGCTCAGGATTTTCTTTTCCGACTTCCAATTTTTGAATGGGTGGAGGAACTTGTTTAGATGTTCAGTGTTGTGGGCTGAGGCAGAGCAGCCCCCCTGACCACTGATGAGTTCCTTTATCTGTACCAAGTACGGCCAAACCCTTAGCAACCCGGGTGGTACTTTTTGAGCGCTTGGCGGAATAAGGGCGGCTCTTTAATAACTGAGCCTCCTACCTCTAACAAGCACTGGAGAGAGAGGTGGTTCTAGGTGTGCGTTCGCTGGGAGACTGCCGAGTTTGGGCTCTTTGAACCTCGCGTTTCTCGGGCATTCTCTGAAGTAAGTGACTTGGCATGTCCTTTCTGTGTCTTTTCTTGTTATGATCCTTCTGAGTCTGACTGAACGCGTTTTACAAACACCCCCAAGAAAAGGCCGAAGTTAGGAGCCAACGCTCTAGCTCGGATCAAGGAACTGAGGGCACTAAGTCCGGAAGATCGGTCTTGGAAGAATCTCCTTCAACCAGAGCGGCTTCTTCTCATGGACCTAGATTTCGCCGTGACAGGTATCCTTTATTTTTTCCGATGTGCTTCCCCTAAATTTTTCCTAACTCTCTACCTTGTCTGATTCAGATATGGCTGAAGCTCAGCCCCTTCTGAAACCAGCGTCCAAGTTGAAGGCTCCTTTGAGGTCGGTGCTTCTATCGGAGCCTCGGCCTTCGAAGAAGGCGAAGATGGCTCCGAAGGCTAAGGAGCCATCCACCCCAGTCGCCCCTACCTTGGCCGTTGCGCCCGTCATCGTACTCTCTGACCCTAAAGAGTGGGTGGATGAGGTGGACACGGCTCCTGCCGAGCCCCAAATGGCTCTTGAGCCAGGAACTATTGTAGAGCGGGTCTCGGAACTGACAGAGGAGCATAGAGGGGAGACTTCTAAGGGGAGATGGCTCGTCCAAAGACATCAGCATTCCGGCAAGCCGTGTCCGATATGGTCCCTTGGGCTATTTATTATGGGAGCGAGAAGGAATTTACTTCCCTCTTCGAAGCCTCTAGGAATCGGATACTCTCCCATGCTGCGAAGATCTTGCTTGAGGTAGGACTCGAACTTCTCTCACAGTTTGTTACCTCTCCCCGTCATGATATAACTTTATCATTTTCTTCTACAGTTCCCCTTGCCTGCTGAGGGTCAGCATAGATCTGACCGAGGCCCAGAGAAGTGTGGTAGATGTCGAAGTGGTTCAGAAATGGGCAGTGGAGGCGGAAGCACAACTCGAAATCACTACGGTTTAGGTTGGCCGACTGACTGGCGAGCTGTGGCTTGCCTAGAAGGTGGCTAAAGATGTCAAAGCTGAGTGTGCTCACATGGCTTTGCTGTTGAAGGAGGCTCAAGAGGAGAGCCGTCGACCAATTCAAGCTCATGCCTCCTGCAGGGATAAGCTATCCCGGGTCAAGGCTGAAGCTGAGGCAGCCATTGAGCATGTCAGAGATGAGGCCAAGGACCAAGCCATAAAGGCCTTCCTTGAGTCCTAAGAGTTTTCGGATGAGAGGGACTGCTTGTATGAGACGGGGTACATAGCTTGTATCTAGCTGATGAAGCAATCTTTTCCTAACCTTCACCTCTCGGGATTCGAAGAAGATGCTTCCGGGTTTGAAGGTCTGGAAGTCGAGGCTGCTGGGTTTGCTAATGTTGCGGCTAGTATCGAGGTTGAGCCGTCTCCAGAGGTCCCTCCGAGTGGTGGCGGTAGCTGAGTCTAAGCCACCTACTGAATTAGCTCCTGGTGAACCTTGGAGTTTCATTTTTGTCACTCACACCAGCACTTCAAGCAAACCAAACTTCAAGGTTGGGGCTAGTATGATGTCAAGCACTCAGGCATACTTAGCGCGTTGTGGCCGACTCCTATTCTTATCTTTATAATTTTGTCCATGTAATGTCGAAGCAAGATATAACTCGATGTAACAATCATACTGATGAATGAATATACTTGGTTTTCTCTTATTCATTTTGACTTAGTTTACATGTTTGTCATCTTTGAGTCCTCCTATGCACTAAGTCGGTTGACCTAAGGGTAGTATATCTTTAAATGCTCAGCATTCCAAGGGTGAGGTAAGAATTGCCCGGTTAGGTCCTCCAATCAATATGCTCTAGGTTGGATGGTGCTTGAGACGACATAGGGTTCTTCCCAATTGGGTCCCAGTGTGCCAGCGCCAACTTCCTTAGTATTGAGGAATGCTTTTCGGAGGATCATGTCTTCGACTTGAAAACTCCTGACCTTGACTCAGGCATTGTAGAGTCGAGCCACTTGTTACTGTCGAGCCATAATTCGTAGCCAAGCTCTTTCCCTTTGTTCGTCCACAAGATCAAGCCTGAGGGCTAAGAGTTCTTCATTACCCTCTTCATTGAATGAACTGATTCAGGCTGAAGGCAATCGATCTCGACTGGGGTGATAGCTTCCGAGCCATAAGCAAGGGAGAAGGGAGTTTCTCCCGTAGCATTCGAACTGTGGTTCGGTATGCCCACAGTATCTTCGAGAATTTTTCAGCCCATTCTCCTTTGGCTCGATCGAGCTTGGTTCGAAGGTACTGTTTGATGATCTTATTGACCACCTCAACCTGTCCGTTCGTCTGAGGATGATGGGGTGATGAGTACACATTTCTGATCCCGAGATTATCGCACATCTCTCGGTAACTCCTATTGTCGAACTGATTCCCATTATCAGGTATCCCAAACCGACAGACAATGTTTTTCTATACAAAGTCCATGATTTTCTTTTCGGTTATCCTCGACAATGGCTCTGCCTCGGCCCACTTTATGAAGTAATCCACTACTACGATAGCAAACTTGGTCTAGCCTTTCCCTATATGGAGTGGTCCAATGATGTCGATTCCCCATTGCGCAAATGGCCAAGGACCGGTCATAAGAGTCAGCTCCTCCGGGGGTTGCCTCGGAATGGTAGCGAACTATTGGCATTTGTCGCACCTTTGGACGAGCTTACGAGCGTCGTGCTAAATTGTTGGCCAGTAGTATCCTTGTCCTAAGACCTTGTGCACGAGTGATCGTCCTCCTGAGTGATTACCACAAATACCTTCATGGATCTCCCGTAATACATAATCAGCTTTGCTAGGATTCAGGCATCGTAGCAGTGGAGCAAAAAATCCTTTCTTATACAATACTCCATTGAGTATGGTATAACGAGAGGCTAGGATCTTCAGCCGACGGGCCTCGGCACGATCCTCGGGTAACTCTCCACTGTTGAGATATCGAACGATTGGGTCAAGCCAAGTAGGTTCCGAATCGATTACATGTACGATCGAGTAAACTAGTTCATTGATACTCGGTTTACCATCGTACTCGATCGGAACAGACCTGGGTATGTCGTCCTCGTCGACAGAGGCGAGTTTTGCTAGAAGGTCGGCCTTGGCATTTTCTGTTCGAGGGATCCGAGTGACAATACATAGTTGAAAACCTTCAATCAATTCTTTCGCTTTCTTCATGTATGCTTTTAGCTACTCTTTTCGCGTCTGATACACGCTAGTAACCTGATTAACGACTAGCTGTGAATCACTAAAGATGTTGAGATGTGTAACGTCCAAACTGTCCGTGAGTCGGAGGCCGAACAATAAAGCTTCGTACTCTGCTGTATTTTTCAAGGCTTGAAATCCAAGTTTTAAGGCATATTGCATGTAGGTTTGATCAGGAGTTTTCAAGACGACCCCTGCCCCGCTTGCCTTAGAGTTGGAGGAGCCTACAACGTACAACTTCTAGGGGATTAGGTCGGGTGTGGACTCGGGAGAAGCTATCGTCGATTCCTTAATAGGCTTAGTTGCGTTCGCAATCATTGGATCGGCTTGTGGTGTTACTTCAACAATGAAGTCAATCACGGATTGCCCTTTGATTGCTAATCTCGGCTTATATTGAATATCGAGTTCGATAAGTTCAATCGCCCAATTCGTGAGTCAGCCAGATGCTTCTGGTTTCTGAAGGATCTATCGCAATGGGAGGTCGGTCATAACAATATTGGTACGATCTTGAAAGTATGGTCGAAGTTGTCGCAAAGAAACTATCAGGACTAAGGCCACTTTTTTCAGGATGGGATACCTTATCTCTGCCGGTAACAGCGCCTTGCTGACATAATAGAATGGCAGTTGTTTTCCTTCGTGCTCCCGTATTAGAGTCGAGCTGACTGTTGCATCGGACACCGCGAGATATAACAGCAGAGCTTCTCCTAATTCGAGTTTCGACAAGAGAGGTGGAGATCCGAGATAAGACTTCAATTGCTGGAACGTTGCTTCGCACCCTTCCGTCCAATCCATCATTTATCGTCCCTTCAGTTGTTTAAAGAATGGGAGACATTTATCAGTAGCTCAGAAAAGGAAGTGGTTGAGTGTGACTACCCGTCCGGTAAACCTTTGTATGTCTTTGATTATTTTCAAAGACTCCATGTCGAGTAATGCCTTGATATTTTCCAGATTTTCCTCGATCCCTCGTTGGCTAACCAGGAATCTGAGGAACTTTCCCGAGCTAACGCCAAAGGCACACTTATTTGGATTCAACGTCATTTGGAACTTGCGTAAGATTAGGAACATTTCTTCTACGTCGGCTATATGGTCGGCTGCATGTATACTTTTGACAACATGTCGTCAATGTATACTTCCATGGTTCAGTTGATTTGCCGAGCAAATATTTTGTTCACTAACCTTTGATAAGTCGCCCCAGTATTTTTCAAACCAAACGGCATCACACAGTAACAATAAAGACCTTTGTCAGTGACAAAGGTGATCTTAGATTTATCAGATTGATGCATTACAATTTGATTGTATCCCGAATAGGCATCCATAAAGCTAAGGAGTTCGTGTCATGCCGTGCTACCCACCAGCTGATCAATCCTTGGAAGAGGGAAACTATCCTTCGGGCAGGCTTTATTTTGGTCGGTATAGTCAATACAGACTCACCACTTTCCATTGACTTTCTTCACAACTACCACATTAGCTACCCACTCTAGGTAGTATATTTCTTCTATGAATTTCATCTTAAGGAGCTTGCTGACCTCTTCTTCAATGATAGTGTACCTTTCAGGGCCGAGCCGGCGTTGCTTCTGTCAGATCGGCCGATAGGTCGGATCGATGTTGAGTCGGTGAGTTATCATCGAAGAATCGATCCCTGGCATATCCTCATGACTCCATGCAAATACATCAATGTATCGTCGGAGCAGAGCTATCAAATTGTCTTTCAGGGGTGACTACAGAGACGAGCGAACTCGCACCGTTTTAGATTCATCGGTCTTGACCAAAGGTATTGAGATAAGGTCTTCCACCAGTTGTCCTCGTTCGTGGGTTTCGACCCGAGGATTCAGTGACTCGATCATTGATACCTCGGCTGAAACTTTTACGGCTATTACGTAGCGACGTCTTGTGTCTTACTGATCTCCTTTGACGACTCCCACTCTCGACTCAGTCGGAAATTTCATGGAGAGGTGGTAAGTAGATACAACGGCCTGGAGGAGACTTAGAGAGGGTCGGCCAAGTATAACATTGTAAACGGATGACTGATCGACTATCAGAAAATTGACCATTATTGTTGCCTGATGTGGAGGGTCTCCGGCAGTAAGAGGCAACAAGATGATTCCTTCAGGGAGTGTATGTCCACCTGAGAATCCGATCAATGGGGTACGAACCGGACGTAATGTCGATCGTTCAACTCCCATTTTATCGAATGCCTAAGTAAACAACACATCCACAGATGATCCTGTGTCGACAAGTATGCAGAACACCATACGGTTCGTGATGGTGAGAGTGATGACTAATGCATCATCGTGTGGATGGTGAATGCCTCGAGCATCTTCATCGGTGAACGAGATACAATATTTTTCTCTTTTCTTTTCTTTTGAAGGCCGGGCTATGATCAGGATCTCGGACTCAGGTCGACTGATGCTCCTGGCATGATTTTTTCGAGCGTTATTTAAGTCGCCTCCGCCTCGGGGACCACCGACAATAGTCCGGATTTCCTCCGTGGGTCGGTTATCACCCAGGCGTTCTTCCATTGTCCCGGTTCTTTCGATGTGTTCTCTGAGTCGACCTTCTCGAATAAGCCTTTTGATCTCTTCCTTCAAGTGATAACAATCACTCGTACTGTGGCCATGATCGCGATGGTAGTGGTAATATTTGTCCTTATTCTATCGGTTCGGATTGCTTTGGAGTTTATTCGGCCAACTAACAAATCTTTCACCCTTAATTTCCATCAACACTTGCTCCTGTGATTTATTGAGCAGAGTGTATACCGAGAACCTTCGGTCGGGTCGTTTTCCGGGCTTACGTTCATCATGCGTTCGGTTGTCCTTGCGCTTTTTCCCTCCAGTCGAGTCAACTTTCTTTTTGGCTGACTCTTTAGCTGGAGTTTTTACATTCTGGGCGGCCTTACACAAGTTCCGTGTTTCCACGACATCACATACTTATCCGATCGAGTCATGAACTCAGCTAGAGTCATAGGTGGATTTTTGTCTAGGGATGCTAGAAACGGCTTGTCCCTGACACCCTACATGATGGAATTGATTGTTGTCTCCTCTGAATGTTTTCGAACTTGGAGCGACTCAAAATTGAAACGTTTGATGTAGTCTTTCAGCAGCTCTCCCTCTCTCTGAACTATGTTGTTCAGATGTGTAAGGGGCTTCAACTTCTTCTTCCCACCAATGAAATTGGTGAGGAAAGCATCATTGAGCTCCGCAAACGAGCTAATGGACTTTGGTTTTAGCTGTTTGAGCCAAAGTTGACCTACGTCGGCTAAGGTGAGGGAAAAAGCTCGACACATCACAGCATCCGAGGCATCATGCAGTTCCATGTATGTTCGAAAGCATTCGATGTGTTTAGTTGGGTCGGTTTTACCGGTGAAAGGTGTAATTTGTGGAAGACGAAACCTTTCCGGTAGCCGAGCTTGCATTACTTCCTCCACAATGGAAACGCCTTTGTTTCGGGCCTGGTTTGATGTGTATCCCAACTTTGCTTCATGTCCATAATTTCTTCCCATACCTCTCTCCTAAAGTCCTGGAGGTCAGCTTTCCAGGGTTCATCGCTTTCTGTCATTCCTTCAACCGGAGGTCGGCCCGCCTCCGCCGATTTATCTCGTGACGGAGATCGGTGGGGGGCAACACGGCAGGCACGGAATGAGCAGGCGCTGGTTCGGATTGACCGTGGGGTTAACTCCGTTGAGGGACAGATCATGGAGCGATAGGCTCTGGGTCGACAAGTTGTCGTGGGACGTTCGTCGCCTGACCATAGGACTGAACTTGCTGCCGATGCATCTGCTCTAACATTTGTTTTATAACGTTTATGTCAGATCTGAGTTCTTAGACCTCTTTATCCAATCGCCTATTGCCTCAGTTTCGCTGAGTATTTCTTATCCCAGAAGAGGCTGCTGGACGAGTAGCAGGATCCTGGCGGTTGTCGAGTTGATTCTGAGCTCGTTGGACTACGCTCGCACCCAACGGTCCAGTGTTGGCGGCGTCATTTGGGTCTTCTGAGACTGTTCTTCTAGTTCTCGCCATTAGAACACATTTACAGCTTCTGGATAGAGCGTAGGAAACGACTTTTTGTATCTTTTCCCTCAAATGACGCCAATCTGTTGGTGCAAAAAACTGTTGAACCCTCCTTCGATCTACCGCTTGCACAAGGATGAAATAAAGGAGACCCTAGCTAGAGCCGTGGACCATCTGATGCTAAAGTCAGTAATTGGACAGTATATGAAGGGGTTTTTTGCGAAGGGTTTTCTACGTACCTTTGATCTTAGAGATGTCCATCTTTTATAGGAGTGAGAGGTCCCGTTGTGTAGGGATTCTCTCCCCAATTTTAGGAGATTTGATTTGATCGTAATCTCCTTACGGATGCTTCCCGATCCTTCTATTTTCAGGGTTGGGAATCCTTTCACAAGATTTTTGGGATGGTGTTCATGCTTACACCGTCTCTTCCTTACTCGGCTGCCTGCAAGGACAAGGCTTTTTATCTTCTATTGGATGAAACAGTGTCCGCTCGTAACCGATACTCCTTATTCCGATAACCGACATTACAACCGACTTAATATGAGTCAGTTTTATGATCGATCGGGCGACTTTTAGCTTTTGGACCTTAGTTGATCCCCTTTAGACGTTGTTGGCTCGTTATCCGAGATAACTTTATGTGTCTGATATATTCAGCCTATGGCTCTTGACTCTGTACCTCTCGGTCAGAATTTATTTTTTACAATCCGAGTTAAGTCTCGCCTTTAGGCTTTACTGTCTTGCCTCGGTCGGACCCATTATCTCGAATCCTTGGGCAGTGTCAGTAGAGTTGGTCCATTCCATAACCGGGTCTCCGGACTTGGCATATTTTTCCCCAACAATTCTTAAGGCCAAGATATATCAAGCCTCAAAATTTAGAGTGATCTGACCACTGGGTGAGCCATACTGATCAAATTAAATCATGATCATTGCCTTATATAATTGCTAATTCAATGGATTTTTAGATGCATCAGATCTAATTTATACCATATAAATTGACTACGGGTTAGATCTATGATTGTATTCAAAATCTTAAATGGATCTGATTGTTGAACGTTCCACAACAATTGAAAAGTAGTAACGATGCTATATGAGTACTTTTGATCTTAAATGGTCTAGATCTGAACAATCCATTAGTCATCCCCTAATTTGATTTCATGGAAATTGATGGAGTGTTTAAATCAAACTTTTATAAATGTTAAAACCTTTAAAAGTTGAGTAATGAATGTCGGTTATTTTGATTTAGTCAAAAGTGGGCTCCATTAAATGGAGTGATTAGATTAATTCATGATTTTGTTTACATTATTCATTAGGAATCATAGATTCATACCTGTATGATTTTCATTGGATTTACCTCTACCAAGTACAAGCGAGAGATCCCAACTTGTTTCATCTCCGTCGTACTTAAAGTAGTTGTTTGATTGATATGTTGAGTGTTATTCTTTGTATTGGTGGTTTTATTGTATTTTTATGCTTGAGATTCTATAGGTATAACATGATGATGTATGTGACAACATGCTAATATGATGCATCAATCATTTCCATTCATTCATGTCATGTATAGCGCACCTGTGTTGAATCTTGGGGGCACACCCTAGAAGACCTGTAGGTACTTACAGTACCGGGTGACCTAGGGGACCATCCCTAGATGCCCACAATATGTGGAAACCTACTAAGATGGAGGAAGCCTACCCAAAAGGGGAAAATGTGGGTTGATGGAATCCAACTCAAGCAAGTGGACGGATCTACCCACTTGATGCATTCACGCATCCATGCATCTCATAACATCCTTGCATTCCTATTTTAATTATGACATGTATAAACCATGATGGGTTCACTCACTATTCTGGCTAGCAAACGTTGTGGATTGACAATCGTATAAAAATGAATGAAACAGGAAATTCAAACTATGTGGTGAAAAATAAGGACTGTTTTCCAGATGAATTGCAGGACCACGTGCTGTATTTAGGAAAAGATGAACATGCTACGATGGACTAATGACTTATTTAGGAGTTTGATTTCATTTTGTATATATTTGTACATAAATGTGATGATCATTGAACCATGTTTGATTTATTATTATTATTTTATTTTAGTTTTTGTTGAATGAAACTTTGAATGAGTAGACTCAAATAATTCCTATTTAGACAATATGGTTTTGACTATATGATGATAGAAATTATAGGCAAGTAATACTAACATGGATGAATGGATGCAAAGTTTGGATGTGTACTTAGAATTCATTAAATTGTGCCTCTAAACAACTGTACAAATAATGAATTAAGTACACTCAGTGTACATGTCATGGGCCGAAACTCGGATGCACCCTCAGATCCGAGTTTCGGGGTGTGACAGAATGGTATCAGAGAGAGGCTTTCTTAAAACCTAGAATAACCTGTAGGTTATGTACCCCACTCAGTTCATAAATTGTAGGCCCTTGGAATTAGAAACCTGACATTAGAATTTCTCCCTTGATTGATGTATGAAATGATGATCATAAATACTAAAAATAAGATACCCCCTAAATTATTGTAAAGCGTTAAAAAAAAAAAAATCTAGGCTCCTTGCACTCAATTTGAATGTATTTTAGATTGAAATGGGTTATTATGAATCAAATATAAATTTTAAAGATATTTAGTTGACAAAGTACCGTTGGACAGTATGAATCACTCAACTTGAAATTTTCATAACTATAAAAGTACAACTCCGATCAAGGTGATTCAAAATCCTGATCGAAGGTAAACAAGTATAAATTAAAATAAAAATAATTAGAAAATTGAAATCAGATAGTCATTATACTAATTTGGGGACTTAGTGTAGACTTGACAAAATTTGTCAAATTTTGGATATGTCATACTACAGGAATTTTAGAAATTCATATGAATTGCTGACTAAGCTAAAATTTAATAAAAAGACTGTATACTTGTCATATATATATATATATATATATATATATATATATATATATATATATATATATATATATATATATATATATATATATAAAGAATATAATTTGATGTTCCTAAGTATTTAAATAGTGATTATAACAACATCCATTAAAAAGAAATTAAATATGCCCAAAAGCTAGTTTCTTGTTTGTTCGACTGAAAGAGTTTTCAATTTAATAATTACCTTTAGTTTTTAAAAAAAATCCCTTACTAAATTTCAAATTTTCTTTCATAAAGGAATATGGCCTTCATACTATGTGAAAAAATAAATAAATTTGAGACCAATCTAGTGTCTAGATCTATCGGTAACATCAACGAGACCAACGCCATTAAAAGAAAAAATAATTAAGATACTAGTTTCAACTCTCGAGGATGAGATTTTATTTATGGAGGGGAGAATGTAACAACCCAAATTTTTATGTGCAAGTTTACCCTTACGTACGAATGAACGGTTACACTTGTTCAACTCTACACTTGTAGTTCCATTAATTTTAACAATATATTTGTAGTTCAACTTGAATCTAAACCATAGAAAGTAATTTTCACCCCTAGATTATGTCAACCGACTAGTGAATAATAGGACAAACCCCTGAATACATTAGTATTCTCACCTGTTCATCAAACTGACATTTAAATCAACTATCTACTACTAGATGAGGATATCTAACTGACTCGCTTTGAATTTGGTGCACTTGATCAAAGTAAAGTAACTACTAGATCTTCATATCTACTCGTACACACATCAAATTAACATTTTGATCGATTCATCTTATTTGTCAATTATGAATATGCTTAATTTACCGTTAAAATCATGATCTACGTAATTTACACCTTTGAACTAATAACTTGAATCTAACAGTATACATTTCTAACATAGATCTTATCCAAAAACTACTTTATAAGTAGCCATTTACAAAAATGACCGTACTATAAACCATAAATATGATTAACATTTTAACCATCTACTTATTTAAAATTTAGACCATCAATTGATCATCCATCACAGTCAGATCTGCCAACTAGACCATCCAATTATCAAGATGAACCATTCATTAGGGAGATCATAAGATATAAATCAAAACTACCGGTTAATTTTTACATAAGATGTCAGTAAATGCTGTTTTGATTTGTAAATATGCTTAAGCCATTAAATAGGCATTTTGGTCATCCTTAAGAGATCAATTCCTAAATTTAGTCTGTTGATAGGCCATATAAAATGGCGGGTCTTGGTAAAGTTTCACCTCAAACAGACGGCACAAATTGATTATCGGTAAATTTGAAGTTTTGGTTATAGAATAGGAGGTGAGAGAAACCATGCCTGACGTATCTGTATGTATATATTACGGATGAAGTCTACCATGGTTTAACGGTGGGTATTAATACCCATGATGCGGCCCACCTAAAAAAATTGAATCTGCCTTATTTTTAAGCAACCATCTTAATATAGGTAGACAAAACTAATAGAAGGAGTTGATCTCTCCACAGCCAGTTCAAGTGCGGCCCGCTGACCACGTAGAAAAAAAAAAAGATTGAACGTGGAAGAACATAACGTGGGAAAGTAGGGAGTTTTTCAACAATGGCTATCAACCTTTCCACTCGTCATTGTGCGGCCCACTTTAAGTAGTAGATCTACTTCAAAATTGAACCCAGGGTCCAAGATGACCTAGAGAAGCCAAAGGGCGGAGTGGATTTCTCATAAGCATCACGTGTGGACCCATGCACGACACATGTGCGTGCATGTGAGACATCAACAATCCGACTAATAAACATCCCCAAGCATGTTTTGAAACGGGAACTTATGTCTTAGGCTTAAAATCCTATTAAGTTCGTCTTTGCTCCTACAATTTTGGGATTTACATAACTCCTCCTGTGATAGTAAGAAAGATGTTAATTATCCGAATCCACTATCCTTGCCAGTCTTGCTGGAACAAACAACAATACTTTTTTATTTTCTTCACCATACACCTTTTGAAACCATGGGTTTAAAATGTATCCAAGCCACCCAAATAAATCTAAGGTTCTACCTTTCCGTATTTAGTACAAGAAACCCAACTGTAGAAGGAAACCGAGTTTCCGTTTCTCGTGGTTGCGTGCGGAAACAGCCCACGATTATTTCATGCAAACCCACCTTATAAACAATTCCTAACTTTGATTATGTGGGGGTATACAAGCTTCATTGGACCCATCTGGACCGTCCAACAAGCCCCATTTGAAAAGATATGTCCTGGCTTGAAATTTGCAATTGAAGTGTCTATTAGCTTCTCCACCTTACAGTAGCCATGTGATTTAGTTATAACATGATCTTGAAATCAAGAATGGATACGAGGTGAAATAGTAGCAGACTTCTAGAATTGTGGCCACATCTGACGTGGGAAAAGCCACCAAATCAGAAAAAAGATTGGCCTCCATGGAAGCGTGTGTAACTCATTCATGTTGTATAACCTAGCGTCCGTGCGATGCTACCTTTCACGCACCAGTTCTTTAAACTCTATATAATATCTCTACCCTGAGTCATACATTCCAGTAACAAAACTAGATCAAAGGAGAAAAAGATAAAAGAAATATTTTAGAGAGATAGAGATGTCTTTGGAGGAATTAAATCCTGTAAGTTCATAAGGCCTCTTATTAATCTTTTTATGCCTTTTAGCTATTTTTCTTACCTATGTAACGAACGGGGCTGATTGGCCTCATGTTCATTGCATTAATTTATTGGCCGATTTGAAGATAATACTTAAGTTTTTGAGGTGATATCTTCTATTGTAGAGATTGGCATGGGACTGCCTAGTGGCGTCAACTCAGATCCATGCAAACCATATAATTCTTAAGACCAAGATATATCAAGGCCTCAAAATTTAGAGTGATCTGACCACCGGGTGAGCCATACCGATCAAATTAAATCATGATCATTGCCTTATATAATTGTTGATTCAATGGATTTTTAGATGCATCAGATCTAATCTATACTATATAAATTGACTCCGGGTTAGATCTGTGATTGTATTCAAAATCTTAAATGGATCTGATCGCTGAACGTTCCACAACAATTGAAAAGTAGTAATGATGTTGTATGAGTACTTTGGATCTTAAATGGTCCAGATCTGAACAATCCATTGGTCGTCCCCTAATTTGATTTCACGGAAATCGATGTAGTGTTTAAATCAACCTTTTATAAATGTTAAAACCTTTAAAAGTTGAGTAGTGAATGTGAGTTACTTTGATTTAGTCAAAAGTGGGCTCCATTAAATGGAGTGATTAGATCAATTCATGATTTTGTTTACATTATTCAATAGGGATCATAGATTTAAACCTGTATGATTTTCATTGGATTTACCTCTACCAAGTACAGGTGAGTGATCTCAACCTGTTTCCTCTCTGTCGTACTTAAAGTAGTTGTTTGATTGATATGTTGAGTGTGATTCTTTGTATTGGTGGTTTTATTGTATTTTTATGCTTGAGATTTTATAGGTATTACATGATGATAGATGTGACAACATGCTAATATGATGCATCAATCATTTCCATTCATTCATGTCATTCATAGCGCACCTGCGTTGAATCCTGGGGGCACGCCCTAGAAGACCTGCAGGTACTTACAGTACCGGGTGACCTAGGGGACCATCCCTGGATGCCCACAATATGTGGAAGCCTACCAAGATGGTGAAAGCCTTCCCAAAAGGGGGAGATGCGGGTTAATGGAATCCAACTCAAGAAAGTGGACGGAACTACCCACTTAATGGATTCACGCATCCATGCATCTCATAACATTCATGCATTCCTATTTTAATTATGACGTGTATGAACCATGATGGGTTCACTCACTAGACTGGCCAGCTAACGTTGTGGATTGACAACCGTACAGAGACGAATGAAACAGGAAATTCAAACTATGTGGTGGTTATGGACCGTTTCCCAGATGAATCGCGGGACCACGTGTCGTATTTGGCAAAAGATGAACATGCTACGATGGACTAATGAATTATTTAGGAGTTTGATTTCGTTTTGTATATATTTGTACACATATAAATGTGATGATCATTGAACAATGTTTGATTTATTATTATTATTTTATTTTAGTTTTTGTTGAATGAAATTTCGAATGAGTAGACTCAAATAATTCTTATTTAAACAATATGGTTTTGAATATATGATGATAGAAATTATAGGAAAGTAATACAAATGTGGATGAATGGATGCTAAATTTGGATGTGAACTTAGAATTCATTAAATTGTGCCTTTAAACAACTTTACAAATAATGAATTAAGTACACTCAGTGTACGTGTCATGGGGGCTGAAACTCGGATATGAGGGCGCACACTCTATATCCGAATTTCGGGGTGTGACAGCTCAGTCCACTCATATGGAATATGCTTTTGAATTAGATTGCATAAAGGACGAGAGATGTGACTGAAGTCCTTTATAAATCTTCTGTAAAATTCAGCGTGTCCTATGAAGGATCGCACATCTCGAATGCTTTTGGGTGAGGGTAGGGTAGAGATAAAAACAATTTTAGTGTTGTCTACCTTAATTCCCTTGGACAAAATGATATGTTCAAGGACTATTCCCTTACAAACTATGAAATGACACTTCTCCCAATTGAGTACCAAATTCTTTTCTTCACATCTTTTCAGCACACATTTAAGATTTTTCAAGCAATCACTAAAAGATGGACCAAAGACAGATAAGTCGTCCATGAAGACCTCTAGATATTGCCCCACCATGTTAGAAAAAATAATCAACATGCATCGCTGAAAAGTGGTGGGGGCATTACACAGTCCAAATGACATCCTTCGGTAAGCAAATGTGCCAAAGGGATATGTGAATGTGGTCTTTTTCTGATCTTCAAGGGCTATCTCTATCTGGTTGTAGCCCGAATACCCATCTAGGAAGCAGTGGTATGAGTGACTAGCTAGCCTTTCCGAGATTTTATCAATGAAGGGCAAAGGAAAGTGGTCCTTCCTAGTGACGGTATTCAATTTCCTATAGTCGATACACATTCTCCAACCAGTAGTAACTCTGGTTGGGATGAGTTCGTTGTTGGCATTGACTACTATAGTGATTCCGGACTTCTTGGGAACCACCTGAGTTGGACTCACCCATTGGCTATCGGATATAGGGTATATGATACCCACCTCTAATAGTTTAAGTACCTCGTCTTTAACCACTTCCCTCATGTTTGAATTTAATCTACGTTGTGGTTGCCAAGAGGTCTTCGCATTATCCTCTAGGCGGTGAGTACAAATCGAAGGGTCAATTTCCTTGAGGTCTGCAATCGATCATCCAAGGGCTCCCTTGTGCTCAATGAGAGTAGAGATGAGCATACTCTCCTGTTCTTGTTCGAGGTGGGAAGAACTCACCACCGGGTATGTCTCATCTTGACCTAAGTAAACATATTTTAAATCAGAGGGCAAAGGTTTTAAGTTAAGCTTCAATGCCTTGAGGTTAGATAGTAGAGGCACTACATCAGTTTGGGGCAATTCTTCGAATTGTGGCCTCCACCGGTTAACTTCAAGTACCGGTACGATATCCAGCATGGTCCCCATCTCCCTAATTATGTCATCATCAAGATCATGGGAATGGGCCATACACGTCTCTAGAGAGTCAGAACTGTTCTATCTTCCACAAAAGAATCAATCAGGTTAATATCGTGGGAATTGTCTTCATCCTCTAACTGTTTGCGTGTGTTGAAAAAGAAATTCAACTCCAATGTCATATTCCCGAAAGACATACACATGGCTCCATTCCTGCAATTAATGATTGTGTTTGAAGTGACAAGGAATGGGCGACCAAGAATGACAGGAATTTGAGTGCTCATGTCCACAATGGGTTAAGTATCCAAGATGATAAAATCTACCGGATAGTAGAATTTATCAACCTAGACCAGCACATCCTCGATTATCCCTTTCAGTATATGGACTGAGCAATCAGCAAGTTGTAACGTGGTCCAGGTGGGTTTTAATTCACCTAGATCCAGTTGCTCGTAGACCGAGTATGGGATCAGATTCACGCTCGCTCCTAAGTCAAGAAGTGTGTGCTCAATCCGGTAGTTCCCAGTTACGCAAGTGATGGTTGGGCTACCAGAATCTTTGTACTTTTGTGGTACATCTTGCTTTAGGATGGCACTCACTTTTCAGTTAAAAAGATTTTCTTTTGGATACTTTGTCGTATTTTGGTCGTACACAAATCTTTCAGAAATTTAGCATATGAAGGTATTTGCTTAACAGCATCCAGGAGAGGGATGTTGACCTTCACTTGTTTAAGCACCTCTAGAATGTCTTGAGAGTTAGAGAGAGGTTTTGATGCTATCAACCATTAGGGAAATGGGGCAATCGGCTTGCTTTGGAGTTCAAGTTTTAACTCTTGTGGAGTGTTGCTAGGCCTATCAATTTCATCTACTTTCGGGTCCTTAGACTTTTCAACCCTTACCGGAATAGATTTGTCAATTATCTTCCCACTCCTAAGAGTGGTGATAGACTTAGCTTGCTCCATTTGATTTGAAGAGCTTGGATCACTTATTTGTATTGCGGTTTAGGATTGGGGAAAAGTTGGGTTGGAAGAATCCTTTTTTTTTCCCAATTGAATTTTTTGTCTCACGCCCTTTCATGGCCTTTGAAAGGTCTTGAAGGGTTTACAATATACTCTGATTGATAAGCTCTTGATTTTGAATATGTTTCCAGACCGAATCCTCTTGAGGTTTCCCTTGATTCAAGAATTGATTAGGGATTCTTTGAGGTATAGTCGTTTGTCAATTCCTCCAACTAAAGTTCGAATGATTTCTCCAACTAGGATTGTATGTGTTCGAGATGGGTCCACTGAAAGGTCTTTGATAGTTGTTCATGGCGTTCAATTGCTCGTTCAGTGCCTCTTGAAAAGTGGGTATCGTTGGGCAATTTTTAGTTGTATGTATGTTGCAAGCACAGATACCGCAAACAGCTTCCTTAGCCTTATCCTTCTTAAGTTTCATGGCTCGACCTTCCTTGCGAGACTGGCCACTTTAGCATTTATATCATCATCCTCTTTCAGCAACTATATCCCAACTCTCTCCCTTGCTTGAGTAGGCTTAAATGTGGTGCTCGGTTTTGGGGAGATGTCCCATAATTGTGTGGTATCAGCAAGTTTGTCAAAATAATCTCACACCTCATCGACATTTTTGTTCATGAACTCCCCATTGTACATTGTCTAGACGAATTAGCGCATGGAAAATGTCAGTCCATCGTGGAAGAAAGTTGTTGTGTGCCACGTTTCAAAACCGTGTTGTGGGCATGAACTAACGAGATCCTTGAACTGTTCCCAACATTGGAAGAACCACGTCTTAGCTTTTTCTTTCAAGGAGAAAGGAAAGAGTTCCAGCCAAACTGTGTCCTCAGACACATTAGGAAAGTATAAAGTGGCTATAACCTCGTCAAATTCTTGCAAGTGCAGGTATGGACTTTCATATTCAAGTCCAAAGAACTTTAGAAGGAGTTGGATCACTCTAGGCTTGATATCCATGTTTCCCGTATTTTCTGAAAAAACAATACATGAGGGCGTGCTTACCCCCGCCGGTTATAAGTAATCTCGCAATGTATGAGGCGGGGGTGCATGGTGCACCTCATTCTCATCTTAGACTTTCGCAACTCAAGGTTGCGGCTGATTCACCGGTTGATTTATAGCCATAACCTCAATTAACTCTGAGGATCTCGAGTGGTATCTAATCCTGTGATGGATAGATAACCCCTCAACTAATCATCCTTCACTCAAGAGACATCAAGTGTTGTCATGGACCCATTTAGGCATGAAACACTCTCAACCCTCAATTTCAGATTCTAACATAAATCTAAAAGAAAGAAGGGAAATAGAAATCTAGAATTAGAAAGAAGTTACCAAATTGGAGGTTCCTAATTTAAGATCTTGCAAAACAAAACAAAAGAAATCAGTTTCTAAAAACAGAAATTCTAAAATTAGAAAGTTTCTAAAAACAAAAATAAAAAAATGAGTTAGTTCCTAAAAAAATCTTAGAATTAGAAAGTTTCTAAAAACAAAAAACAAACCGTAATATAGAAATAGAAAGAAAAAAAAATAGAAAGATATTACCAAATTAGAAGTTTCTACATTAGGATCCTACAAAATAGGAAAGTTAAGTTAGTTTCTAAAAAATCTAAAGAAATTCTAATCCTAAAAATAAAAGTAAATAAATCACAATCTTGACCTACTCTTAAAACTAATCAATCATAGAAAAACACAGTCGTTAAACCCCGGAACGGCGCCAAAAACTTGTTCACAACCCCAAGTGTAGGGTCGCGATGTAGTAATAATCTCGGTGAGACCGAGGTCGAATCCCTAGGGACTAATCTCGTACGTATTCTGAGGGTAATTATAATCAGGATTAGGAAAAGATCTAAACCTAAATCAGGAAAATATAGGAGGTAATTGTGAAGTGTTTGTTTAAAAACTTAAGAAAATTAAAGGTGAGAACTAGGGTTTTCAGGGATCCACTTGTAGCAATTGGGAAGCTACCTTGCATGATTCAATAGATCCAACTGGAATCGGAGTTCTATCTTATCCAATTGATCAAAGGAGAGATTTGTCAGATCTCTGAACTTCCATTGACCTAATTCTCAACGGATGAAAGTTGTGAGGATTGGAAGTGATTCCATCACTCAACCATGCCCAAGAGACAATGGTAAACAATAGGATATACCGATCCCACAACCAACATAGGAGAATTGTGAGAATTAGAAGGGATTCCGTCACCCATCCATGCCCAAGGGACGATGGAGAGCAACAGGATGTACTAACTTCACAATCTCCAAACAGAATAAGAAGAAGATACTTCAAGCTATTGCAGATCTATTGTAATTTTAGTCACAACAAACCATTAAACACTAGAAGTATTCCTTAAATATCAAACTAGAATCAAAGGAGTTCAAATAAACATGAATCAAAACAAAGTAAACATCCCAACCACGCTACAAGCTTCACCCCTTAACCCTAGCTAAGGGATCTAGCCAACCATAGACATGATTGGATATATAACTCTAAAACAAAGCATGAAAAACTAAGAAGAAGGGAAGAAGAACTCTTGGGAAGCGACTCTGCCCTTTTTCTCCACTTCTCCAAACCCTAGATATCCTAAAAAGTGCCTAAGAAACCCCTATTTATAAGCCAAGTTCCATAGATTCACAAAATCGGATCAAATTTACGCACACTGCGTAACTCTCGTAACGTCTTCGATGTCATTGAAGGGGTTTGAATCCGGAAGTCGCGTCTTTTCGTTCTTTCGTACTGCGTAAGTCTTCGTGTCATCGAACTGTCCTTTGACGTCATCGAACAAAGCTTCAATTCATCGAACAGGTCTTCGAGTCATCGAGAATGTGTCGAAAATTATAACACCCTGGTTCTCAAAACCCGAGGATAGCCGCTCCTCATTGAGAACCCGAGTATTACGTCATAAAATGGACCGTCATACAACTAACAAATGGAAATTCTCATGACACAAAGTGAGGTACCTGCTATGTAATCTAAGGATATTATGAGAAACAATAAGGGAGTTTAATACAAGTAAAGGAAAGAAAAATGAAATCTCACAGTAGGGAATTATTATTACAATTCAAGCAAAATACAAAATCTATAGTACAAAGCAAGTAAATCCTAGAGCTGCAATGGCTCAACAACATTCACATAGAACTTCTTCCTCGCTAAACTCCAACTCAGTCGTCCCTGTAAACCCATCGTAGAGGTCTTCACCTGTCCTCATTCCTGCATCTATTTAGTGCAACCGCACGATTGGGTGAGTGAAAACTCAGTGGGAATTTTCTGCAAGGATTAATGCATACCATGTTATTCTAAAACAGTTTAAATCCACATATTCAAATTACAAGGAGACTACTCATGAAATTATAAATGAATGTATAGGTGTATGAATGTATGCTCAAGTCACAGATCTAGGGATGCACATCTAGCTGTCAAAATAAAGGGTCGCCCAAGGCAAACTAATCACCTAGAAAAATACTCCAAGGTACGCCCAAGGAGAACTAGTTGCCCTAAAAAGACCATGCAGACCGCCCACGGTAGATTATCTACCTGAGAAAAGCCATGTAAGAGAGTGCACTCAAGGATATCTCCTGAAAAAATACACGGGGTACGCTCGAGGAGTGTCTAATCCCGAAAAAGCCTCATGAAGAGAAAGAGCACCCAAAGTGACACAAATGCACATACCCTGTGTAAGCTTCGTATCCTAGACCGTACCGTTCCGTAGGTTCCTGCGGTCTTCCTAGTCGAATTCCGGCAACCTTTGACCCTTAACCGGCATTTACGCACGACCCTGATTCACACGCCGTCAACCCGAGTCGACTCAACCTAAGACTGGTACCTTAGCGACCGCGTCCTCGCCGCGGTTCTGATGCCGTGACTCGTTCGCCGATCCGATACTCTGGTCAGGAGTTGCGGGCCAGCGTTTGGTGAGAGGAAAACGCCACACATGCGAATTTCGAGAGAATCTCCATGACTTGTCACATCAATCATCCATCAATCAATCCCATCATGTCAGTACACATTACCTCACACCCTTCCCCAAGCAACCCCTAAAGTTAAAAGTTTCTTACACCACCCAACCTTTCTTACACCCTTTACCACAAAGTTAAAAAGCTCTTACACACCCATCACTCACCACATCAACACATCCATCACCCATCTCTCTCACTCTCTTTTCAACCCTCTCTCTCTCTTTCTCAAACCACTCTCCCAAGTAAGAGAGAGCACCACACGTCCAAAGCCTCTCTCATCTCTCCCAAAAACCACAAGTGTGGCCCACTTCCTACCCCCCTCATCTCCCATCTCAACCATCCAAATCTCATCTCCTCCGTTGGAATCAAAGCTAAGGAACAAAGAAAGCTAAGGGAGCAAGAAGAAAGTGGTGGGTGATCTTAGATATTTGTTTTCATTCATTTTGTTTGATTAAGGGTCCATATATGTGGGACCCACCTTGATGTATATTTGTATGAGGGGCCCATAGTGGCGGGGACCCTCCATCCTCACCGATCTCTCTCTCTCTCTCTTGTGTATGATGGCTTGTGGCCCACCTTGAAGTATGAGATCATCCACCCTGTCCACCCATCCAAAACGGTGTGGCCCACTCGGATGGACCCCACCATGAAGCATGTATTATATCCAAGTAATCTACAGGCGGGACCCACTTTATGCATGTGTTGTATCCGTACGATACAGCCAATTGATGGCCCACCTAAGCTAGACCCACCTTGTGTATGCGTTACACCCAAACCGTCCAACGTCCCTGGACGCTAGACGTTTTAAGAAAAACAAAAATATCAGTTTCATTTTGAAACTTGGATGGGCTGTTCATGTAGGCCCCACCCTGATGTACGGATTCAACCATGCCGTTCATCCTTTTTCCCAACTCATTTTAGACGTTAAGCCAAAAAATGAAGCTGATCTGATAATCAGGCGGGCCATACCATATAAAACTGTGTTTCATACCATTCAAGGCTATTAGGACCCACCTTTCTGTTTCTAGACGCCAAACATGCCGAATATTGGACTTGTTTGGTGTATTTTGAGCCCTAGAATCTATTGGACAGAGTGGATTCTCAGGTAGCGGGCCCCACATGTGATTTCACCAGGAAAAAAAAGAAGAAGAAGAAGAAGAAAGGAGCAGCAGCGCTGCTGTCACGCCCCAAATCCGGAAATTGAATTCACTGGAATGCCGATCGCCGAATCCGGTGCTGACAGCCTCCGTAGTACCCCATTCTCAGCTCCTAGCGTCCCTACACCAGATTCCGATCCTGGGATCCTACAAGGAGGATTTTCCAATGTACATTTAACTCATAATATGCATAACCACAGATTACCCAATTCACAAAGGCAACATCATCATCACATATCCACTAATATAATCATTTGAGTACAATGCTGAAAGAGAAATACATAAATCAAAATTCAAGCTCCAGACGACCACTGCACGCTCCAAGCTCAACACTGCTGCACCTAACATCACCTGCACGCATCTATCGTGCATAAGCTTATAGTAAGCTTAGAGGGTGGTGTAAGTGTGTGCACAAGGTAAGTGCCAAGTATTCAATATAATGTCATCATCATACAGTACCGAAAATACTGGAAATCCATAAATCGTACAATATCAGAATAAGCAGAATTATTAACAAAATCATGAATTACCAAAGTAAGCATAAATACTAATAAGAGCAGGAATTATCATAGTAAACAGAAATACTGATAAGATCATAAATTATACGATAACAGAGTAAGCGGAAATACAGACAAGTCCATGAGTCAATCAATATCAGAATACGTAATATGAAACAGCTATGCAAATGAGGAGTCATAAAGGGCCAAATATCACATGCCGAGGATGCGATGCAATATGCGGTGCGAATGGAATGACCATGCTGGAGTGTGAAGTCGGGATGATAGTACGTAGTATCGCGGTCTATGGGGTCCATCACAAGGGACTTCTATCCAAACCAGTCCCATACCTAAATTTGGATAGTCAGACTCAATGTGGTAAACTCCTGATCTCAGGTTAGTCGCGCGCCCAACCGAAATCCTAGCCATGCGAAGGTACACGTGACAAATAGTTGCGCACCACCAGCCCGAGTAGATAGTGAATGAATGAATGAGCATGCAACTCTTGCTCAATAAGTCCACATATCAGTACGGTTCATCTTTGGGATCATCACCGGGGTCCATTACACTTACGTCAGCTTGCCGCCCCTATCCGAGCGCACAACTGGGTAAGTGGAAGAGACCTCACTATCTGCCTGCCAATATCGGGCCCGGCTCGTCGATAGCGGACCCATTCCTCAAGCTGGTCAAACTCAACCTAGATATTGCCCCCTCACTCAGGCGGGTAAGGTCACACCCCTTCCCAACCGACCACGACACAGTGGGAGACACGGCCTCCTGGTATTCGGCCCTCATGTGCTCATATATCCACTCGGTCTCGACGTTGGAGTCATCTCCTGGCCACGGAGGTTTAGGGATTTTCACCCAGGGACATCTATGGCGCCCGTATGCTAGAACCAAACATTTTCGGTGTCCCATCTAGCCATCCATGATATGCCTGTGGAGGCTACGGCCCTGATGTCGCTAGGGCGTACAGTAATCATAATGCAAGATGCATGAGTCATACAATCCAGTCATGCACCACTCCTGCGCATACCGTGCGCTCATGTGAGATAACCTCCGCCTATCAGGGAGTCTCATAACAACATGCTCAATGACATATGTAATGATCAACTACATCTCATAACAAACATGCGGATGATGCGTATGGACATGTATCATGATGCTATGCTGTCACATGCTAGTACTCAGTATTAATAACCGGCATCAACAATCTGCCTAGATCGGTAATCGGTCAATCGGCCACGACAAGCATGATCGACAATCGGCCACGACAGTGTGGACATTTAACCAACATTGCCCCCAAGGAATGGCTCACACAAAGCCAAACATATAATGGGCCCACGGCCTCACACAAAGACCTAATATACAACACAATGTGCCTTACTCAAGGCCATATATACACAACGGGTGGGCCCTGCTCATGGGCTTTAAATACATGACATGTAGACCCTACACATGGGTCTCGAATGCGTCACAAAGGAGCATAACCCATGAGCCTCAATACATCACAATAGGCCACGACTCATGGCCTAATGCACAACATAAAGGGGCCTCATTAAATGGGCTGCAAAAGCATCACAACGGGCCGTATCACATGGACCTTATAAATTGCAATGGGCCGCGCCTCCTGGGCCCAATACATATCACAATGGGTTGCACCACCTGCGCCTTACACACCACGTGAGCCACATCAATGGGCCGTGCCAATGAACCTCATATATATCAAGTGGACCCATCGAAATTTCATTTGGACCGTACCCACAAATAACGGTGGAGATAATGATTTCCACCCTTGAAATTACTAGGGCCCACCATAACATTTATTTTCCACCCGATCTGTTCATACGGTCACAAGGACCTAGATCAAGAGGAAAAATAAATATCATACTCATCTAGAACTCCTGTGATCCCCAAAATGCTTTCAATGGTAAGGATTGATCCTCCACTAATTTTTGTAGTGTGGCCTACCTAATAGGCAGATCTGTATTATTGTTAGTCTTGAGCCCTGAGATGAGCTCACCATATGGACGGGTGGTTTGGACGTAACACATAAATCATGGAAAGGCCCACCGTTTGGACGGGTGAATAAGACCCATACATCCCGGTGCGTCTCACACCACCAATAGGATGTCCATGCAAATGGACGGTGGGAGTATAACACATATATCACAAGGGGCCCCACAGATGGGCGACGTGGATGAAATAAATACATCACAGTGGCCCCTGCACAACAGATGAACGGTGTGGGTGCTATACACGTGCAGCGAATGGGGCCACAAATGGACGGTTTGGATGTGTTACATACCTCGTACGGTGGGGTCCACGAGCATGTCCAAATTAATAGACGGTTTGGACATTGCACTGGCAGCAAAGGGCCCCACGTCCTTGCTGCTGCATGTGCAGCAATCCCTCGTGTGGGTCCCACCATCCTTTGGTGTGGACGGTGGATAAAGCAAATACATCGGCCCCATGGCACCGTCCAGACTCACCTGGACAGTGCAGATCATCATATGATTTAAAGGTGGGTCCCACCATATAAATGAACAGCATGGATTTGGCACGTGCCTCATGTGCAACACACACAACTGGCTGACATCATACCAGCATATGGACGGTTGGGTGATCAAACCCCTCAACACAGCAGCACTATAGCTGCGGTATAAGATCACAGCCGTTCGCTGCCTGCAGAGGTGGGTCCTACGTGGGAGTGGCCCACCACAGATTTATATTATAATATATAATATAATATCAGATATTACATAGCTGAATATAATATAATATATTATATATACACATATATATGTATAATACATGCAATAAGGGAGTGACTGCCCACCGTCCAGATCCATCTGGATGGTGCAGATCACCTAAAATAAAGGTGGTCCCACGTGATGGCCAGTTGACACGCATGCTATAAGAGTGGGTCCCACCAGATAAATGAACGGCATGGATTTCATCTCACGTCACAGCCATCCAGCGGCCGATGGTGAGAGGGTCCCACGGCTGCTGAAGCAGCAGATAAAATACATATTTCACGGTAGGTCCCTCAGCTCGGATGGAACACGTACATTGAGGTGGTCCCACACCACCTATTGATGTCAAGACCGCAACTTCATAGCTGTGGTCCCTGCCGTCCATCAATTCATGCCAGGTGGCCACGATCACGCCGGTCAAAATGGATGGACAACGTTGATGAAGCACATATATCACGGTGGTCCTCATCCAGTGGGCCAAACGCTTGGATTAAGCTATTATTTATGTTTTCCTTCATCCAGGGGCTGCTGCTGGACAGCAGACGATCCAGCAGCTCACGGCCCTTCACGACTAGTTGGGCCCTCCACGGACAGATAGAGTGGATACAACACATCCCTCAGGGTGGGGTCCACATTAGTGTGGCCCTACAAGCTTTGAATCAAGATGATATTTTGTATTTTCCCTACATCAGGGTCTGTCCAAGCCAGCAGCAAGGGTGGGCCCTTGTTGGACAGCGAGGACGGCCTACTGGATGGGTGGTCCGGATATATTGTACATCAAGGTGGCCCACAACAAGGAAAGGAGAGAGAGAGAGAAAGAAGCACCCACCTTAGATTTCTCCTTCCTTCTTCCGCCAATGCATGCTAGAGCTCCAATTGAACAATTTCAACGGTCGGGATCAAACTTGGATGGTGGAGATGAGAGATATGAAAGTGGGCCACACAAGCTCTCCCATGGAAGCTTGCTTGGACGTGGGATGCTTGCTTGGAGAATGAGAGAAAATGAGAGAGAGAGAGAGAGAGAGAGAGAGAGAGAGAGAGATGATGGGAGAGGAGTGATGGGAGAGAGATGGTGAGGTGATGGGTAAGTTGACTTTAGGTAAGGGTGATGTAAGAGGGGGATGGGTGCTTGTACTTGATTTGATGGGATGGAGTACTTGACTTATGACATGATTGATGGGACATTCTCTTGGGATTTGCAATGCGAGGCGTTTTCCTCGAATTGAACGCGGGCCGACTCTTCTAGCCTGGGTATCGGGTCGGTGCGTGAGTCACGGCATTGGAACCGCGGCGATGGCGCGGTCGCCAAGGTATAGGTTTCAGGTCGAGCCGACTTTGGCATGTAAGTCTCGTCTTAGGATCGTGCGCAACGTTAACTTTAGGTCGAGGATTGCCGGAATTCGACCGGAATGATCGCGGAAGCCTTCGGAACAGTACGGACTAGGATACGGGTCTTACAGCTGCTGCTGTCAGAAGGCAGCAGGCGCTGCCTGCACTCTGGCTGGCAAACAGTCGGCAGCCACCCATGGCTCCTGTTGTTGGCCCCACCATGATGTATATTTGTCATCCAACCCGTTCATTAGGTGGGCCCCTCCCTGACGTGGGCCCCCTCCAAAGATCAGGCCCCTCCAAAGCTCAGGTGGCCCACATCACAAGAAATGGTGTGAATTGAACCGTCTGCCATTGAAACCCTTTTTGGGCCCACAGAAGTTTTGGATCAAGATGAAATTTGTTTTTACCCTTCATCTAGGTCTGCGTGACCTTATGGATGGGCTGGATTGCATAGAAACATGATGATGGGCCCCACGTGGGACCCACAATGATTTATGTATTTTTTTCCACCATCCGCCTGGACGGTGGAGCCTACAGTGATGTATCTGTGCTATCCCCACCATCCAGGGATGGTGGGTGTATGCGGGTGTATGCGTGTGTATGCGTGTGTGTGCGTGTGTGTACGTGTGGGGTTGTGCATGTGTGTATATATGTGTGTGTGTGTATATATATATATATTATTGTACATATATTATTGTATATATATTATATTATGTAATATACCTGATGGTGGGCTTTCATGGGCCCCACCATGATGCATGGGTTGCATCCAATTCGTCCAACCATCTTAGAAGCTCATTTTTTTTTTCGTTGGCATGAGCTAAAGAATGAGTCAGATCTATAGTTCAAGTAGACCCCACTTTGATATATGTATGAGGCCCATCTTGGTTTATTTATGGCCCATCCGTTGAGGCCCACTTTGATATATGTATGAGGCCCATCTTGGTTTATTTGTGGCCCATCCATTGAGGCCCACCTTGATATGTATGAGGCCCATATGATTAGGCCCATCTTGATGTAGTTATGGCCCATCCGTTGTGGCCCACTTTGATATACGTATGAGGCCCATGTTATGTGGCCCATTTATTGTACCTAAGGCCCATGGGTCGAGGCCCAATTGGATGTACACAGGTCCATTAAGATGTATGACTCTACCACGGTTTGTGTAATAATGATATGACAACCGTGCCTTGGGAGCAATGTTGGTTTGACGTCCACATTGTAGAATAATGTTGGTTAAATATCCGCATTACGGTTCTCCCTAGGGTCCATTGTTAGGCCCATACTTGTAGGCCGTCTAGGCCCATCTTCATTATGAACAACATCTATCCCATATAACATGTTTAGTATAGTTCCATGATTCATGATCATACGCATCATATGTATGCTTGATATGAGAAGTGACTGATCATAGCATATGCCTTCGGGCAGATTGTTTAGGGACTCCCGGATAGGCGGTGTTGCCTTACATGAGCGCACGATACGCGCAGGATTGCTGCATGACTGGATAGTGTGATTCATACATTCGCGTTGTGTGATATGGTACTATACGCCCTAGTGACATCAGGGCCATGGCCGCCACAGGCATATCGTGGTTGGAAGGATTGAATACCAAAAATCTTATTCTACATGGGGTGCTATAGATATCTCTGGGTAAAAGTCCCTAAACCCTTATGGTACCAAGAGGTTGCTCCAACGTCTAGACCGAGTGGGTGTATGAGCGTCGAGGGACGATTACCAGAAGGTCGAGCTTTCCACTGTGTTGTGGTCAGTTGGAAGGGGGTACGGCCTTACCTGCCCCAGAGGAGGGGGCAAAGCTAGGCTGAGTTTGACCCGCTCGAGGAATGGGTCTGTTATCGATGAGCTGAGCCCGATATTGGTAGGCGGGTAGTGAGGTCTCTTCCACTTACCTTATTGCACGCGATGGGGCGGCAATCTGGTTTAGAGTGTACTAGAACCCGGTGATATTCCAAATTTGAGTTGTATTGATATGTGGACTTAGATGAGGATTCGCATGCTTGAGTTGCATCTCGCATTGCATGGCTTTGGTATGGCTGACATCATTCATGTCTTGCATTGCGTAGCCTTGGTACGGCTAGTGGTATTCATGGACTCATTAGCACGTTCCACATTACTTTGATACTGCATACCTTCATTACTACCTTGCGCACACACTTTCACCACCCTCTAAGCTTTCTATAAGTTTATGCATGACTGTTGCGTGCAGGTGACGTCGGGACGCGACAGCTCTAAGGCAGGAGCGTAGAGCAGATCATTTTGGAGCTTTTTGTCCTTTATCATTGTATTTTCCTTTATGCTTATTGTACTTATAAAGTTTTTTATCATAGTGGAAATGTGATGGAGTTTTTGGTTATTGTTTGTGGGTTATGCCTTAGGTTATGCTTACTATGAATCAAACTAATGTTGAAAATCCTCCTCGTAGTATCCCAGGATTGGAACCTGGCGAATGGGCACTGGGAGCCGAGAATGGGGTACTACGGAGGCTGTCGATGCCGGATTCGGTGATCGGGAATTTTATGAGCCCATTTTCTGAGTTTGGGGCATGACAGAAGTTGGTATCAGAGCATAACTCGGGAATAACCAAGAACAACATTACATGTTTGTTATGAGTTAGAATGATTGAGTCCTTAGTTCGGATAGCTTAGCGATCTTTTATTACTGACCCTTAATGTGCGTGCCTTTGGGAGCTTTCAGGTTAATAGGTGCCTTTGCTCTTTCCTGTAGGACAAGATGCCCGGGAGAGTGACCCGATCGACTCCCGCACCACCACCTGAGACTCCCGTACAATCACCTGAGACTCTCACACTACCACCGACGATCCCCGCTCCACCACCAGAGATTCCTATTGCCCAGCCTATGGATGCAACTCCTCTACCAGAGACTAGTGCGGATCCGACCGTATCCGTGAGCGCCTCCCAGTTACAGCAGATGTTACAGGCTATGACGGCCACACTTCAGGGGTAGGGCAGACACCCCGTTGTTTCACCGGACCAGGCCGAGTAGGATCGCGCGAGTGTCATTCTTCAGGAGTTCCGACCACTCGATCCCCAGCATTTCCAGGGCGAGCCAGACCCGACGGTAGCTGAGAGATGGCGCGCCGATGTAGAGAAATATTTGATACGATGGGGTGCACGACCATGCGGCCAGTCCGATTAGCCGTATTTCTTCTCCATGGTGAGGCTGATCATTGGTGGACATCAGTCTCTCGAGCGGCAGGTGCCGATTTTGTTTGGACCTGGGAGGAGTTTGTTGATCGATTTGACCGACAATATTTTCCTGATCACATCCGACGACAACGAGCGTTGTAGTTCGAGGCCCTGGTGCAGGGTGATATGATAGTGGCTCAGTCTAGAGCGTTTGTTCAACTAAGTGTCAGCATGGGTCTGATCGGTTACTCCTGGTGTAAGTTTAAAGAGGTGGGCCGCACATTGGACGGTTAGATTCGCCATCAGTTGTCTTAGACGTTTTGGGTTTTTAGGTCATTTTGAGGAAGATGAACTGGTGATCATGGTGTTTTCTCACTGGTCGGTTGATCCCTTGATCACGGTCGTCCGAACAGCTTTGATCTCCACTAGAGGGTGTGTGGGGTCCATCTTATGGTGGATAGAAGGCCGTCGATCAAATACGTTTGGTCGTACGAAGGCAGTTTGCGCCGATTTGTCTACTCGCTAAAATCTCGTGATTTTCTCGGCTAGCTATGAGATCTTTAAAGAGCCCTAGTTTTTTATGTCGCAGATCTCTCGTGGGAAGCTTCTGGAAGATGGGAAACGGCTGGGATGGTTTGTTTCTTAAAATGGCGAGATTCCTTCCGCCTTTTGCCGGATAGGTGGGTATTTTCGGAAATGGTAGGCGTGACTAAGACGCTGGCGTGGTGCGTGGGAGGACTGCGAATATTTTGGACGAACGGATTCTCCAGCAAGGAGTCGTGGTGACGTGGATTTGTTTCCAGCGGAGCTTTTCGTGGGAGGCTGTTTGGGTGGTTATCGTGCACAGGAGCGTGAGCTAACACGTGTAAGAAGGACGTAGTTACGGTCAGTGGGCCCCACCGATCATGATGGGCGGTCTGGATTTCGGAGATGATCGCTGAAGGTGACCTGTTTCAGAGGTGAGAAATGGAGTTGTTTGAATCTCCGTTCGGCGGGAAGGAAAGGAGAGAAAATCTCTCTTTTTCAGTCTTTGCTCGGGTCAACGCCCGATTAAGGGGCTGTGCATTTCGGTGCACCACGGGTAAGCACGGGATGTGTACACGCATGCCTCATGTGGGGTCCACATAGATGTATTTGATAAATCTACTCCGTCCATTTCATTTGGAGGGCTCGATTAGAGCCTATGATCAAAGGTCAGGTGATCTAAAACTCAGGTGGGTCACATTACTTATCTTTGTGAGTTTTATTAGCATTTAAAGGTGGTTCCAACGTCAGATCAAATTGATTTTTAAACATCGATAGTCAGATCCTTTCATAATCCCTTCATTAGTGATTCTTAATATTCCTAGCTTCATTCACATGGAAATCCTTAGTGTATTTGATGATCTTATGGTCCAATCGCAATGATTGAATGACGGATCATTAAATTGAGTGTAATGGTCCGATAATTTGTGTCTCAGATGTTTGAAGAGGCTACCCGATGTACCCTTTTGATAATTAATCATTGACACTAGACAGTCTAATGGGTGGTTCAACTTTAATTTCTAGTTCATAGTCTTAAGACTCTTGGAATGCATATAGTTAACATCTCTCGATGAGTTAGTGGTTGGATCATTTCGAATTTGAACATCAATTGTTTGAATGTCCTAGGGTTCATCCAGATGAAGTTCCATGGTTAGATTAGTGGTCCAATGGTCCAGGTGCGATGATTGAGTGTGAACCATAAATCTTAGTTATTGCGGCCTGATGAACGGCGGGTTTAATGATCAGGGGTTTGTTATTGACGATGAACAGTTCATTCCACCTATTGAGGATATCAAGATCCTAAAAATGAATCTTCTGGAGGATGTGATGGTCATACTTGGAACTCGGTGGATGAATGGTTCAATCTATGGATGATGATTGTACTTAATGATTAGATTGTTGCACGACTGAGTTTATAAGCTGATCTTGAAGTGTTTGAGTGCGATATTACATGCTTCAACTGCTAGATTTGGATCATGGGTCAACTAGTTAGTGTCATGTAATCCTGCGTTGAGACGTAGGGATCATTTAAGGGTGAATCGTGAGTAATCAAGCGAGGCGTAAGCCATAGGTTATGTGTGTTTTATCATACGTTCATACTAGGTTTGATTTAAATGGTAACACTCTGAGTACTGAAAAGTACGGGGTGTTACAAAAATAGTCTAGCAAGTTGCTTCAATTTCTTCAATAAATTCGATGTCATCGAGCAGTCTTCGATGTCATTAAGTACCTTCCTTCGAGTCATCGAACATGTCTTCAATTGATCGAGAAAAGCACCCAATATGTCCAACAACCAACTCAAATTTTCCTCATAAATTCGATGTCATCGAACGGATTTTTGATGTCATTAAACAGTTCTCGATGGCACAGTCTTTGTGATTTCTACACTTGTTCTTGCGACTTCCTTCCTTCTCCACTTGGTTTTCTTGGATCTTGGGACCTTGAAATCTTCAATCTTGGTCTCCACAGGTCCATTCTTTGCCTTGGTGACTTTTGAGCACTAAATCCATGCTTTTAGCATTCTTTTCAATCCAAGCTCTTAAATTCACCCTACAACGCAAACACATGTAAAATATACCATTAAGCCATATTATGTTTGTAAAACCAAGAGATAAATGGGGGATAATATGCAATATTTGACCCTCAACAAAAATCACTATTAAGTCTATTCACTTTTCTAAGATCATATGACCCATGTTTCATATGCTAACAAGACCCAAGTGTTAGTTAACCCTTGGAGGGGTATTTTTTACATTTTCCTCATGAAAGGGTCGCTTTTAGGGTTAGTTATGTTAGAAGTGGATTGCGTCCGACTCCCACTCAGACCTAGGAAGGTTCGATCAAATCTGTGTAGGGGCCCATTGTGATGCATCTGTTTATCTACATCGTCCGTCCCTTTTCTCAGATCATGATAAGGTATAGGCCCAAAAATGAGAAAGATCTAACGCTCAAGTGACCTCACCAAATAGTAAGCTTAGGTTGCATTAAATGCACAAATTATTAATTGCAAGTTGCATTTAATGCAAGAGTCATCTCTGGTGAGATCCACTAGAGCATTGGATCTACCTCATTTTTAAGTCATACCTTACCATGATATGAGAAAAGGGATATACGGTGTGTATAAACAGATACATTATAGTGGGCCCCAACACAGACTTGGTTGTACCTTGTTAGGTCCAAGCAAGGGTTGGACGCAATCCGCTTCCAATTATGTTGGTGTTGAGAACGAGTTACGAGTTTTGGTTATTTTTTGTATTTTTTTAGAGCCTCCAAGAGAGAAAAAGCTAGGATTTTGGCTGTAAATTCTCTCCATTCTTATAATTTTCTCTGAATGGTAGATAGATCATCGCTTTATGCCATGATTTTTCTCCGTAAAGATCTTTCACATAAAAATTATATGTTCTCTATGTGATTGCTTGGATTTCATTTTCTCTTGTTTGTTTCAATTTATATTAAGGTGCTTCTACAGGGACGGTCTCCAACATTAATAAAGTTAGGTAGGTTACCAAGGTCTTTAGGTTAGGTTGGATTAGAAAAACTCCAACTTGATTTGAAATCCAACCCCACACTGCAACAAAAGAGGCCTTTAGCCTCAATTCAAAACTGTAACTAAAAAGGATAAAAACTGAGGCTAAAGCTTTTCGCCTCAGTTTCGCCTCGATTATCCTAACCGAGGTTAGAACCCCATGGCTAAAGGCTTTAGCCTCGATTTTAGCAACCAAGGCTAAAAAGGCTTTTATAACCTCGGTTTTTCAAGTGAAGTTAAAAGAACTTTTTTTAGTTTCAGTTGCCTTGAAATAAGGCTAAATCAAAATTTTAGCCTCCATTGTTTACAACCGAGACTAAATCTACATTTCAGCCTCAATTGCCTCCAACCAAAGCTAAAACTATTTTTAACCTCGGTTCTCAACAATCAAGGCTAAAGCCTTTAGCTACGGGAGTTGTAGCCTCGTACTTAGTAAACTCAGTTGGGCCCACCTTGAATGTATGTAGTCTATCCGCGCCGTTCATATACTTTTCCATCCAATTTAAGGGGTTGAGACCAAAAGTGAAGCATAAAGTGGATCATATCACAAGAAATAGTGGGGATAATGATTTCCACTGTTTATCCACGAACGTGGATTGCATCCTACGAACTTCCTGTGCTGGGATCTAAGGTGGGGTCCACCGTGATGTTTATGAGAAATCCAACCTATCTATCCATTTTTCGAGCTCATTTTAGGACATTTGATAAAAAATGAGGCATATCGACAACTTAACTGGGCCATACAAGGTGAAATAGTGGGGAAAGGAATTCCTACCGTTGAAATCTTCCTAGGCTCCACCTTAATGTTTATGTGTAATCCAAACTGTTTATAAGGTTATATTCACTGGAATGAAGTGGAAACACCAAAAAACTTAGACCAATACAAAACTTTTGTGGACATGTAAATATTTCAACGGTGGTCACTAAATCTCCACTGTTTCCTCTCATGTGGCCCATTTGAGTTTTGGATCAACCTCATTTCTGGTTGTATGTCCTAAAATGAGCTCAAAAAATGGATGGACGGGTTGGATTTTTCACAAACATAGCAGTGGCCCCACCTAGATCATTGAGCAGGAACTTCCTGCAAAAGGCTTTTGGTCGTGTCCGCATCCTACCCCGGCCCGTATCCGGTGGAAACAGATTGGCTACTCCCCTGCCACCAACCAATGGCTTGTGGTCAGTGCTCTGTGGGCCGCACCATGATGAATGTGTTTCATCCATGTTGTCCATCTATTTTTCTAGATCACTATATGGTATGAGACCAAAAATGAGGTATATCCTAGTCTCAAGTCGACCACATTACAGGAAATAGTGTTGAATGAATATCGACCATTAAAAACTTTTTGGGGGCCATAAAAGTTTTGGATCAAGCTGATCTTTATTATTTTCCCTTCGTCTGGGTCTATATGACCTAATTAACAGATTGGATGTCAAATAAATAGTACAGTGGGCCTTATGAGGATTTTAATGGTGGATATCCAATCACTATTGTTTTCCTGTGGTGTGGCCTACCTAAGATTTATTTCCCTCTCATTTTTAAGATCAAGCCCTAAAATGATCTTTAAAATGGATCAACAGAATAGATGAAACACATACATCATGGTGGGGCCCACAAACCACCGACCACTAGCCACCAGGTTGGTGGCGGGGAGTAGCCAATCCATTTTCTTCTTCAGCTGGTAACAGGCAGGATCTTTGAGTAGCCAATTTGTTTCCATGTCCACTATTCATTATATGAGCCACCTCATTTAGGCCTAGATCGACAAATCTGGATGTGATGCATAATTCAGGTGGACCACATTAAAGGGAACTATAATGGACATTGGGGAGGGTGATGGCCAAATATTCTAATTGGTGGTTGGGATCAGCCTAACTAAATCAGGTTCGTTAATGGGCCCATCCATGATAGGTTTGGACAGATGAGCGGTCTGGATATCATACACGTATGATGTGTGTACTAAGTGAAAGTGCCCTAGTTTGTCAAGTTACGTGAGTGGTAGGTCAGACTGTCTACAGAGCTCGATAGGAAGATCAATTCAAGTGCCTGCCTCAACCAGATGTGTCAAAGCCTGACATCCCATGACCCAAAACACCAAGTAAAGAAAACCCTTAAAAAATGAGTTAGAAATCATAGGGATTTAAGGTGAGAAAACGTTTTTCAAAATAGAAAAATCTCTAAGTTTTTCTCGCCTTGTCGATTTTATCGAAGCACCCTCGATATGATCAACCTGCACTGTCAATGTCCTCGATACCGTAACGATATTATCGATGTGAGGACCAAAAGTATCCAGCAACTAAATATTCATATGGACAGATTTATCGATGTATCGATACACCTATCGATATTATCGATATAAGCACTAAATATGTCCAGCAACTTCACAACATATCTAGACGAATTATCAACGTATTGATACACATATCGATATCATCGATATTCAAATCTCGAGTCCATCGAGAGTGCACTACAAGAAAAATGGGCAAAGGCTACGGACTAGATCCGTAGCAAAAGACCTTTTGCTACGGATCTGGTCCGTGTCACGTCCGTCGCAATTGGTGGGGTAGCTAAAGGTCTGGCTACGGACAATATCCGTAGTAATAGATATAATTAGCTACGGATTTTGTCCGTGGCAATAGATACATTTAGCTACGGATTTTCTCCATAGCAATATACACAATTCGCTACGGATATTCTCCGTAGCTATAGACAGAAATAGCTACGGATTCTATCCGTAGCCATATACAGAAATAGCTACAGATATAATCCGTAGCAATAGATACCAATATTTACGGTATTTGCAGCATTACATACGAAAAGCTATGGATATAGTCCGTAGCTATATACCAATAGCTACGGATATAACCGTAGCTATAGATACCAATAGCTACAGATTATATCCGTAGCTATAGATAGTAATTGCTACGGCTACGGATTATATTTCATAGCTATTTTCCCTGTTTTCATTGCAAGAACCTGCTATGATTGATAACTCATATAAGCTTAATGCAATCAAAGAAAAAAAAATGATGCATTTGTTACAATAGAAATCAAATCTACAATGCATCCTACATTCACATTTCTAAATAAATAATACTTCACTTTGCTCAACCTATCATAAGAATTACAACTAAGGCGTGCCCTCATGCATTAAATAATGCTCGCGCTTTTACAGAATTTTCTTTCTTCAGACGGTCAAGTTCAGCAAACATAGAAGATACAGCTTCTTCTTTCCTTGAAACTGCATAAGTAATTCCGTAGACTTCGACACAATATCACTTTCAAGTTTCAAAACCCTTCCCTTGAGAAAATGAATTTCATCATCCACTAACATCTTTAGCTTGTCAGCCTGTATAAAACAACAATTGTAGACACAATCAAACAAGCATGCCTTTGTACACATCTCAAAAGGAAGAAAGACCAAAAAAAAAAAAAAAAAGAGCTGGAAAAAACAATTATATATAAAGAAATAAAAAATGTACCTACAAATCTTCTAAACTATAGCAAAATCCATAGGTTAGGTTATCGGTTATAAGTTTAGGTTATAAGTTATAGGTTAAGGTTTAGTTTATAGGTTTAAGAAATTGGGTTCGGTTTCAGGATCCGGTTTAGGTTTGGGTTTTCAAGTTTAGGTTTAGGTTTAGGTTAGGGAGTTGAGTTAGGATTAGGTGTAGGTTTAGGTTTAGGAATTTGAGAATAGATTTAGGTTAAGGTTTAGGGAATTGAGAATAGGTTAAGGTATAGGTTTAGGAAATCGGGTTCGTGTTCAAGATCGGGTTTAGGTTTGGGTTTTCAAGTTTAGGTTTAGGTTTAGGTTTAGGTTTAGGTTAGAGAGTTGAGATTAGGATTAGGTGTAGGTTTAGGTTTAGGGAATTGAGAATACATTTAGGTTAAGGTTTAGGGAATTGAGAATAGGTTAACGTTTAAGTTTAGGAAATCGGATTCGGGTTCGGGATCGGGTTTAGGTTTGGGTTTTCAAGTTTAGGTTTAGGTTTAGGTTAGGGAGTTGAGATTAGGATTAAGTGTAGGTTTAGGTTTAGGGATTTGAGAATACATTTAGGTTAAGGTTTAGGTTAAAGGTCTTGGTTTAGGTTAAGGTTATATGTTTTGGTCTAGGTTTAGGTTTAAGTTTTAGGTTTAGGTTATAGATTTAGGGAATTGAGAATAGTTTAAGGTTTAGGTTTAGGAAATCGGGTTCGGGTTCGGGATCGGCTTTAGGTTTGGGTTTTCAAGTTTAGGATCCGGTTTAGGTTAGGGAGTTGAGATTAGGATTAGGTGTAGGTTTAGGTTTAGGGATTTGAGAATACATTTAGGTTAACGTTTAGGTTATAGGTTTTGGTTTAAGTTAAGGTTATAGGTTTTGGTTTAGGTTTAGGTTATAGATTTAGGGAATTGAGAATAGTTTAAGGTTTAGGTTTAGGAAATCGGGTTCGGGTTCGGGATCGGCTTTAGGTTTGGGTTTTCAAGTTTAGGATCCGGTTTAGGTTAGGGAGTTGAGATTAGGATTAGGTGTAGGTTTAGGTTTAGGGATTTGAGAATACATTTAGGTTTTGGTTTAAGTTAAGGTTATAGGTTTTGGTTTAGGTTTAGGTTATAGATTTAGGGAATTGAGAATAGTTTAAGGTTTAGGTTTAGGAAATCGGGTTTGGGTTCGAGATCGGCTTTAGGTTTGGGTTTTTAAGTTTAGGATCCGGTTTAGGTTAGGGAGTTGAGATTAGGATTAGGTGTAGGTTTAGGTTTAGGGATTTGAGAATACATTTAGGTTAAGGTTTAGGTTATATGTTTTGGTTTAAGTTAAGGTTATAGGTTTTGGTTTAAATTTAGGATATAGATTTAGGGAATTGAGAATAGTTTAAGGTTTAGGTTTAAGAAATCAGGTTCGGGTTCGGGATCGGCTTTAGGTTTGGGTTTTCAAGTTTAGGATCCGGTTTAGGTTAGGGAGTTGAGATTAGGATTAGGTGTAGGTTTAGGTTTAGGGATTTGAGAATACATTTAGGTTAAGGTTTACGTTATAGGTTTTGGTTTAAGTTAAGGTTATAGGTTTTGGTTTAGGTTTAGGTTGTAGATTTAGGGAATTGAGAATAGTTTAAGGTTTAGGTTTAGGAAATCGGGTTCGGGTTCGGGATCGGCTTTAGGTTTGGGTTTTCAAGTTTAGGATCCGGTTTAGGTTAGGGAGTTGAGATTAGGATTAGGTGTAGGTTTATGTTTAGGGATTTGAGAATACATTTAGGTTGAGGTTTAGGTTATAGGTTTTGGTTTAAGTTAAGGTTATAAGTTTTAGTTTAGGTTTAGGTTATAGATTTAGGGAATTGAGAATAGTTAAGGTTTAGGTTTAGGAAATCGGGTTCGGGTTCGGGATCCGCTTTAGGTTTGGGTTTTCTAGTTTAGAATCCGGTTTAGGTTAGGGAGTTGAGATTAGGATTAGGTGTAGGTTTAGGTTTAGGGATTTGAGAATACATTTAGGTTTTGGTTTAAGTTAAGGTTATAGGTTTTGGTTTAGGTTTAGGTTATAGATTTAGGGAATTGAGAATAGTTTAAGGTTTAGGTTTAAGAAATCGGGTTCGGGTTCGGGATCGGCTTTAGGTTTGGGTTTTCAAGTTTAGGATCCGGTTTAGGTTAGGGAGTTGAGATTAGGATTAAGTGTAGGTTTAGGTTTAGGGATTTGAGAATACATTTAGGTTAAGGTTTAGGTTATAGGTTTTGGTTTAAGTTAAGGTTATAGGTTTCGGTTTAGGTTTAGGTTATAGATTTAGGGAATTGAGAATAGTTTAAGGTTTAGGTTTAGGAAATCGGGTTCGGGTTTGGGATCAGCTTTAGGTTTGGGTTTTCAAGTTTAGGATCCGGTTTAGGTTAGGGAGTTGAGATTAGGATTAGTTGTAGGTTTAGGTTTAGGGATTTGAGAATACATTTAGGTTAAGGTTTAGGTTATAGGTTTTGGTTTAGGTTTAGGTTTAAGTTTTAGGTTTAGGTTATAGATTTAGGGAATTGAGAATAGTTTAAGGTTTAGGTTTAGGAAATCGGCTTCGGGTTTGGGATCGGGTTTAGGTTTGGGTTTTCAAGTTTAGGTTTAAGTTAAGGGTGTGGTCCCTGCAAATACAGATATAAAAATGGCCTGTCCGAATAGCCAGGCCCTTCCAATGCTGTCCATAGGAAATGGACGGCTTCATCATGGTGATAACAGCGGTTCCTACCTTCCAGGGACCCCCACTCATTCGGATAGCTCCGACGCACATCCGAGTCTGCTCCATTAATATCGAACAAATACATAAACACAGCCTGTCCAAATGGCCAGGCCCCTCCAATGCTGTCCATAGGAAGTGGACAGCTTCATCATGGTCATAACAGCGGTTCCCACCTTCCAGGGACCCCCACTCATCCAGATAGCTCCGACGCACATCCGGGTCTGCTCCATTAATTTCGAGCAAATACATAAACACGGCCTGTCCAAATGGCCAGGCCCCTCCAATGCTGTCCATAGGAAATGGACAGCTTCATCATGGTCATAACAGTGGTTCCCACCTTCCAGGGACCCCCGCTCCACATCCAGATAGCTCCGACGCACATCCGGATCTACTTCATCAATTTCATGATAATATATAAACATGGGCCTGTCCAAATGGTCAGGCCACTTCTTCAATGAATCATATAGTATGAAGGAAAGAAGACTCACCAATTTAGCTAGCAAGGAGAGAAGTGTGAGGGCTTGGAATGTCGCCCTTTCTTTGAATAATGGATGCATATTCCACATTGCAATCTGAGAATGAGTAAATTTTTTAGTTTTTTCGACAATGCAAATGGGCACAAATTTACCTATAAAGATTTTAAAGATTGTAAAACATTTCAAGACATTAGTTGCACAAATAATGGATGAGACATACCAAGACTATAGGTGCCCAGAGCAAGATAACTGCCTAAGGTCGTACCTAGCTGCATTGAAAGAGCAAAAAAATTATATGAATGAAAAAATAACAATTTCAAAGATAAAATAAATAGTTAAAAACTTTACCATTTCAATATGAACCTTGTAGTGGCAACATTGATCTATGGGGCTAAAAATACATGAGACTGCATATAAAAATCTCAAGTTAGTTGGGCCTTTGAGGTCCTCAAATGATAATAGAAGAAGCCAGTAAAATAAAAACACATGAGCCTGCATACAACTCACCTTGATGCCCATTCTCCCTCCTCCTTTACCCGGGCTTGGGACCGGCAATGCAAGGAGTTGCATTGGTGGAGTTAAAAAGGGGCTTAGCCTCCATTTGGTTTGTGACGACCAAATGGAGTCTAATATGTTTACATATAGAGTATAAAATTCATTCAAAATTACAAAAATGAAACCAAACAACATATAGTAACAAAAAAAAAAACAAACGAAACATCAATATAAAGTAACTAAAAACCAAACCAAGTTCTGAGTTCATCAATATAAAGTAACTAAAGTGTCAAATTAGTTCAAAATTAACCAAAAAAAAAAAAAAACAAGCGAAAAATCATATATATATATATATAAAGTAACTAAAAAAAGCATCCACACCAAGTTCAATTATAGAGCACCAAGTTTGTTTGAATTATCGAAATCTCAATGATTCCTTCCCCCATTGCACAGTGATCCCGGACCGGCCTCTCCAAGTGTAGATGCAAACCCATCTTCTTTCCATAAACGAGTGTCAGGATGTATAATCTCAGTCAGGGTAATAACAAAAGCTCCATCCTCCACTGGTGCGCAATGGACAACTGCATTTGGATTAACTTCGTGTACTTGACCACAAGCAACTACATCACGATTTCCCCAACCAAGCAAGTCGCATCTCTTACCGATATATATAACATCCGGCTACATGTACACATATAAAATGGCATTAGTATTTTATCGTTTATAAAATAATTGTAAGTTCAATACAGTACCAAATTTACACTTGCATACCGACGATGCCTGAGTAGATTTAGCAATTGTTGGTGATGAGAGGTTTTGCGTAGATTGTGCGTGTTGCTGCATCTCCATCCAGGCCTCCATCTTGGACAATGATTTCTTTATATCAAATATCTCTTGCACTAGGCCATCTCTTTCTTTTGTCAAATTCTCTACCTTTGAACGGGCAGGGGCTGACATCTTCAGTCCTGTCTTGGTTATCGAGCAACCTAGACCCCGCATTCACCCTCTACTGTCAGAACCAACCAACTGTAAGACATTGCAAATCAAGTCATTAGAAAATTCATAATTACCATGAATCTCACTGTAATTTTTAAATTTTATTATTACCTGTGTAAGGGCATCGTCAACGCCGGTAATCTTAGAAGAAGGATTGCTAGAATAAAGCTCATCTAATTTTTCCTGCGACAAAATACAAATGGATGTAAAATAATTCAAAGTTATACATTGGCATCTCATAAAGGTACTGGTTAGTAGTAGAAGGGGATGTCCTTACAACAAGGTCAGGATACTAGACAACTTTGTCCTTGCTTGTATGGGCTCTTAAGTAAACATCACATCTACCTATCTCGGCATCAGAGGTAAGATTCTTCTCCTTCACCTTTGGCACATTACATATTAATGGAGTTAGATGAGTGATAATTCAAAAGTAAATTCAATATTAAACTATAATACCTATATTTATAAATAAATAATACATACCATCTGATGGCGAATAACAGCCATGCTGTTCCTCCCAAGACACGCAGGTCGCGTTAGCTTGGACCGATTGACTTTATTCCTTTCACTTGATTTCTTGAATTCCTCAGTGCTATGTTGATTCACGAAGACTAGCCAATCCTCCATAGGGATACCAGGGGGGGCAGGACTATCTCTCACAACTACAGGATCTTTGTCTTTAATATATTTTGCAGTCAACCTTTTCTTGTAATTCCGCCATGTTTCCTTGATGCGTTTTGTTACGTATGTAAGACTCGCATCCCAACTTTGACCCTCATACTCATAAGCCCGTGACAATGACTCTATGATCATTTGAATGTGTGCATGAGGCACCTGGCGAAAGTCCTGGTATGTGATCGGGATATGAGTACGGGTGAGGATACCGATATGCGATGCAAATTGATTTTGTTCAGGACAATCCTCATTCGGTTGTCCGAATTCATTCATCTTTAGGACTTTTTTCCTATCAGGTTGCTCATGTAAAAAAGCACCCCTAGTAGGACCTCTCTTTCTTGACGAAGAAGAAGAAACTGGCACAACAACATAAAAAGAGTAACAGTTATATATACACATCGTTGATTACCCTCAAATGATAAGAAAATTGAAATTTACATATCTAATTAAGGAGAACTATCATATTACCTTTGGTCTTGCTCGCATCTATAGTCTCGGTCAAGTGCACACCCAATGCCTCTAGTTGTGAATCCATGTGCCTGTTTAAATTAAAATAAAATAAAATAAAAACACTAATGATTAAAACAATAACTTGGATAATAGATAAAGTACAAACAATTCACTACATTATCCATACCTTGATTGGATTTCCTCCAATAAATATCATATTGTTACATGCTTAGAAAATATTAACAATTCAAGAGATTCTCCTTGATCGCTTTCTTTTCTTGGTTTTCTCGACTACAACACTGATGTCTTCAGGTTCATTGAATATCAACTCATCAACAATTGCTAATGAGGTGAGATTAGGTCCTTCATCGGCATCAGTTACATCCTTAAACCGTTCCGATAGAGGGCATGTCTCTTCTTCAATAAAAATCTTTTTTGGAACTTCCAATACCACATGCCATTCAGGATTTTTTGGATCTCTGGAGTAGAAAACTTGTGTGGCATGCTCCGCAAGAATGAACGGCTCGTCACCCAATTTGTCTGAACTGTAAAGACTGGACAAATTTACTAATCTCAGATTCGCTTCGACATCAAAAGAAACACCATGATGCGTCACCTTAACCCAATCACACTTAAATAAGACGGGCTTGTACCCAGTTCTGTACTCCAATTGGATAATTCTACGAAGGACTCCGTAGTAAGGTTGATTTTCATCCACTATATTCATATCCTTAGCACTAGATCGAAAGGTGGTCATACCCTCTGTCATAACCCCACTGTTTTGGTTTGTTTTATTCTCCTCAAAGTCCTTAGCGATAAAGAGAAAACCATTAATACAATACTTATTGTATTGAGTACAAAAAGCTAGAGGTCCTCTCACTATATCTTTAAATTCTTTATCGTCAGATTCGCTAAACTCTGGTTGCCTCTTCAACCAAGGTATCAATTCATCCTAACTAGGCACCCTGTTGGTCCTCCTGTAACATCGCTGTAAGAAATCTTTGTGCTTCCTGCGTATTATTTGATACCATTGTTATATTGAAATCGCATAAAGTAAAGAAAATATATACAAATGAGCTAATTGCGCATACTCTTCCCACACATCATAGCTGGGATGACTCTTCAGTACCCATGTACGAGCCTGTTCGTATTCGATACCCGCTAGGATAACACTTTGACTTGAACCTATTGGACCAACATCGTCATCATTGTTATTGTCATCAACGACATCTTGCAACTTTTGTAGTCCTGAAATGACTCCATCAAACCGTTTTTCCAATTTTTCCAAGAGGCTTGTTTTTTGTTTTCCTCTGTATTGGTTGCAATATATAATCGTCTCCTCTTAGATATATTGTTCTGCAATGCAACCCTCAGGTCGCGTCTTGTTACGGACATAGGCCTTAAATGTCTTCATGAACCTGACAAAGATAATGATACATTACAAATACATACAACTGTAGATGTTAAGCCGGATTATTCTTACTAAACTTATAGCGTACCTTTCGAATGGATACATCCATCGATAGTATACAGGACCACATATACGAGCCTCGTAAGCCAAGTGGATGGGCAGATGCATCATCACGACAAATATAGATGGAGGGCATATAATCTCAAGCTGACATAAGGTCTTAGCCATACCCCTCTCAAGAGTGAGGAGTGTTTGAACGTCTACTGTTGTTGTGCACAAGGCATTAAAGAAGGTGCAAAAGCTTGTAATTATAGGACGAATGACCTTCCTATCCCTGAATGCATGCTGGATGAGAACTGGGACCAAATGTTGCATCAACACATGGTAAGAATGAGACTTCATTCCCTTTAAATCCACGCAATCTCCCTTCATGATGGTCTTCCAATTTGCACTAAAACCGATTGGAACACACAGGTCATGCAAAGTCTGAATGAAAAGCTTTTTCTCTTCTTTTCTTAAACAAAAAGGACCTTGTTTCTGAATCATCTTGCCATTGCTCTTTTTTAGCCATAGACGCTTCTTAATTCTCAATTGTTTCAGGTCCCTGCGCGCATTAGCATCATCCTTGGTCTTACCAGGTGTGTTCAACAACAAGGCGATAAGGATTTCACATATATTTTTCTCGACATGCATAACATCAAGGTTGTGACGCACCAGAATATCTTTCCAATACTCTAGATCAAATAATATAGACCGTTTAAAGAACCACGGTGATTCAACAACACCCATTAGCTCTTATCGGCCTCCATCAATACCCCTCATATTCCTCTTCTCAGTCTTCCCCCATTGCATATGCAGGTTCGCAGTCTGTCTTTCAACCTCAATCCCGTCCAGACGAATGGGTTGACGTCGTATCTCTACCTTCTTATTGAATGTGCCAGCACTTGTGTCCTTTCTTGCCTGGTCTAACATTCGCAACCATCGTCTGTGACCCATATAAACATGTTTCTTTCCATATTGGAGACGCAAGGAATCTGTGTTAGGACCACATACAGGACAACCATACTTACCCTTGGCCCTACAACCAAAAACATTACCATATGCTGGAAAGTCATGGATTGTCCAGAGCAAAACGGCACGCATCTTGAATTTATTTTTATGATATGCATCAAGCGTCGTGACCCCTTTATGCCATAAGTCTTGCAATTCATCAATCAATGGTCGTAAATAAACATCAATATCCTTTCCTGGTTGTTGTGGTCCCTCAATGAGCAAAGCCAACATAGTAAACTGAGGTTTCATGTAAAGCTTTGGCGGAAGGTTGTACCTCACACACATAACGGGCCATGAACTATGAGCTGTAGTGAAAGCACCGAATGGGTTAAACCCATCTGTAGCCAGGCCCAATTGAACATTGTGAGGCTCAGCTGAAAAATCCATATACTTCTCATCAAGATTCTTTCATACAATAGAATCAGCCGGATGCTCCATCTTTTCAGGTTGCAATTTTCTGGTTGAGTGCCAGGACATTTCTTTCGCTAACCATGGCACACTGAACATTCTTTGTAGCCTTGGTGTTAATGAAAAATACCTTAACACCTTGGCAGGTACTCGAGATTGTTTTTTCTCAACATTCATTTCTATCTTGAACCTAGGAGCTTTACAAGTTGGACAACTGGTTTTCATCTCGTTCTCTTTCCAGTACAAGATATAGTCATTTGGACAAGCATGGATCTTCACATAATCAAGAACCAACTTTGTAATGATCTTCTTCGCTTGGTAGGTATTAGTAGGGGCCTTGTTACCAGAAGGTAACACCTTCTTTAGTAGTTGAAGGAGCTCTGTAAAGCTTTTTTCGCTCCATCCATGGTTCACCTTTAATTTGAAAAGTTGTACAATAAAAGTCAGCACAGTGAAATCTTGGGCCCCTGGATATAGCTCAGTCATTGCGTCTCGTAGATTTTCTTCAAACTCATCAGTTTCATTTTCCCCAAAGATGCCTTCGACTATAGGGGTCACATTCGGCTCATCCTGTACAACTTCATCTAGGTTATTACCACCGAGTTCTTGAACAATCACGTTGTGAACCTCATTTAAGTTCAGGACATTGTGGTACTTCTGGGAACTTGATGCACATTCAGTACGCTTAGGTGATAGATGCTCACCATGCATGTCCCAAACCCTATAGCTTGAGTCAAATCCATTTTTCATTAGATGTATTTCCAAATCATCATAAGAAACCGGTAATCGTAAACATCTATAAGTGGCACATGGACAAAGAATGGTTTCTCTACCAGGAAGGTGTTCTCGTGCAAACTTCACAAAGCTTTTGATTCCAGAAATAAAACGAGGGTTCGAAAAACTTAGTGTCATCCACTCCCTATCTGTTATAGCCGGATCCTGATTAACCACGGGGTTCATTTTGAACCTGCACCTTACAAAAAAAAAAATTTATTATTATTATTTTTCACTCATTCACGAATCTAATTCTAAACACATGCATCTATGACTATCATTGGAGTTTAGTCTTTGAATAACTTCAACTTTTCATGGGCATATCACGTGGGACCTGGATTGCCTACTCACCGGTGCTTGTGGGTCACCGCTCATATGTTGGACATAAATGCCATTTTGACACATGTAGGGTCGACCTCTAGCATGGCATGTTCATGGGTTTGTATAACCACCACTACATGGCTAAAAGAGATCACTAACGCCCAACAATAACAACATGCTTGAAGTCCATGGCTGAGAAGACACCGGAACATCCTTAGAAACTCCTAGGTAATAAACACCTATCTTGCATCAAACTACAACAAACAATAATCCAAACACAAATTTACCTCAAACAAAATTAATGACTTGACTAGAGACAACAATACACCTCAACTTTTCCTCAAGTCCCAATCATGGATTTTTTAATCTATGTAAGATTTCGGGTTTAGGTTTAGGTATAGGTTTAGGTTATAGGTTTAGGATGCATGGAAATATGCTCCAATCCTCAAGTCCCAATCCTTGGGAACTAAATTTCAATTTCATTGATGGATGCATGGAAATATGCTTAAGTTACAAATAATCCAGAGAATGATGGTTGTATAAATGTTGTTCCGCTTGTCTAAGATCCTTACTATGCACAGCAAGTGACTTGTGAACGGATCTCTTGACACTCTTTGGGGTAACTTGCCTTAGAAAACTCTCTCGATACATTTTGTGGATAAAAGACTTAGACAATTACATGTTTCTTTTAGTGTATATGGAGAAATGCTAAAATCGTTCATGAGAGGAGAGAAAGAAGGACAGTGCTGGTTCTGAGTATTTGTGAAATAACTATTATTGCTTGATGTCTATACCCACAAAAGCAGGAACATAATTTGGTTATTCTCTTTTTTATTTAACAGCTTCATGCATTTGAGTTATATCCCAAAAGTCACAAGGTTACATCAGGTGATTCACTTGCCAAATCCATATGAGTGGAAAGTCCTTCAGAGTAAAATCATATTCAGGTTGATATTGTCCAAGGAAAAATACTTACTTGTCCGGTGCTGCTTCCATAACAAGCTTCTTAATTACATGTCTTGACACAAGCTCTACAATTCCTTTCTGAACTTCTGCAGTCTCAATCAAAACAATGCTTGCCTTCACCTGAAAAGCAGTTGCCTTCCATGAGTTGCCTCCAACAAAAGGTGTACATACTACGTTCTTCAAATAATCATAATAATAACAATAACAATAATAATGATGAAATTGTGTAGGAACTACAGAAAATATCATGGTGTTCGGCAGAGATGCATAATACAAGTACACCTAGGTCAATGAAATATACAATGCTCAATCAAATTCAAGGTTTTATTTGGACTCACCTTCAAGCAATTCAAATCATTCATGGTGAGTGGGAGACACACAAAAAATCTTTCCCTTTAGATGATCGTAATCGTCTGATGTGGCCCCTGGTAAATGTAGACCAAAAATCATAGTTCTCCATTTTCATCAGATGGCTAGGATCATCTGAAAGGGGACTTCTTAAGGCATGGCCAATCCCATGATTGGTAGCACCAGATGAACAACTTAGGTTACTTAAAGGTGGGTGCCACCTACCTGGTTGAGCATCACATTATACCTCTTTCTTCTCTAGAGCTAATTAAAAGAAATCCTTAATGTCCACACAGCTGCTAACATCTTTAGGAAAATTATAATGTTCTTCAATATGCATGACTCCAAAAACCTCCTAACCAAAACTTTCAAAGGTATTGAACTGACATTACTGTCACAAGAATGGATATTGGAGTGAAAATGGGTGGCTTAAAAATATTAATCAAAACAATCTATATTCAATGGGTTAAGATTTTCTGGCCAAGATCGTCCAATCACCATGATGTGGTGGTGGTCCATGCATGTGGTAGACCTTTAGATCAACAGTAAAAATCATCCTACATGATTGCTATGTGAATGGTGGAGATGAAAGATATAGGTGGGACCATCTCTAGTGATGCGGACATCTGCTGGGAGCATCTCCTTAATAATCTTAAACATAGTTGCTGAAAAAAAAAAGTTTTAATGAATAACAGTGTTACCAAACAAAAAAATCACAAATGTACGGTATCAATTTCATCTATTATGTCTGAAAACAGTTTAATGTCACATCACACAGTAGCCAAAAGAATCTAAAACAGTTTAATATCACCTCACAAAGTAGCCAAAATAATCTGACAGAAACATTTTCTATTGCAAATAACTCCATGAAGAAGAAGAAGAAGAAGAATGCAACTTCTTCGTCATGAAAGAACATATGAACAGAAAATCTGGAACACAACTCACAGATGAACTACTTCTAGTCTCCATTCACTTAAGAAAGAAGGAACAGATGAATAGAAAAACTAGTTTTGGATATAAACGTGTGAAGCTATTGCCCCACCATATCAAAGGACAACAAATGAAAAAGGTTGTTTTGCAGAGAGCGCAATAATCTACACCAAAAAAAGTATTTCAAGTTCTACATTTTTTTCTGGTAAGATGCAGTTGAGTATATATATATATATACATATATATATATATATATATATATATATATATATATATATATAACAGATGCCACCAGAACTCTAGTCCCAATCACCATGATTTGTTAAATCTGTTAAATCTTTCAAGGAAATCCTCATGATTCAACACCATCCAAACATGCCAAGATGTCAAAGCAAGTTATTTGGTTTCCATTCACATTGAATTGCACAGGAATCTAGCTTTCCAAACATGTCTGATCTCAAAAATGGCCAAGGAAGAGAAGGATTTGCTACTTATACAAAAATATATATATATATATATATTGTACCTTCTTTCAGAAAGATGGATAGTTTCTTAAAAGAATGGAATATTGGGACATTGGACAAAAGGGACCTCTATCTCACAATCTATAATATCTTAAAGGAAAACAAAAGTTCAGGAAAGGATACGTTTTCTTTTCTGACCAAGTACTTGACAACTTTCTCGGGTGAGGATGCATATACCATGAGTGAAGCCAAAGATGAAGCAGTGCAAGCTATTATAGAGTTTGTGAAGGCACCTGATATGTTTCAGTGTGATCTGCTAGATATGCCCGCCGTAGGGCAATTAGAGAAAGATGGCAAATATGCATTGGTTTATCAACTGTTGAAGATCTTTCTCACGCAGAGGTTGGATGCCTACTTAGAATTCCATGCTGCGAATTCTACTTTACTGAAGAGCTATGGTCTGGTCCATGAGGACTGTATAACAAAGATGAGGTTGATGTCATTGGCTGATTTGAGTTCAAATGATTCTAGCGAGATCCCATATGCTCTCATCAAGGACACTCTTAGGGTCAAGGATGATGAGGTGGAACTTTGGGTAGTTAAGGCAATAACTGCAAAACTACTCAACTGTAAGATGGACCAGATGAATCAAACTGTAATTGTGAGCCGCTGCACTGAACGTGTGTTCGGGCTATCGCAATGGAACTCTCTCCGATCAAAACTTGTTGCTAGGAGGGGAAATATTACAAATGTCATAAGCACCATCCAAGCTAACAAGATAACCGAGGAGGGGTCCCAGGCCACGCAAGGCTTGACGATCCGATGAGAAATTTTTGGATTTGATTTCAGTGCTGTTCTGACACCATTTTGTGAGGGCGTTTTGGAGTAGGAGATTTCTAGGATGAATTTTGAAGTTGCATTCTATATATACAATTCCAGATGTTGTCAATTCTAAAATAAAATTTAAAAAGAAAAAAAAAAAAAAAAAAAAAAAAAAAAAAAAAAAAAAAAAAAAAAAACCTGTTCAATATCTCCTGGCATGAATGTCATTTCAAGAAACAGATAGCATGCCATTTCTTTTTTTTTCTTTTTTTTTCTTCTTTTTCTTTTTTTTTTCTTTTTTTTTTTATGGCATAGATTGCACCCGCTTTATTTAATTTTAATGCACGTAGTCAGTATCAATCTCTCTCCCTTAATTGTGCACGAAGCGTCTAATTAGGGTGACATGACAAAAACATATAGGCCAACCCTAACAACTGTGTGTTGACTCAGCTCATGCTAAGACATCAACCCATAAATTAGGCAGATTAGAATCTCGAATGGACCACAATGGGAAGAATCAAGTCACCCACCATTCTCTTAGCTGTGTAGTCCCCACCTTTTCCTCCACATCTCCTTTTTCCTCTCCCCTCCAAACATCTCTCATTTCTCTCTCTATACCCTCCTTGCTCAACATGCATTACATATGCCCCACCCCCTACTGTGTCCCATCCAAACCCTCTCACTTTTCTCTCTATCCCCTCCTTACTCAACGTGTATCACACATCTCCTACCCCCTAGTCTCATTTATGACAAGATCTAACCATGAATCCATGCACTAGGCATGCATTTCTCTCCAACATTAGTGATGTCCAATAAGTTACAACCTAAAAAGAAAAATTGATAACTATATCTTCAAATGCATGAATTCTCCTCAGACCACACACACACACACACATGAAAGACTATAAAATCCCTATGTGGAGAACTTTTTTTTCACTTCTCCTCGAGGTGCCGCAGCACTGACTCTGCAAAGATCTGTTGCTTCCATTCTGTAATCTTTGGGCTAGGACGAGAGTATTTCAGATATCCATCCCATGGAACTTTTTTAAGACCAGCTCGAACAGTAATTATGTCCCTCACTCTTTCTGCAAATTCTATAGGTGTCTCACCAAGTTTCAAACTCTGTGGTTCCAAGTACCATACATCACAAACAACAGCCCATGACGTCATAAGCCGGAGCAAATGCATTGTAAAAGATTGCTTCTTACTGTTCCAGAAAGCATCGACAAAAATTTTGTTGTATTTGATTGCGATTGGGCAAACAGTGCAGCCAAGTTCAAAAGCACCCTTCTTGAACATGACTGTGTAGTCATTGTTTACATAGGTTCCCTCAGGAAATATAAGAAGAGGATTGTTGTCGACCCCTTGAATGTGTTCTCGTAACTTTTTGGTAACAGTTTCGCGATCCTTAGCCTCTGAGCGATTAAACCAAATACAACCTACACTCTCCAAAATGGTGCTTTGTAGAAGCCCAACCCACCCTGGATGCTTCTGCATAATGACAGCGAATGCTGTCATTTGTTCTAAAATAATGAAATCAATCATTGATGTATGATTGGCTACAAAGACCTGCTTAGGGCGCATGCTGGGCTGTGGCCCATGATATTTGACAAATCCGGTCCAGGAAGCAACAAACACACTGCACATTAGCTCCACCAGTACCCGCTCCAATTTCCGCCTCAACTTATCATGTCCTTTCAATAGGAAATGTACAGGAATGAAAGACGAAAGGAATACCACCTATCCAGCTGCCAAGATCACAATCCTTGCTGGGAAAAGAATCCCGTATCTAATAACCACCCCCAAGCACCATAGAGGAAACAAGTAGACATTCCAGTTCCAAGGCTTTGGAGGATTCGACTTAAAGCAGCGAGTAAATGAATCATCAATGATCGCTCCAGCAGCCTCCGTTAAAGCTGGTGAAATATCAAACAAATCACGCAACAGAAGCTTGTCGCGAATCGCCTCATGAATGGCTTCGGTGAGATATTCTTCGATGTTCGGACGTCCTAAGTCCATTTCAGAGCCCGATGGATGGAGCTTACTCATCTTGCATTTGAGAGAGAGATCGCTTCCTCATTCGAAGGCCCCTGTTTGATAGCATGCCATTTCATCAAATAGATATAATGCCATTTCATCAAATAGATACAATGCCATTTCAACAAACAGATAGCATGCCATTTCATCAAACAGTGAAATAGATACAATGCCATTTCAACAAACAGATAGCATGCCATTTCAACAAACAGATAGCATGCCATTTCAAATCTGAAAGAAAGGAAAAGAGATACAAATAGAAGAAGATATCAAACCTATGGAGAGGAGCTTCACGACATGTGTTTCTTCGGGCAGAGGGAAGAGGGCGTTCACGGCTGACGCATTGGAGAGAGAGGGAGGAGAATGAGAGAGATGGAGTAGAGATCGGAAGGGAGAGAGAGGATCAGGAAAGATGAGCTTAGGGAATGCTCCCGTGTAGTATCAGAGCTTAGGGAATGCTCTGATACCCGCACCCAGGATCAGGGAAGCCGATCAGGGAAAAATCAGGGAATGGAGAGAGAGAGAGGGGAGAGAGAGAGAGAGAGAGAGGGAGAGCAAAATACGGGTTTGGGCGCGGCTCTGTTTTGAGCCCGCGCCCAAATTTGGGGAACGGATTGGCTACTCCCCCTGACGCTGGTGGTCAGTGCTCCGTGGGCCCCAACATGATGTATGTGTTTCATCCATTCCATTCATCCATTTTTACAGATCATTTTAGGGGTTGATACAAAAAATTATAGGGATATAAATCTTAGGTGGGCCACACCACATGACAAAAATAATGAATGGATGTTTACAATTAAAATCCTCCTAAGGCCCACTGTACTGTTTATTTGACATCCAATCTGTTGATTTGGTCATGAAGACCCAAATGAAGGGAAAAAATAAATATCAGCTTAATCCAAAACTTTTATGGCTCCCAAAACGTTTTTAATAGTCAAAATTTATTCAAAACTTTTTCCTATAATGTGGTCCACTTGAAATAGGGATATACTTCATTTATTTTGTCGTATCATAAAATGATATATAAAAATATATGGACGGCATGGATGACACACATACATCATGGTGGGCCCCACAGAGAACCGACCACTAGGCAATGGCTGGTGTCAGGGGGAGTAGCCAATCCATTCTCCCAAATTGACGGACGGACGGACGGACGTAAACGGTCCGATCAGGGGTTCTGTGGGGCCCATCATGATGTATTTCCTCAATCCATTCCGATCCATAATTTTAATAAATTATTTTCGCTTACTATACCAACTTTCAGGCATATTGAAGATCTAAGTGGACCACACCATAAGAAGCAACCGTAATTTAATATCAATGTTTCCTACCGTGTGGTCCACATGAGCCTTCAATCTAGCTAATGTTTTTTCTCATCCACTAAAGTAATATTTAGAAATATATAGACGACTTAGATAGAATATATAGTTTCTTTTAGGCCTCATAGAGCACCTTACAACAATATTAAATATTAATGGTGTATTGACTTTTTAGCTACAGATTAAAACCGTAGCAAATTTAGCTAAGGTTTATATCCGTACCAAAACACTAACGTGGTCTGAATCCTTTGCCCCTTTTTTTGGTAGTGGTGGCTCGATAAGATCGACAGGCAGATTTTCGGTGCCCCTGTTTTAAATGAAAATCTCAAATTCCTTTGATATAACGATGACCGTCCGATATGATCTGAATTCAAATGTCGATAAGATCAGAGGGTCATCGATGATATCGATAGTGGGCGTGCATTTCTCACAGCAGATATTTCAGGGCGCTTTTAACTATGATCGGGGGCCCTTCGATAGAATCGATATTCAAATATCGATGATATCGGTACCAGGTCGATTGCATCGAACAAGGACATAAACTGTCCAGCAAGCTTAAAGATAAATTAGCAGGATTTATCGATGCCTCGGCTCTAATCTCGATATCATCGACATTAAAATTCTGATGATCTCGATGGTTCCCCAATCATTCATGAAAACCTAAAATATTTCAAAGTCAAGTCTCTCTCATTTTTTCGAGTGTCGATGGATTGAACCTGTCATCGATGGAATCGGAGTTCGAAATCCGATGACATCGACAATAGTTTTAATTCATCGACCAATTGGCAAAGAGTTTCAAAAGCATATGACATTGAGTCCGAGTCATCGAGCAGACCATCGAGGCTATCGAGAGTATATGCTTGATGATATCGAACCTGCTCGATGATATCAAACTCTGTCATAAATATGACCGTTTTATATCCATTGGAACTTTTTGCCTATATATAGAGGACTTGTCTTTTGTTGCTGTGAGAGAAAATAAAGAGAGCTTTTGTGTGTTTTAACTTACATCTTATATCCAAAGCCCTTTCTCTCAAGGGAGTTCATCCTCCAATCCACCCACATTATTGATATCTAATAGAGTAGATTGGGGAATGAACTTCCGCATTCAAGGATCCTCCAGCTACTACCTTAATGGCAAATCATTAAGCTGGGATGCCTTGAATGCCTAGATGATTGGAACTACTCTATCTCCCCTATAGGAAAATCTTTAAAGAGTAGGATTCCATCATAACCTTGACCCAACCCGAAGCCGAGTATTAGTATACTATCTTGTGTTGCGGATCAAGGGAGCAAAAGACTCTTCGTCAACAAGGAGGAGGAGATCTTCGGCACTGTGCTATACGAGACTCATCAGCTTATTTTTAAGTATCCAGAGTCTAAGAGGACACTTGTGATCATTCCTTTCTAGGATTGGGTCCTAAGTGGTTCTCACCCTTTGAAGTCCTCAAGGAGGCCTCCGGCAGGAGTGTATGTGGTGGGTGCGTTGTGTGGACCCTTACTCTGTGGAGAGTATAAACATCTGGTTTGGAGTGTGTCAGTAAAACTCTGGGTTTTAAGTGAACCGGGTAAAACCTTAGGGTTTGAGGTCAACCGTGTAGAAACCTCCAGTAGGGTCTTATGGAAGATCCTTGGCCAGTCTGCCTAAAAGTAGGTGCATTGTGTTGACCCTTGCTCATAAGAGCATAAACAGTCAGCCTCAGTGTAGGTTGTAAAGGTTGAAGGTGAAGCTGATTTAAAACCTTAGGTTAGAGGTGAACCATGTGAAACCTCCTTAGTGAAATCCGGTACACTCAAGGGTTGAGTGCGGTTACCGGGAGTGGAGTAGCCAAGAAGTCGAACCACTATAAAAATGATTGTGTTTGTGATTGCTATTCTTCTATGTGTGTGTTTTATGTCAATGCTTTCATATCCATATATCGGAGATCACACCTCACACACTTACACAGTCATATCCATCATAAACCAGTTTGTATACTGTTCACTTCTTTCATAGTTTGTGAATGGATCCTCTACCGGGCTTGGAAGCCAGTAGAGTTATTTTTGAGTAATCCTAATATGTGTCCGTTGTTAGGATTAGTGTGATAGGATTTTAAATAAATCATAAAAACTTTAAAAAGTCCTATTCACCCTCCTCTAGGACATATTGACATATTTCTTCTTCAACTAGTGCGGTCTTTACCGCCATTTCAATTGGTATCAGAGCAAGTCTCTCTTTAAGGGCTTCACCGCCTAGAGAGTGATCTTGACTGAAGTTGGGAATATGGCCAAAGGAGAGGGCTCATCAATCACTAGACCTCCAGTATTTCACGGCTCAAACTATGCATACTAGAAGGCTAGGATGCACTACTTTATGAGATCTTTGGATCATGACGTTTGGGACATAGTTGAAAGCGGATACGTGCCACCAACTGAACAAATCATACTTGACAGTGGCACAACAATCACAAAGCCCAAATCCAAAGAAAAGTAGAGAACATTTGAGAAAGAAAGGCAAACATCTGAAGCCAAGGCTATGAATGTTATCTACTATGCCGTGTCCCAAGATATCTTCAATCAAATAAGTATGTGTAGGACATCCAAGGAAGCATGAGATCTACTGGAAACAACCCATGAAGGCACAAGCACTGTGAAGAGGTCCAAACTACAACTTCTGACCTCACAGTTTGAAGGTCTCAGAATGGAAGAGCATGAGACATTTATGGAGTTTTTCACAAAGTTAAATATAATTTAGAACTCCATGGGTGGATTGGGAGAGAAAGTTCCGGTATCGAAAATTTGTAGGAAAATTCTAAGATCCCTACCGGAGCGATTTAATCCCAAGGTAACAACAATTGAGGAGTGTAGGACCATGATGAAATGAAAGTAGAAGAACTGGTAGGTTCACTACAAACTTTTGAACTACACTTCACACAATCCCAAAAATCCAAAAACACTGTCGTAAAAACTTCAAAGAAAACAATATATGAGGATAGTGGAAGTGAAAGAGAGAATGAAGATGAGGAAGTGGCTTTGCTAGCACAGAAATTCAGAAGATTCTTTCAAAAGAATCGTGGTCGTCCCTCTAGAGGGAGAAAGGTGAACAACAAACCTTCTGCAGGCAAATTTGGTAAAAGAACCAAAGAACCACAATGCTATGCCTGTCATGAGTATGGACACCTATCAACCGAATGCCTAAACAGAAAAGCTAAGGGCAAGGCAATGGCTGCCACATGGGATGATATTGAGGAATCAGATTCAGAATCTAGTAACTCAAAAAGTGATGGAGATCAGAAATCCTTGAAAATTCTCATGGTCTACACTGCCTCAATCATCCCCACTGAATATGAGAACGAGAAAGAACAACTAGGCACGGAATCATCTTCATTTGACAGTGGAAAAGAAGAAGAAGAAATAGAAAAGGATAAACTGCAAAATGCTTATAATCAACTTTATATTCATAGCATCAACATTCTTAAAAGACTGGGTATATCTGAGAACAAAAAGGAAATGCTGCAAAGAGATTTGGATAAAACTCTAGAAATCAATACACATCTAATCAATGATTTACAGCAATATCACTCAGATAATGATAGACTCGAACAAATCAATACTCTTCTTAAAAACGAGTCTGAAAAACTGAACAAACAGGTTGAGCAATTAAAAGACAAAAATATGCTCCTTCGAAATGAAAATCATACACTCCTGTTTGATCTAGAAGAATCTAAGAAAATGGCTAAGATAAACTACGAGTTTTCCCAGAGTGGAGAAAAGCTAGAAATACTGTTGGGAATAGGAAGACCTGAAAATGATAAAAGTGGTTTAGGATATGAAAAATTTAAGCCAAAGGCTGAAAATGCAGCACATAGATCTGAAAAATCTGCTGCCTCTGGAAGCAAAACCAGAACAACTCCAGTATATCATTGTGTGGTGAGTCAGGTCATTATAAGTTTGAATGCATAACACCAAGGAGGACTCAACCTAACTTTGGTCAGAATCATGTTAACAAATTTTTAACCAGAGAAATACAGAACTTCAGAAGTCCTCTTAGGAATATGAATAGAAGCAATGCCCTTGCATCACCACTCAAATAGATTGACAAGATGAAATGGATAAGGAAGAATTAGTTCAGAATGAGCATCAAAGATCTGAACATGTGCCAAAATGAGGATTTTTCTTTCTGAGTTTAAAAAGATATATCTGAGGGTTCTTACCTCAATTTTTTTGTATAAACATTCAAATGTTTATAATTTTGGTGTGTACAGTGTGTGTGTGTACATAGGTTTTATTGAGTATACTAATGATAGAAATACAAAAAGTATACTTGGAAAGGTGTCAGAATGCTGAAAATTGAAAATCTTCATCTTTGATATGACTGTCGATATGACATTCTCGATTTATCGACAAAAGGTCGATATCATCGACACCTTTTTAGGAAAAGAATAGTCGGGTGGCAAGAATGATATCAAAAACAAACTCGATAGAATCGATAACCGACCTCTCGATATTATCGAGATAGTGGTTAATTATATCGACAGATGGCGCTCGATAAAAGTCAGTGAAACGAAAAAGGGGGTTTATTTTCTAAGGGTTTCACTGTCACCTTCCTTGCTCGATTCTCTCGACCAAATCAGTTGGAGCCACGTCGGACTACTAAAATCCTTCACAAATCCGGTAATACTCCTCTTAAACATCAAAGGGTCCACCTTCTTTTGAGTATTTGTCATTTTTGTCAGTTTCTTTTTGTCACCTTTCGTTCAAGACTCCATCTGTCCACATGGAAAAGGACAAAGGGATAGCATCCGGCCCTGGGGAATCTTCAATAGCCACCCGACAAAAGGTACTCACCTCAAAAGGCAGAGCGAGGGCTCCGGAAAGTGGGATCCCCACACGGCAAAGAACAAGACAGACTCCACGTGGTGGGTCCCAGACTAAAATTCCGGCACCACCTCCTCCGGCTAGTCAACGCCCATCAAAATACACCGGTAGAAAGCTGATCCATGAGAGAATAGTTGACAGAAGTTGCTTGGCACCTTACAATCTGGAACCCTTGCTGGCCGCAATCGGTTGGTTGCCCGTCCTGGACTTTGGGGACCCGTGCCAACTTGAACTAACACGCAGCTTTCTATCCGCGTGCCACTCTCCCGTATCTGATCCTCCTTCGTTTGTGGTCAATCTGGATGGTGATGAGGTGTTAATCACCCCTACTACAATAGCAAAGACTCTCAATGTACAGATGGCACCAGAAGGCTTTCCATAATTGGATCTCGACCATCCTGAGGTTCGATCCAAGGTAACCAAATATCTATACAATGGTCGAGACATCCCGTGGCATAAAGGAAATGCGCTAAAAAATAGATTCATGGAGCCCCGATTTCAGATTCTGCATGGTATATTCACCACAAATGTATACCCAAGAAGCACCAACAGATCCGATCTCACTGGACTCATGGTCATGATAATTTATTCTGTTGCAAACGGGACAAGGATGTGCCTTCCAACTCAGCTCGTCAGTCAGTTGGTAAATGCTATTCACACCTTTAGGGATCTTCATCTCCCATATCCCTGGATCATCAGGAGAATATGCAATACCATCGGTTTCCCATCGACCACTGACCCTGTACTCCCACCTCAAGTCTTCAATATAAAGAACATCTGCAAAATGGACCTGAGGTTTCACGAGTATACTGAAGAGAAGAAGAAGACGACTAAGAAGGGGGAACAGAAGCTGGTGTGTCTCATGCTAAGGAAACAGAGATGACAGGAGAGGCATCCTCCAGACCCGATCCAGCCCCATCATCATCCATGCCTGGACATGCCAAACTATATAAGCTGGACAGAATCGGGGCAATCCAGAGAGATATTCATTCTGTGCGTGAGCAGCTGACAATCTTGGAGCGAGTCATCCACAAAGTGTAGCAGTCTGTACAACAGCTAGTCGATTTGATGACGTGTCGACGGGATGACACTGCACCATCACACTCGCACCATGATGATGGTCACTGCACACTATTACATACACTCCACTCATATCTCTGTGTACGAATATTAGTATCTTTTTTAATATTCTACGTCTTTATGAGTGTATGTGATAACTAACCATTTTGGAGACTGACGTTTTTGTATATGTCCATGAAAGTTTTTTTGTTATTTGTTTGGTTTGGTTGGGATAATTTTTAAAAAATCTACTGCTGTCTGTGGCAGTATATAGTTGGTTATTTTGATGACTATGACTGTGTAGAATTCATATCATTAATGCCATATTTCTGTTCTGAGCTCCCCTGGTTTATCAAGTTATGGATTGCATGTGATTGAAAACTGCTATATAACTACTCTAAAATGCATCCATAGGTTCTGAAATTGATGCTTGCTTAAATTGAGTTAACTCTTATACATCAATTCATCTGCTTCTGCTTGGATGGTTCTCCCAAGCAATTCACTCTTCAGTCAATATCAACTGAGATATCTTTGTCAATGACTGACAAAAAGGGAGAGAATATTTACAAAACCCCAGATGAAAATTGTGCATCTACTGGAATGTTGTTGCAGGTGTTAGGGGGAGCAGCTGCATCAAGTAAGGGGGAGTTTTTGAAGTAAGGGAGAGTGATACTGGGTTGTGTACATGGTTCATTAGATATTGTAAATTTGTGTAAAAACATGTATACACAATTTAGGGTGTGTTTGTCTAGAAGTGTTCTAGGGTGTTTTGGGAATTTTGTCACGTAATTGACAAAAGGGGAGATTGAAAGTGCCCTAGTTTGTCAAGTTATATGAGTGGTAGGTCAGACTGTCTACAGAGCTCGATAGGAAGATAAATTCAAGCGTCTGCCTCAACCGGATGTATACAAGCTCGTCACAGGTGAATCCAAAGCCTCACATTCAATGACCCAAAACACCAGGTAAAGAAAAACCCTTAAAAATGAGTTAAAAATCATAGGGTTTTAAGGTGAGAAAACGTTTTTCAAAATAGAAAAATCTCTAAGTTTTTCTCACATTGTCGATTTTATCGAAGCACCCTCGATATGATCAACCTGCACTGTCGATGTCCTCTATACCTTAACGATATTATCGATGTGAGGACTAAAAGTGTCCAGCAACTAAATATTCATCTCGACGGATTTATCGATGTATCGATACACCAATCGATATCATCGATATAAGCACTAAATATGTCCATCAACTTCACAACATATCTGGACGAATTATCGATGTATCGATACACATATCGATATCATCGATATTTAAATCTCGAGTCCATAGAGAGTGCCTCGATAAGATCGACAGACAGATTTTCGGCGCCCCTATTTTTTAATGAAAATCTCAAATTCCTTCGATATATCGATGACCGTCCGATATGATCTGAATTCAAATGTCGATAAGATCGGAGGTCCATCGATGATATCGATAGTGGGCGCGCATTTCTCACAGCAGATATTTGAAGGCGTTTTTAACTATGATTGGGGTCCCTTCGATAGAATCGATATTCAAATATCGATGATATCGGCATCAGGTCGATTGCATCGAACAAGGACATAAACTGTCCAGCAAGCTTAAAGATAAATTAGTTGGATTTATCGATGCCTCGACTCTGATCTCGATATCATCGACACTCAAATTCCGATGATCTCGATGGTTCCCCGATCATTCATGAACATATGAAATATTTCAAAATCAAGTTTCTCTCATTTTTTCAAGTGTCGATGGATCGAACCTGTCATCGATGGAATCGGAGTTCGAAATCCGATGACATCGACAATAGTTTCGATTCATCGACCAATTAACAAAGAGTTTCAAAAGCGTATGACATTGAGTCCGAGTCATCGAGCAGACCATCGATGCTATCGAGAGTATATGCTCGATGATATCGAACCTGCTCAATGATATCAAACTCTTTCATAAATATGACCGTTTTATATCCGTTGGAACTTTTTGCCTATATATAGAGGACTTGTCTTTTGTTGCTGTGAGAGAAAATAGAGAGAGCTTTTGTATGTTTTAACTTACATCTTATATCCAAAGCCCTTTCTCTCAAGGGAGTTCATCCTCCAATCCACCCTCATCATTGATATCTAATAGAGTGGATTGGGGAATGAACTTCCGCATTCAAGGATCCTCTAGCTACTACCTTAATGGCAAATCATTAAGTTAGGATGCCTTGAATGCCTAGATGATTGGAACTACTCTATCCTCCCTATAGGAAAATCTTTAGAGAGTAGAATTCCATCATAACCTTGACCCAACCCGAAGCCGAGTGTTGGTATACTATCTTATGTTGCGGATCAAGGAAGCAGAAGACTCTTCGTCAACAAGGAGGAGGAGATCTTCGGCACTGTGTTATACGAGACTCATCAGCTTATTTGTAAGTATCCAGAGTCCAAGAGGACACTTATGATCATTCCTGTCTAGGATTAGGTCCTAAGTGGTTCTCACCTTTTGAAGTCCTCAAGGAGGCCTCCGGCGGGAGTGTACGTGGTGGGTGCGTTGTGTGGACCCTTACTCTGTGGAGAGTATAAACATCTAGTTTGGAGTGAGCTAATAAAACTCTGGGGTTTAGGTGAACTGGGTAAAACCTTAGGGTTTGAGGTCAATCGCGTAGAAGCCTCCATTAGGGTCTTATAGAAGATCCTTGGCCAGTGTGCCTAAAAGTGGGTGCGTTGTGTTGACCCTTGCTCATGAGAGCATAAACAGTCTGCCTCAGTGTAGGTTGTAAAGGTTGAAGGTGAATCTGATTTAAAACCTTAGGTTAGAGGTGAACCATGTGAAACCTCCTTAGTGAAATCCGGTACACTCAAGGGTTGAGTGCGATTACCGGGAGTGGAGTAGACAAGTAGTCGAACAACTATAAAAATGACTGTGTTTGTGATTGTTATTCTTCTATGTGTGTGTTTTATGTCAATGCTTTCATAACTATATATCTGAGATCACACCTCACACACTTACACAGTCATATCTATCATAAACTAGTTTGTATATTGTTCACTTCTTTCCTCTACCGGGCTTGAAAGCCAGTAGAGTTATTTTTTAGTAATCCTAATATGTGTCCGTTGTTAGGATTAGTGTGATAGGATTTTAAATAAATCATAAAAACTTTAAAAAGTCCTATTCACCCCCATCTAGGACATATTGGCATATTCCTTCTTCAACTAGTGCAGTCTTTACCGCCATTTCACTAAGATGGTGTGATTGATAACTATGGTTTAGATGGCAGACTTTTAGCCTCAGTTCCTATGTAATTGAAACTAAAAAGTTGACTTATAGCTTCATTTTCCTTATAATTGAGGTAAAAAAATGTAAACTTTTAACCTCCATTTCCTACTAACTAAGGCAAAATAATAGACTTTTTGTCTCGGTTCCTATGTAACTGAGGCTAAAAGGTTGACTTATAGCTTCACTTTCTTAGCAACTAATGCTAAAAAAGTAAACTTTTAACCTCTATTCCTTACTAAGGCGTGATAATAGACATTTTGCCTCTATTCCTATGCAACTAAGGCTAAAAACTTGACTTATAGCCTCACTTTCCTAGCAACTAAGGCTAAAAAGTAAACTTTTAACCTTTATTCTTTATTAATTGAGGAAAAATAGTAGACCTTTAGCCTCCCTATGCAACTGAGGCTAAAAAGTTGACTTACAGCTTCACTTTTCTAGCAACTGAGGCTAAAAATTAAACTTTTAACCTTCATTTCTTACTAACTGAGGCAAAATAGTAAACTTTTAGCCTCGATTCCTATGCAACCGAGGCTAAAAAGTTGACTTATAACTTCACTTTCTCAGCAACTGAGGCTAAAATTGAACTTTTAACCTCAAGTTTTTACTAACTGAGGAAAAATAGTAAACTTTTAGCCTCGGTTCCTATGCAACTGAGGCTAAAAAGTAAACTTTTTGCCTCGGTTCCTATGTAATGTAGACTTTTAGCCTCGGTTCCTTTACAACAGAGGTTAAAAAGTTTTCTTTTAACTTTACTTTCCTAGCAACTGAGGCTAAAAAGTAAACTTTTAACCTTAGTTTCTTACTAACTGAGGTAAAATCGTGAACTTTTAACCTCAGGTTTTTACCAACTAAGGCAAAATAAAATACTTTTAGCCTCAATTTTCCATCAACTGAGGCGAAATGATAAACTTTGAGCCTCAATTTCTTACCAACTGAGGTAAAAATAAAAAATAAAAAATTCAGCCTTAGTTCCTTTACAACTGAGACAAAAAACAAACTATTAGCCTCGGTTTCCTAACAACTGAGGCTAAAAAGTGGACTTTAAACTTGGTTTCTTATTAAATGAGGCAAAATATCATACTTCTAACCTCAATTTCTTATCAACCGAAGCAAAATGATAAACTTTTAGCCTCGATTTTTCATCAATTGAGGCGAAATGGTAAATTTTTAACCTCAATTTCTCAACAACCGAGGAAAAATAGTTAACTTTTAACTTCTGTTTTGCAACAACCGAGGTGAAATAACGGACTTTTAACCTCAGTTCCTTAGCAACCAAGGCTAAAAAAAAAAATACATTTAGCCTCCATTTTTTCAACTGACGTTAAAAAATCTGTGGCTAAAGGCCTATTTTCATATAATGCAACTTGATTTGAAATTAGGTTGGAGCCCAAGTTGTACCCTGGTTGAGCAAATTCAAAATACTTTGGGAATCGTCACATATACTTGGGCCAAGTTGGGTCTATTTAAGGTTGAGTACAAAAGAATTTTGTTAGGATTTGGGTTTCGACACCTTTGGTTGGAATTTGAGTCAAGTCATGTTGGGGTTGGGTCTTCTTGAAGTCGGTTAGGCACCCGACCCGACCGCTCGTGCTACATTAGGGCTGAAAGTCGGGCGGGTTGGATCGGGTTTGTGCTCAACCCTAACCCAACCCAACCTAGCCTAATCTCGGGTTGAGAATTCTCAACCCAAGCCCAACCCAAGTGGGCTCGGTCGGGTTGATTGAGTTGGTCAGGTGTATACATGCTAATATTTTCGTTATTACATTAGTTTATTATATTTCAACATAGGACTTATTTTTTGTATCTATGATTTTATTAATTATATATGTGATTATTCATCATAAAGAACTTCATTTTTTTTTTCTTCTAAAAAACAAGCTAAAATATAGGACAACTACTCATTTAAAAGTCATGTAGCATAGCATGCAATCTATTTGGGAGAGAGAAATCTGGCATATCTTGTTAGCTTGAGTCCTTGGAAATGACGTTGACAAATGAGACCCAACATCACTAGTGTGCCTTCGACTCAAACAATCCACACTCAATTATAATTTATAAGTAACTTATATATTGATTGGGTTCGGGTTGGGTCGGGCAACCCGAGGCCAACCCAAGTTTTACCGGGTTGGTGTTTGTATAGCACAAGCTTGAGATCGGACCTGATATATCCTACCAAAGCTCAACCCAAAGTTGGGTCGGTAGTTGAACCCGCCCAACTTTCAGCCCTATGCTGCATCCCCCGCTTTAAGCTACGCTATTTACTCAAAATTACTACGTGGCCTTTACCCAATTCAAGAGGATCCAGTGCATGCCACCAATATCATCCAAGTTAGTCCACGCAGTACACGTGCAGTCCCTCCAAACCTTTCGTGAGTTGGCCTACCCAAGATCATCCTTGTAAGAATCACCGTGCCGCGATCTGGGTACAGTCCATGAACAACGTGATGGATGATACGTGCAATGTTTGCCACGGGAATGGATGCGAGTGCCTGGTAACTATGATATGAGAAATACTCTGACTGAGTGTGATGGATGATACGCAGCCATTAAAAATTTCACAACTTGGAATACAAGTATTCAAATTAAATTGTCGGAATTATGATACCCAGTGTAAATGTATCATGAACCAAAAATTATTTTTATTTGATTATCTCAATAACAGATGGGTGGCATTTATTGAACGGTTAAGAATGAAAATATCCAATGGCTCCAGAACCAATATGAAATTTGTGATTGATACTTGACGACAGTGACTACTGACTGCACAATCTAATCTGCTTTATTTGGGCTAATATACACGACGTGGACAATGTTTTAGTGCCTGCCTATCAACCTTTACACGTAGTCTGAGTATCACATAAGATATTCCAAGCAGAAAAATGCTCCAGTGCTCTCAGAACACCATTGGTTATAGTGCTCCTAGTTTCAATGGATCATTTGTACAGTTCAATCGGTCTATCGCAACTCTCCATTAAGTTCAAAACATATTTCATGAGCTACCAAGAAAAAATCACACTGATCTGATTATCCAATCCATCCTAAATTTGGCCTTATTTTTCGTAGCCGTTCTCTTGTAAGGCAATGGATGGGATGGTTAGGGTTCCAAAAGAAAGTAATCTTTTATAATCATAAACAATCCATGATGGGCCCTGACAAATAAATGGATGAAATAGTTGATTTCACCATTTTTTTTAAAGTGATCCTGACCGTCATTATTAAATGCCACTGATCAGATGGCTAAGATTATATAATAGGTAAGATATCTGCATGATAGCCTATGAAATAAGTGGTGAATGTAATTAACAGTGTCCATCAACGCACTGGATTGTCTAAGTGTCCCAACTAGGAGTACTATAAGTTTTAAATCTCAGAGAGCATTGAACAACGGGGACGCGAATTGCCTGTGCAGCCCGCCAACAGAAAGCTACGTCGGTCCACCGAGATGTGACGCCAATTGTCCCTGTCCCGCAACAGGAAGGTCGTGTCGGCGGAAGCTCCGTGGGGCCCACCCTGATGTTCGTGAAAAATCCACTCTGTCCATCAGTTCACCAGGATATATTAGGACATGATTCAAAAAAAACGAGGCTGATAAAAATATTGGAGATTGATCACCCACCATTGAATTCTTCATGAGCTACAGAAGTTTTGGATTGAAGTTTTGGATTGGGTTGATATTTGTCTTTCAGTTCATCTCAGCATTAAGTAACCTTGTGAACGGCTTAAATGGCATATAAACATGATGGTGAACCCTGTGAAGATTTCAATGGTGGGCCTTTTCATCCCATTGTTTCCGATGGTGTGGCCCACTTAATTTTATATCTTCCTTATTTTAGGTTTATGTTCTAACATAGTCCGGAAATTTTGATCGACAGAGTGAATTTCTCAGGGACATCTTGGTAGGCCCTCACATGGCTACTGCCAAAGAAAACTTCCCATTACCTGTGACATAGGCAATTGGGGTGAAATAAATACGGTGAGATTTGATTGGTAGGGCTGTATGCTAACAATAAAAAAAAACTTTAGTAAAGGCCTAAGCCTATCTCTTACTGCCCCACCAATCAAAGCTTGCTGCATCATTTCAATACTGAGGTAGCCTAGCAAAGGGTTTTAAGTTTGTGCACGTGGGCCACGTTTCATCACAACGCCATTTACCTCTTAGGCCCACCTTCAGGCATAATAGAAGCCCGATCCAGTGAGCTATGGAAACCTTTCTACAGTATAAACCCTATCAGGACCTAGCCACAGACTGGCAGTCTTGGCAGGGAATCTGTGGGGGGATCGGACGGTGATGTTTGTGTTTTATCACGTTCATTTTTACAGATCATTTTTTGGTATGAGCCAAAAAAGGAGGAGATCTAAGGCTCAAGTGGACCACATTAGAAGAAGCAACGGTGACAATGATGCGCACCGTTGAAAACCTTTTTAGGGCCCACCAGGATGTTTATTTGCCATCCAACCTATTCATAAGGAGACATGGGCTGAAGATAAAACATAAATATTAGCTTGATCTAGAATTTGAAGTTTTAAACCATAAGCTTTCAATCCCCACTGCTTCCTGTGGTGTGGTCCACTTTAGCCTTTAATCTTCCTTTTTTCTGGATCATGACCTAAAATGAGATGACTAAAATGGATGTACAGTGTTGATAAAACACACGGTAGAAAGCCCCTGCTAAAGGGTAGGGATCAGGTGAGACCCCAGGCTCACCCAAGGCGTGCAGCCATTACCGTGGGACCCATCAGCTGGATGTATCTATTCTGTGTCCACACTATCTATCTTTCTTTTTTTTCTTTTTTTTTTTTTTTTTTTAGATTATTTTAGTGAATGATCTAAAAAGTGAAGCGTATCCAATTATGATGTGGACCATACCATAGGAAAAGTGGTGAATGACCATTAATGGATCACAAAAGTTTTGGATCAAGCTGATATTTGTTTTTCCTTTCATCTAGGCTAAGATTACCTTATCAACAGTTGATGGAAAATAAACACTATGGAAGCGTTAAGGTGAATCCTAAGAAGTTCTTAATGGTAGGCCATTCAATCACCAATGTTTTTTAGGATATGGTCCACATAAGATTTGGATCTTTTTTTTTTTTTTTTTTGGATCGTGCCCTAAATGATATGATAAAATAGATGAACGGCATGGATACATAATAGATACATACTGAAATAAAAATAAATAAACCAACTATTGCTAAAAGGGTTGATGGGCCGGGCCAGGAGTAGGTCTCGGCCTAGATTTTGAACCTTTCTGAGACGGGCCGTCGGGTCGAACCTATTCAAAATTCTGATTTTTCAAGCGCAAATTCAGCCCATTGACACTCCTAGTTTCGGGTTATTAATTAAAATGACCTTCAATTATGACATAATAAAGGCGTTGACATCAAATTTTGAATTCATATCTTTTTTAACCCTCTGGGCACATTTTGACTTTTTGAAGGATAAAAATACTCGTCTGTCAGTCGTTTCCTCGTACGACGTTAGCTTGTGTCGAAAGTTAAAAGAGTCTTTTGAGAATGGAGGTGTGGGACCTGCTAAATCAACGATTAGGGTCACTATTCGGCCGATATGATCCATTCGCTTTAATCCACCAGTCATGAAACCATAGTAGGGTCATTTCAAAAAAAAAAAAAAAAAAACCGGAGTTGTTCGTGGCCCACAATTGTATTAACAGTGTGAGTTAATTTCAAACTGTTTCTTTTGGTATGGTTCATCTATAATGAGTTTTCCCCTCAAACTTAGGCAGATTGCATGAAATTAAAACTCTTTTCATGTGGATAGCCTAAATCTACTATAAGATGATCCAGTAGGTCCCATACAAGAAGTGGGATGGGTTCAATAGGCGGGTCCCTTGCACGGGAAGGCCATTTGGCCTTTTCTTTCTCTTTGTTTTTCGTTTTGTTTTTTCACCGGAGGGGACTATTTGATTGTTATGACTGTTGACACCTTTGTAGGACCCACTCTGGCAAGCTACTAACATCATTTTCTCCATTCTAGCAAGCTTTTGAGTGTTTTTATTTTTATTTTTAATTTTTTTTTGAATATTTCTTACTACACTCTTCAACATAGAAGTTATGGTAGACAAAGGTAGGTTTATGTTTGGATAATAGTATCTTTTGTGTGTGTGAGTGTGTGTGTGTGCGCGCGCGCATGTGTGTATTTTTGTGTATATCAATAATGAGAGTTTGTGAAAGGGAGGAGGGTATGATGGCTCTTTTTATAATTATTTTTTTTTTTTTCGTTTTTTGTTAGCATGAATGGTGCGAATTTGTGAAATGGATGAATTTTGTAATGGAAGAATGTTATAATGGATAATTTTTAAAATGGAAGAATATTATAATAGATAAATGTGATGAATGTTGAAATGGATGAATGTTGTAGTGGAAGAATGTTAAAATGAATGAATGGTCATAATTATCATAACTCCCTGTGGATCATAAATCCCACGAAAATGGTCATAACTCGCTTGTTACATATCTAATTTTGGTGATCTTATACTAGTTAGAAAGGTAATTTGATAAACTTTCAAATGAATTGAGAATCACCTCATTTCGAAACCATTTAATTTCCTAAAAGTGTCCCCAAAGTTATTATGGTTTATTGATACTCATTATATATCGCAAATATTCACTGTGGATAGTCAGTCCCATCAAAACGATCATAACTCCCTCGTTACATGTTTGATTTAGGCGATCTTATACTCATTAGAAAGATAATTTGATGAAACTTCAAATTAATTTAGAATAACCTAATTTTTACAATATTTGATAATCCAAAAGTGGGCCCAAAGTTACTATAGTTCACCGATATTCACTATGGATTGAAAATCCCACACAAATGGTCATAACTGCCTCATTACATTTCTGATTTAGGTGATTTTACACTCGTTAGAAAGGTAATTTGATGATATTTCAAATGAATATGAAATGACTTCATTTGAACATGTCACGCCCCAAACTCGGAAACCAGCCTCACAAAATTCCTGATCGCCGAATCCGACGCCGACAGCCTCCGTAGAACCCCATTCTCGGCTCCCAGCGCCCATACGCCAGGTTCCCATCCTGGGATGCTACAAGGAGGATTTTCAACATCAGTTTAATTTGTAATAAGCATAACCAAATGCATAACCCACAAACAACAACCAAAAACTCCATCACATTTTCATTATGATCAAAAACTTTACAAGTACAATAAGCATACAGGGAAATACAATGAGAATGGACAAAAAGCTCCAAAAAGATCTGCTCTGTTCTCCTGCCTCAGCGCTGCTGCGTCCTCGTGTCACCTGCATGCAACGGTCGTGCATAAGCTTATAGAAAGCTTAGATGGTGGTGAAAGTGTGTGCGCAAGGTAGTAATGCAGTATGTAGTATCAGAGTAATGCGGAACATGCTGATGAATCCATGAATACCACTAGTCATACCAAGGCTATGCAATGGAAGACATGAATGATGTCGGCCATACCAAAGCCATGCGATGCAAGATGCAACTCAAGCATACAAATCCTCATCTATATCCACATATCAATACGGCTCAAATCTGGGATATCACCGGGGTCTAGTACACTCTAAACCAGATTTTCGCCCCATCGCGCGCAATAAGGTAAGTGGAAGAGACCTCACTACCCGCCTGCCAATATCGGGCTCGGCTCGTCGATAACGGACCCATTCCTCGAGCTGGTCAAACTCAGCCTAGCATTGCCCCCTCCTCCCGGGTGGGTAAGGTCGCACCCCCTTCTAACCGACCACGACACAGTGGAAAGCGCGGCCGTTTGGTAATCGGCAATCGGCGCTCTTGCATCCACTCGGTCTAGACGTTGGAGCAACCTCTTGGTACCATAAGGGTTTAGGGACTTTCACCCAGGGATATTTATAGCATCCCATGTAGAGCAAGATTTTCGGTATTCAATCCTGCCAACCACGATACACCTGTGGAGGCTACGACCCTGATGTCGCTAGGGCGCACAGTATCATATCACACCATGCAAATGCATGAATCACACTATCCAATCATGCAGCAATCCTGCGCGTATCGTGTGCTCATGTAGGGCAACACCGCCTATCCGGGAGCCCCTAAACAATCTGCCCGAAGGCATATGCTATGATCAGTCACTTCTCTTATCAAGCATGCGTATGATCATGAATCATGGAACTATACTAAACATGTTATATGGGATAGATGTTATTTATAACGAAGATGGGCCTAAATGGCCTACAAGTATGGGCTTAACAATGGGCCCTAGGGAGAGTCATAATGCGGACATATAACCAACATTATTCTACAATGTGGACGTCAAACCAACAGTGCTCCCAAGGCATTGCCCGTTGTAAACATAATTATATAAACCATGTTGGGATCACACATTGCAATGGACCTTAGGTACATCCCATTGGGCCTTAAATACATCAAATGAGCCGTATCACATGGGCCTTACATTCGTCAAATGGGCCGCATTAATGGGCCTCACCAATGGGCCTTATGTACATTGCAATGGCCATAACCCATGGGCCTTAGAATGCATCGAATGGGCCTAGTCTCATGGGCCTTTCATTCACATCAAAGTGGACCTCAACTGATGGGCCACAAATAAACCAAGATGGGCCCCATAACATGTATTAAAGTGGGCCCACTTGAACTATAGATCTAACACACTCTTTAGCTCACGCTAATAACAATGAACTTCTAAGATGGTTGGACGAATTGGATACAACCCATGTATCATGGTGGGGCCCATGAAAGCCCACCATCCGGAATATTACCTAATATAATAAAATATATTTGTATATATATACAATAATATATATACATATATACAGTAATATATATATATATATATATACACACACACAATAATATATATATATAAATATATATACATATATATATACATATACACACAATAATATATATATATATATATATAAATATATATATACACACACACACACACACACACACACGCACCATGCACACACCCACGAACACACACGCATGCACCCACGCACGCACCCACGCACACACACGCATGCACCACGCACGCACACACCCACACGCCCACATAACAAATACAACACAGTGGGCTCCACCGTCCAGCGGACGGTGGAATAAAACAGATAAATCATGTGGGCTCCACGTGGGGCCCACCGTAATGTTTACATGCCATCCAACCCGTTCATAAGGTCACGCAGACCTAGATGAAGGGTAACAAAAAATTTCAGCTTGATCCGAAACTTCTGTGGGCCCAAAAAGGGTTTCAATGGCAGACCTTCAATTCACACTGTTTTCTTTGGTGTGGGCCATCCGGGACTCGGATCGGACTGATCTTTGGAGGGGGCCCACCCAATAAACGGTTTGGATGACCAATAAGCATCATGGTGGGGCCCACGACAGGAGCCGTGGGTGGCTGCCAGCCCGCCCGTCCGCCAGCTGCACGTTACAGCGCAGGCAGCGCCTGCTGTCTTCTGACAGCATCAGCGCTGCTGCAGCTGCAGCCTTTATATATATATATATATATATATATATATATATATATATATAAGAAAAATCACCTGTGGGGCCCGCTTTAGGTAAATCCACACCGTCCAACAGATTCTACGGCTCAAAATACACAAAACAAGCCTAATGTACAACATATTTGGAGTGTATAAAGCAAGGTGGGCCCTAAAAGCTTTGAACGATATGAAACACAGTTTCCTATGGTATGGCCCGCCTGATGATCGGATGGACCTCATTTTTCGGCTCAACGCCTAAAATGAGGCAAGGAATAGGATGGACGGCGTGGATTGAACACATATATCAAGGTGGGGCCTATATAAGTGGTCCACACAAGAGCTTGAACCAAGCTTATATTTGTGTTTTCCAAATGACGTCCAGCGTCCAGGGACGCTGGACGGTTTGCAGTTCCAAGTGCATAGGAAGTGGGCCTACTCAGGTGGGCCGCCAGATGATGGATGTTGTCAATCCAACACATATAAAGTGGGCCCCAACTACAAGTGACTTGGGTTAAATACATACTTCATGGTGGGGTCCATCCAAGTGGGCAACACGGCCAAATCATCACACAAAAGATAAAAGAAAGGGGAAGAGAGAGAGGTAGAGGGTGGGACACGCGTGATGGAGGGGCCCCGACACCATGGGCCCTCCCTTGCAACCAATCATAGATCAAGTTGGTCCCATTACACATGGGCCCATTAAATCAAAAATCCAACGGTGGAGTTCCCTTCTCCACTAAAATGAACGGTCTAGATGACCCTAGGTATGGAAGAAAATAAACATCATGATGGGGTCCATGGAGAATGGCCCCATCGTGGAATGATCATGATGATCCTAGTGGGCCATCGGCCACATCTTAGGGTCCCAAGTGAGATCCAAACCATTGATCGGTTGGCCTCACTTGGCCCATCTTAAAAATATGAAAAACTACTCTTATCAAGCACCCACCGTTCGATCTTCTTGCTCCTATGGGTTCCTTAGCTCCTTAGCTTCGGTTCCAATGGGGGAGATGAGGTTTGGATGGTGGAGATGGGAGGTGAGAGGGTGGGAAAGGTGGGCCACACTTGTGGTTTTTTTGGGAGAGATGGGAGAAGCTTTGGACGTGGGATGCTTCTCTTGCTTGGGAGTGTTTGAAAATGAGAGAGAGAGTTGTAAAGAGGGAGGGTGATGGATGTGTTGATGTGGTGAGTGATGGGTGTAAGAGTACCTTTTTGACTTTTGGGGTAAAAGGTGTAAGAAAGGCATGGGTGGTGTAAGAAATTCTTGACTTTAGGGATTGCTTGGGGAAGAGTGTAAAGTGATGTGTACTTGACATGATGGGATTGATTGATGGATGATTGATGTGACATCTTGTAGAGATTCTCTTGGGCTTCGCAACACGCGGCATTTTCCTTGTACTGAACGTTGGCCCACATCTCCTGACTAGAGTATCGCCTCGGCGCTCGAGTCGCGGCATCGGAACCGCGGCGACGGCGCGGTCACAATGGTACAAGTCTCGGGTTGAGTCGAATCAAATTAACAACGTGTGAATCAAGGTCACGCGCAACGCCGGTTAAGGGTCGAAGGTTGCCGAAATTCAACTGGAAAGACCGCAGAAGTCTATGTTAAGGTACGGTCAAGGATACGGGTCTTATAGCTCTCCCCTCCTAATAAAAATTTCATCCTCAAAATTTACACAATCATCGCAACTAGTTATAACTCGTGAGGAAGAAGAGACATAATATCATTATATAAAATCAAAAATAATATACAAAATACATCACATGATCAATCATCAAAGAGATGGGGATAACGCTCTCGAATCTCGGCCTCACGCTCCCAAGAAGCCTCCTCAACAGAATGGTGGCCCCACTGAACCTTCACCAACGGAATGACCTTGGTCCGGAGGACCTGCTCATCCGATCAAGGATACGAACTGACTGCTCGATATAAGAAGCATCCTCACGAATCTCTAACGGCTGCCAATCAATAACAGGAACGATGTCTGACCCACACTTCCTCAACATAGAGACATGAAAAACATTGTGGACGTTAGACAACTGAGATGGCAAGGCAAGCCGATAGGCCACGGCACTAATGCACCTAGTGATCTCAAAAGGTTCTATGATCTCGGGGCAAGCTTGCCCTTCGCTCCAAAATAAACTACTCCCTTCATGGGCGAGACCTTGAGATACACATGGTCCCCTACATCAAACTCCAAGGGACGACGCCAACGATCAGCAAAACTCTTCTGTTGGCTCTGAGTTGTGCACATCCTCTGCCTGATGATATCGATAGCCTCTGACGTCTCCTGCACAAGCTCGGGACCTAGGAGACGGTGCTCTCTAACCTCAGTCCAACAACTCGGTGATCTGCATGGTTTGTCATATAGTGCCTCAAAAGGATCCATGCCGATAGTCGCCTGATAACTGTTGTTGTATGCGAACTCAGCCAATCGCAGATGCTCATCCCAACTACCCCCGAAATCAATCGCGCAAGCCTGAAACATATCCTCAAGGATCTGGTTGACCCTCTCGGTCTGGCCATCAGTCTGCGGATGGTACGCGGTGCTGAGCTGCAAATCATCCCCATCGCTCTCTGGAAGCTCCCCCAAAACTGAGACGTAAACCTCGAATCTCGGTCAGAAACGATCGAGACTGGAACGCCATACAGTCTCACGATCTCCTCGAGGAATAATCTCGCAAGCCGATCCATAAACCAAGTCGCACGCATCGCGAGAAAATATGCCGACTTCATCAGATGATCCACAACAACCCAAATGGTGTCATGACCACGCTGAGTCCTCGGCAAGCCCATAATGAAATCTGTCGACACGTGCTCCCACTTCCACATCGGGATACTCAACGGCTGCAATAGACTAGGGGGTCTCTGATGATCGGCCTTGACACGCTGGCACGTGTCACACTCGGCCACAATACTGGCAATCTGGCGCTTCATCCCTGCCCAAAAATACTGTCGCCTCATATCACGGTACATCTTCATCGAGTCAGGATGGATAGAAAATCACGATCGATGCGCCTCGGTCATAAGATCTCTGCGTAACTCAGGGATATCCAGGACACATAATCGGCCTCTGAAGCGAAGTCTACCATCTGTACCAATCTGCCAATCTACCTGACTCTCAGATGCAGCCTCTGCCATATAACTCTGTAACGAGTCATCAGCCTGCTGAGCCTCGATCACCCTTGCGATGAGAGAGGGTTGAATCGACAGGCTTAATAACTGGACGATAGAAGACTGCAGGCCGAACTCAAAATCATACTCTACTACATCCTCAAGCATCCGCCACTCCTGAATCATCATATGCGCTACTAGGCCTCGTGGCTGAGGGTATCTGCCACCACGTTCGCATTACCCGGGTAGTACTGAAGATCAAAGTCATAGTCCTTCAGGAGTTCCATCCAGCGCCTCTGCCTCATGTTTAACTCAGACTGCGAGAAGAGATACTTCAAGCTCTTATGGTCGGAGAAGAGCTCGAACCTAACCCCATAGAGATAGTGCCTCCACACCTTCAGTGCGAAGACAACTACAGCCAGCTCCAAATCATGCGTGAAGTAGTTCAGCTCATGGATCTTGAGCTGGCGAGACACGAAGGCGACTGGTCTCCCGTGCTGCATCAGGACAGCACCCAAACCAATATGCGAGGCATCAGTAAATACAATAAATCCGTCACTCCTAGATGGAAGAGTGAGTACAGGAGCGGACGTCAGACGGTCCTTTAACTCTATAAATGCTCGCTCGCAAGCGTCGCTCCAAATAAACTCTGCGCCCTTCCGAGTCAACCTGGTCAGCGGGGCTGCAATACGAGAGAAGCCCTCAATGAAACGCTGGTAATAGCCCGTTAAACGAAGGAAACTACAGATCTCAGACGCAGTCGTGGACTGGCCCCACTGACGCACTGCCTCAACCTTCGAGGGGTCCACTACGACACCCTCCCTCGTCACCACGTGACCGAGGAACTTCACCTCCTCATGCCAGAACTTGCACTTCTCTAGCTTCGCATATAGCTGGTGTGCGCGGAGGGTCTGCAACGTAACCTCTAAATGCTGCTCGTGCTCCTCACGGGTCCTCGAATAAATCAGAATGTCGTCGATGAAGACTACAACAAACTGATCGAGATAAGGCCAAAAAACCTCATTCATCAACTGCATGAATACCGAGGGCGCATTGGTCAGTCCGAAAGATATGACCTAGAACTCAAAATGACCATAGCGAGTCCTGAAAGCCGTCTTCGGAATGTCCTTCTCTCAGACCCGAATCTGATGATAACTGGAACGTAAGTCAATCTTTGAAAAGAATTGTGCACCCTGCAGCTGATCAAACAAATCATCAATCCTCGGGAGAGGGTACTTCTTCTTGATCGTGACCTTGTTGAGCTCGCGGTAGTCCACGTAGAGCCTCAACGATCCATCATTCTTCTTCACGAAGAGTATCGGGGCTCCCCACGGCGAACTGCTCGGACGGATAAAGCCCAACTCGCGCAATTGGTCCAACTGCTTCTGTAGTTCCCGTAATTCCAACGGTGCCATACGATACGGGGCCTTCGAGATGGGCGCGGTACCGAGCACAAGATCAATCTGAAACTCGGTGAGTCGGCGAGGCGGTAATCCCGGAATCTCCTGAAACACATCGGAAAAATCGCAAACAATCGGCATCTGATCAATACAAGCGGCAACAGTCTCTTCAACGACGTAGAACATCAAGCAAGACAACGGCTCTCCTCGGGGCTCTGCAACGAACTGGAACTGCGTCAAGCCTGGTATACAGAATGTGACGGTCCTCGCGGAGCAGTTCAAGACGGCGTGGTACTCGGCAAGCCAATCCATGCCCAAGATAACGTCGAAATCTGACATCGGCAACACGTACAAGTCGGTGGGCAAGAAAATCTCTCCCACTAGCACGGGGCAAGACGAACAGAAGCGGCCTGATACTGTAGTCTTCCCTAAGGGCGTTGATACGGTCAACCCCTCTCGAGCAGACTCTGTCGGCAATCTAGTAGAACGTCAGAATCCCTCGGATATAAACGAGTGCAAAGCCCCAAAATCAAATAGAACCCAAGCGATGCATGAAGAGACTGGAAGTATACCCTCGACGACTCCTCCAGATGACTGAGGATCCTGCTGGGCCGTGTAGAACCTAGCCTGGGCGGACTAGGGAGGTGTCTGTCCCCTCTGAATGTGTTGCGGCTGCTGCTGGCCCTGAGGTGGTCGAAACTGCTACCTCTGCTGCGGCGGTCTCAGAGGTTGATGCTGATGCTGCTGCTGAGGTGGCCACGGTGGTGGGGGCTGCTGTCACTGCTGCTATGCGGGTCTCTGCTGCTGTGGTGGAGGCTGCTGTGGACCTCTCGGCTGCTGCTGCTGCTGTGTGGGCCGCTGCTGCTGCTGCTGAGGGCGGGGACACTCCCACATACGGTGCCCCATTGCACGGCAGCCAAAACAGGTGTCGGTGAACTGCCCCGGAGGTGGTGCTGGAGGTGTTGCTGGCGCTCGGAAGGCTAGGCGACCTGTGTGCCTCTACTGCTGCGGTCGATACTGCTGCGAGTCACCGGAAGGAGTGGGCCTCTTCCGGTCTCTCCTCTGACCGTGATCGGACTGAGAACCGGCCCACTCAGCCTCATAAATCTGGGCCTTCCGTACCACTCCCTCGAAAGTCGGGAGCTCGTGCCGAATGACACGGCCTCAAAGACCGTAACGCAAGCCGCCCTCGAATCGGCGGGCTCTCCGCTCCTCGTCGTCCACTAAGTTACAAATCTAGACAACGCTACAAAACGGGCCGCATACTGAGACACAGTTATATCGCCCTGCACCAAGGCCTCGAAATCCAACGCTCGCTGTCGTCGGATGTGATCAGGAAAATACTGTCGGTCGAACCGATCCACAAAATACTCCCATGTCCACACAAAATCAACGTCTACTGCTAGAGAGACTAACACCTACCAATGCTCAGCCTCACCATGGAGAAGAAATACGGCTAATCGGACTCGCAGCTCGGTCGTGCATCCCATCGTCTCAAAAATCTTCTCCACATCAGCGCACCATCTCTCAGCTACCGTCGGGTCTGACTCACCTTGGAAACGCAGGGGATCGAGTCGTCGAAACTCACGAAGGAGGGCACTCGCGCGATCCTTCTCGGCCTGCTCCGGTGAAATAACAGGGTGTCTACCCTGCCCCTGTAGTGCGGTGGTCACAGCCTGCAACATCTGCTGTAACTGGGAAGCACTCACGGATACGGTCGGATCTGCACCGGTCTCTGGTGAAGGAGCTGCATCCCTAGGCTAGGCAGTAGGAATCTCTGGTAGTGGAGCTACATCCATATGCTGGGCAGTAGGAATCTCCAGCGGTGAAATGAGCATCGTAGGTGGTAGTGCGGGAGTCTCAGGCGGTGATGCGGGAGTCTCAGGTGGTGGTGCGGGGGTCGATCGGGTCACTCTCTGGCCCGCCATGTCCTACAGGAAGATCGAAGGTGCCTATCAACTTGGAAACTCTCGAAGGTACGCACGTTAAGGGTCGGTAATAAAAGATGGCTAAGCTATCCGAACTAAGGACTCAATCATCCAAAACTCATAGTAGATATGTAATGTTGTTCTTAGTTATTCTCGAGTTATGCTCTGATACCAACTTCTGTCACGCCCCAAACTCGGAAACCGGGCTCACAAAATTTTCGATCGTCGAATCCAACACCGATAGCCTACGTAGAACCCCATTCTTGGCTCCCAGCACCCATACGCCAGGTTCCCATCCTGGAATGCTACAAGGAGGATTTTCAACATCAGTTTAATTTGTAATAAGCATAACCAAAGGCATAACCCACAAACAATAACCAAAAACTCCATCACATTTCCACTATGATCAAAAACTTTACAAGTACAATGAGCATATAGGAAAATACAATGAGAATGGACAAAAAGCTCTAAAAAGATCTGCTCTGTGCTCCTGCCTCAGCACTGCTGCGTCCTCGCGTCACCTGCACGCAACGGTCGTGCATAAGCTTATAGAAAGCTTAGAGGGTGGTGAAAGTGTGTGCGCAAGGTAGTAATGCAGTATACAGTATCAGAGTAATGCGGAACATGCTGATGAATCCCTGAATACCACTAGCTATACCAAGGCTATGCAATGCAAGACATGAATGATGTCGGCCATACCAAGGCCATGCGATGCGAGATGCAACTCAAGCATACAAATCCTCATCTATATCCACATATCAATACGGCTCAAATCTAGGATATCACCGGGGTCTAGTACACTCTAAACCAGATTGCCGCCCCATCGCGCGCAATAAGGTAAGTGGAAGAGACCTCACTACCCGCCTGCCAATATCGGGCTCGGCTCGTCAATAACGGACCCATTCCTCGAGCTGGTCAAACTAAGCCTAGCATTGCCCCCTCCTCCCGGGTGGGTAAGGCCGCACCCCCTTCCAATCGACCACGACACAGTGGAAAGCGCAGCCGTCTGGTAATCGGCAATCGGTGCTCTTGTACCCACTCGGTCTAGACGTGGGAGCAACCTCTTGGTACCATAAGGGTTTAGGGACTTTCACCCAGGGATATCTATAGCACCCCATGTAGAACAAGATTTCTGGTATCCAATACTGCCAACCACGATATGCCTGTGGAGGCTACGACCCTGATGTCGCTAGAGCGTACAGTATCATATCACACCATGCGAATGCATGAATCACACTATCCAATCATGAAGCAATCTTGCACCTATCGTGCGCTCATGTAGGGCAACACCGCCTATCCAGGAGCCCCTAAACAATCTGCCCGAAGGCATATGCTATGATCAGTCACTTCTCATATCAAGCATGCGTATGATCATGAATCATGGAACTATACTAAACATGTTATATGGGATAGATGTTATTCATAACGAAGATGGGCCTAAACGGCCTACAAGTATGGGCTTAACAATGGGCCCTAGGGAGAGACATAATGCGGACATTTAACCAACATTATTCTACAATGTGGACGTCAAACCAACATTACTCCCAAGGCATTGCCCATTGTAAACATCATTACATAAACCATGTTGGGATCACACATTGCAATGGACCTTAGGTACATCCCATTGGGCCTTAAATACATCAAATGGGCCGTATCACATGGGCCTTACATTCGTCAAATGGGCCGCATTAATGGGCCTCACCAATGGGCCTTATGTACATTGCAATGGCCATAACCCCATGGGCCTTAGAATGCATCGACTGGGCCTAGTCTCATGGGCCTTTCATTCACATCAAAGTGGACCTCAACTGATGGGCCACAAATAAACCAAGATGGGCCCCATAACATGTATCAAAGTGGGCCCACTTGAACTATAGATCTAACACACTCTTTTGCTCACGCCAATAACAATGAACTTCTAAGATGGTTGGACGAATTGGATACAACCCATGTATCATGGTGGGGCCCATGAAAGCCCACCATCCGGTATATTACCTAATATAATATAATATATTTGTATATATATACAAGAATATATATATAGATATAGAGATATATATTATATATATATAATATATATACACACACACACAATAATATATATATAAATATATATACATACATATATATACACAATAATATATGTATAAATATATATATATATATATATATATATATACATACATATATTATATATATACACACACGCACCATGCACACACCCACGAACACACACGCATGCACCCACGCACGCACCCACGCACACACATGCATGCACCACGCATGCACACACCCACACGCGCACATAACAAATACAACACAGTGGGCTCCACCGTCCAGCAGACGGTGGAATAAAATAGATAAATCATGTGGGCTCCACGTGGGGCCCACCGTAATGTTTACATGCCATCCAACCCGTTCATAAGGTCACGCAGACCTAGATGAAGGGTAACAAAAAATTTCAGCTTGATCCGAAACTTCTATGAGCCCAAAAAGGGTTTCAATGGCAGACCTTCAATTCACACTGTTTTCTTTGGTGTGGGCCATCCGGGACTCGGATCGGACTGATCTTTGGAGGGGGCCCACCTTAGGAGGTGGCCCACCCAATAAACGGTTTGGATGACCAATAAGCATCATGGTGGGGCCCACGGCTAGAGCTGTGGGTGGCTGTCAGCCCGCCTGTCCTCCAGCCGCATGCTACGGCGCAGGCAGCGCTACTGTCTTCTGACAGCAGCAGCGTGCTGCGGCTGCAGCCTTTATATATATATATATATATATATATATATATATATATATATATATATATATTTGAGAAAAATCATCTATGGGGCCCGCTTTAGGTAAACCACACCGTCCAACAGATTCTACGGCTCAAAATACAAAAACAAGCCTAATGTATATTTGGAGTGTAGATAAAGCAAGGTGGGCCCTAAAAGCTTTGAACGATATGAAACACAGTTTCCTTGGTATGGCCAGCTGATGATGATCGGATGGACCTCATTTTTCGGCTCAACGCCTAAAATGAGGCGAGGAATAGGATGGACGGCGTGGATTGAACACAATATTCAAGGTGGGGCCTATATAAGTGGTCCACAGAAAGCTTGAACCAAGCTTATATTTGTGTTTTCCAAATGACGTCCAGCGTCCAGGGACGCTGGACGGTTTGCAGTTCCAAGTGCACAGGAAGTGGGCTTGAGTGAAGGACCTACTCAGGTGGGCCGCCAGATAATGGATGTTGTCAATCCAACACATATAAAGTGGGCCCCAACTACAATGACTTGGTTAAATACATACTTCACGGTGGGGGTCCATCCAAGTGGGCCACACGGCCAAATCATCACACAAAAACATAAAGAAAGGGGAAGAGAGAGAGGTAGTGGGTGGAACACGCGTGATGGAGGGGCCCCGACACCATGGGCCCTCCCTTGCAACCAATCATACATCAAGTGGGTCCCATTACACATGGGCCCATTAAATAAAAAATCCAATGGTGGAGTTCCCTTCTCCACTAAAATGAACGGCCTAGATGACCCTAGGTATAGAAGAAAATAAACATCATGATGGGGTCCATGGAGAATGGCCCCATCGTGGATTGATCATGATGATCCTAGTGGGCCATCGGCCACATCTTAGGGTCTCAAGTGAGATCCAAACCATTGATCGGTTGGCCTCACTTGGCCCATCTTAAAAATATGAAAAACTACTCTTATCAAGCACCCACCGTTCGATCTTCTTGCTCCTATGGGTTCCTTAACTCCTTAGCTTCGGTTCCAATGGGGGAGATGAGGTTTGGATGGTGGAGATGGGAGGTGAGAGGGTGGGGAAGGTGGGCCACACTTATGGTTTTTTGGGAGAGATGGGAGAAGCTTTGGACGTGAGATGCTTCTCTTGCTTGAGAGTGTTTGAAAATGAGAGAGAGAGTTGTAAAGAGGGATGGGTGATGGATGTGTTGATGTGGTGAGTGATGGGTGTAAGAGTACCTTTTTGACTTTTGGGGTAAAAGGTGTAAGAAAGGCATGGGTGGTGTAAGAAATTCTTGACTTTAGGGATTGCTTGGGGAAGAGTGTGAAGTGATGTGTACTAGACATGCTGGGATTGATTGATGGATGATTGATGTGACATCTCATAGAGATTCTCTTGGGTTTCGCAACGCGCGGCGTTTTCCTTGCACTGAACGTTGGCCCACATCTCCTGACTAGAGTATCGCCTCGGCGCGCGATCTTCGGCAACGGCGCGGTCGCAATGGTACAAGTCTCGAGTTGAGTCGAATCAGATTAACGACGTGTGAATAAAGGTCGCGTGCAACGCCGGTTAAGGGTCGAAGGTTGCCGAAATTTGACCGAAAAGACCGCGAAAGTCTATGTAACGGTACAGTCAAGGATACGGGTCTTACAAAACACCAATTAATTATATAAAAGTGGGCCCAAAATTACCATAATTCGCTGATACTCATTGTAGATCACCAGTACTCACCATGGATCTTTGGTCCCACAAAAGCAGTCATAACTCCCTCATTACATATCTGATTTGGGTGATCTTATACTCATTTGAAAGGTAATTTGATAAAATTTTAATGGATTTAAAATTACCTCATTTGGAAACCAATTAATTTCTCAAAAGTGGGTCCAAAGTAATTATGTTTTGCTGAGACTCACTATGGATCGCCGATCTCACAAAAATGGTCATAACTCCCTTGTTACATGTCTAACTTAGGTGATATTGTAGTCATTAGAAAGATAAATTAATGAAATCTCAATGTCTTTAGAATTACCTTATTTAGATACCATTTGATTACCCAAAAGTGGGCCCAAAGTTCATCTTGGCATTTATCACCAAATGAGGTATCCAAAAAGATGAACTTTGGGCCGACTTTTGGGTAATAAAATGGTGTTTGAATGAGATAATTCCAAATACAATTCAAATTTTATCAAATTAACTTTCTAACAAGTACAAGATAATCTAAATTGGACATGTAAAAAGGAAGTTATGAGCATTTCATGGTCTGATCCAAGTGAGTATCAGCTAATTATAGTAACTTTGGGCCCACTTTTGGAAAATCAAATTATGTCCAAATGAGATAAGTCTAAATTCATTTAAAATTTTATCAAATTACCTTTCTAATAAGTATAAGATCACCCAAATCAAACATGTAACGAGGGTGTTATGATAGTTTTCTTGTGATCGGCGATCCATAGTGAGTACTGACGATCCACAGTGAGTATCAATGTGAAAATAGTGGTGAAGACCGCTTGAGTTGAAGTTGGAATATGTCAATATGTCCTAGAGGGGGGTGAATAGGACTTTTTAAAGATTTACGAGTTATTAAAAATCCTATCACTCTAATCCTAACAAGTATGCAATTTTCAGGATTACTCAAATGTAACTCAACTGGCTTCCAAGCCTAATAGAGGATCCAATCACAGAACTATTCAAATAATAAGCATGAAACAGTTATAGTCTATGATGGATGTGATGTGTGTGAAGTGTAAGCAGATATGAATTCAGTTAACATAATCACACAAATGATTAAGCATGAGAATCAATCACAGACACAGTCATTTTTATAGTGGTTCGACTACTTGTCTACTCCACTCCCGGCTACCGCACTCAACCCTTGAGTGTACCGGATTTCACTAAGGAAATTTCCCAGGGTTCACCTCAAACCTAAGGTTTTAAATCAGATTCACCTTCAACCTTTACACGGAGGTTTCTACTCAGTTCACCTCTAACCCTGGAGTTTTACTGGTTCACTCCTAACCAGATGTTTATGCTCTCCACAGAGCAAGGGTCCACACAACGCACCTGGGAGTTTTATTGGTTCATTCCTAACCAGATGTTTATGCTCTCCACAGAGCAAGCGTCCACACAACGCACTCACCACGTACACTCCCGCCAAAGGCCTCCTTGAGGACTTCAAAGGGTGAAAACCACTTAAGACCCAATCCTAAAAAGAATGATCACAAGTGTCCTTTGGACTCTAGATACTTATAGATAAGTTGATGAGTCCCATTCAACACAATGCCAAAGATCTCCTCCTCCTTGTTGACGAAGAGTCTTCTGCTCCCTTGATCCACAACACAAGATAATATACATATATTAGGCTTCGGGTTGGGTCAAGGTGAAGATGGAATCCTACTCTCAAAATATTTTCCTATCAGGAATGTAGAGTGATTCCAATCTTATGCATTCAAGGCATCCCAGCTTAATGATTTGCCATTAAGGTAGTAGCTGGAGGATCCTTGAATGCGGAAGTTCATTCCCCAATCCACTCTATTGAATATCAATGGTGAGGGTGGATTGGATGATGAACTCCTACGAGAGAAAGGGCTTAAGATATAGGATGTAAGATGAAACACACAAAAGCTCTCTCTATTTTCTCTCACGGCAATAAAAGACAAGTCCTCTATAAATAGGCAAAAAGTTCCAACGGATATAAAACGGTCACATTTATGATAGAATTCGATATCATCGAGCAGGTTCGATATCATTGAGCGTCTACTCTCGATAGCATCGAAGGTCTGCTCGATGACTCTGACTCAATGTCATACGCTTCTGAAACTCTTTACCAAATGGTCGATGAATCGAAACTATTGTCGATGTCATCGGATTTCGAACTCCGATTCCATCGATGACAGGTTCGATTAATCGACACTTGAAAAATGAGAGAGACTTGACTTTGAGATATTTCAGGTTTCATAAATGATCGGGGGAACCGTCGAGATCATCGAAATTTGAATGTCGATGATATCAAGATCATAGTCGATGCATCGATAAATCCAGCGGATTTGTCTTTAAGCTTACTGGACGATTTGTGTCCTTGTTCGATGCAATCGACCTGGTGCCGATATCATCGATATTTAAATATCGATTCTATCGAAGGGCCCCCGATCATAGTTAAAAATAACTTGAAATATCTGTTATATGAAATGCGCTCCCACTATCGATATCATCGATGGACCTCCGATCGTATCGATATTTGAATTCAGATCATATCGGTCGGTCATCGATATATCGAAGGAATTTGAGATTTTCATTAAAAAACAGGAGCACAGAAAATCTGTCTGTCGATCTTATCGAGCCACTCCCGATGGACTCGAGATTTGAATATCGATGATATCGATAGGTGTATCGATACATCGATAATTCGTCCAGATATGTTGTGAAGTTGCTGGACATATTTAGTGCTTATATCAATGATATCGACGGGTGTATCGATACATCGATAAATCCGTCCAGATGAATATTTAGTTGCTGGACATTTTTTGTCCTCTTATCGATAATATCGTTAGGGTATCGAGGACATCGACAGTGCAGGTCGATCATATCGAGGGTGCATCGATAAAATCGACAAGGCGAGAAAAACATACAGATTTTCCTATTTGCAAAACGTTTTCTCACCTTAAAAACCCTAAGATGTCTATCTTGTTTTAAGGGTTTTTCTTTACCTGGTGTTTTGGGTCATGGGATGTGAGGCTTTAGATTTCCTGTGACGAGCTTGTACACATCTGGTTGAGGCAGACGCTTAAATTGATCTTCCTATCGAGCTCTATAGACAGTCTGACCTACCACTCACGTAACTTGACAAACCAGGGCACTTTCACAATGAACCATAGTAAATTTGAGCTCACTTTTGGGGTGAAAAATGTTGTCCAAATGAGGTAATTCAAAATCTATTTTAATTCCAACAAATTATCTTTTCAACAGGTATAAGATCACCCAAATCGGACATGTAACGAGGGAGTTATGACCATTTGCGTGAGATCTGCGATCCATTGTGAGTATCGAAGAACATAGTAAGTTTGTGCCCACTTTTGGGCAATAAAATGGTTTCCAATGGGAGGTGATTTCAAAGCTATTTGAAATTTCATCAAATTACTGTTCCAAGAGTGTAAGATTATTAAAATCAGACATGTAACGAGGAAGTTATGACCATTTTGTGGGACCTGTGATCCATAATGAGCGTCAACGATCCATAGTGAGTATCGACGAACTATAGTAACTTTGGGCCCACTTTTAGGTAATCAAATGGTTTCAAATGAAATGATTCTAAATCCATTTGAAATTTCATCAAATCACCTTTCCAACGAGTACAAGATCACCTAAATAGGGCATGTAATGAGCGAGTTATGTCGTTTTTATGGGAGTATAAATCTTTAAAAAAAAAAAACACTCTAAAGCACGTCAGAATGGAGGGAATGAGGCCAGATGCATGGAAGAAGCTTGTCGGATTGGGTCCCATAGAGGTGGCAACGGTCTTAACCACCAAAATGGTCCCCTCCCATGAAAAAAAAAACGAAGAAGAAGAGGAAGAGGAAAGAAATGTCCAAATGGCTTCTCGCGTAAGGGACCACCTATTGAATCCATCCCACCTCTTATGTGGGGTCCACTAGATCATCTTGTAATAGCTCTAAGTCATCCACATGAAAAGGGTTTAATTTCATGCAATCTTTCCAAGTTTGAGAGCAAAACTCATCACGGATGGACTACATTGCAGGAAACAATTCAGAATTAACTCACAATATTAAAGCAGTTGTGGGCCACAGACAGCTCCCAATTTTATTTTATTTTTTAAATGGCCTTACTGTGGGTTCACGGCTATCCGATTAAAGTAAATAAATCAAGTTGACTGAGGGGTGGCCCCAATTATTAATTTAATGTGGCCCACATCCTCATTCTCAAAAGGCCCTTTTGACTTTTAAGACAAGATAACGACATACAAGGATATAGCTGGCTGAGGGGTATTTTCATCCTTTAAAAAGCTAAAAGGTATCCAAAGGGCTAAAAAACATATGAATTAAAAATCTGGTGTCAGTGCCTTTATCACATCATAATTGTCGACCATTTTAATTAATAATCCCCTAGTTTCTAGCAATGTGCCGGTGGGGGTACTACCCAATCCCCGTCCTCCACACGCATAATTACATTCAAACACCTTGGCATCCACTTCACCCGTTATTACCTCCAAATCCAACCCACTCTTTATAGACTACCATGAAAATATAAAATCATATCAATCAGATGATCCAAACCGTCCAGTCAGTAATCGCATGGATTAGTGGATTGACAACATCCTTCATAAAAGATTAACCTTATCATGGATGTTTATGTTATACCCTATTTATGACTATTTTTGAGAAACTAGATTGAAAAGGACACGTGGTATAATAAGGAAAAGATATAGTATGTTAAAGATCTTCAAGGATGCTTGGAGTGCTTTTTACATAATCACAGTTGACGGGATGACAACACATTGAGTAATTAAAATGAATTCAAAAGCAAACCAAGTGGTCAAGAAACATCCGGGGGGGGTTGACTAAGATAGCAACTAAAATTGTCACGGCCCAAACTTGGAAACCGGGTTCACAAAATTTCCGATCGCCGAATTCGATGCCGATACCTCCGTAGTACCCCACTCTCTGCTCCCAGCGCCCATACACCAGATTCCAATCCTGAGATCGTATAAGGAGGATTTTTCAATGACATTTATCTCATTAGAAGCATAACCACAAGTTTGCCCAAATCACAAAGGCAACATCATCATCACATATCCACTAATATCAAAATCTTGAATACAATACATGAAGGGAAAATACAAGATAAATGTCAAAAGCTCTAGAAGCTCTGTCGTATGCTCCATCCTCAGCTCGTCACCTGCATGCATCTATCGTGCATAAGCTTATAGAAAGCTTAGAGTGTGGTGTATGTGTGTGCGCAAGATAAGTGTCAAGCACACAAATATCAGCGTAAGTGGAATACTGGCAAGGCTATAAGTCATTCAATATCAGAGTATGCAATGCAGATCGGCTATGCAATGCGGAGTCATAATGAGCAAAATATCAGATACTGAGGATACAATACAATAAGCAATTCTGAAGAACCACGAATACCATTATTAGCCTCATCTAGGCCATATAAATGCAGAAACGTAGCAACCCAAATGCCATATACCACATATGTAAGGCAATATGCAGATCCTGGAGAGATAACCATCAAAACCAACCTTATTCAGGCTATGCAAAATAGAAAGCATAGTAACTAAATGTTATGTGCTGAGTATGCAATGCAATATGCGGTGCGAATGAAATGACCAAGCAGCGAGAGTGTGAAGTCGGGATGATAATACGTAGTATTGCAGGCTATGGGGTCTATCACAAGGGACTTCTATCCAAACTAGTCCCATACCTAAATTTGGATAGCCAGATTTAATGTGGTAAATTTCTGATGTCATGCCCTAAACTCGAAAACCGGGCTCATAAAATCCCTGATCGCTGAATCTAGTGTCGACAGCCTCTGTAGTACCCCATTCTCGGCTCTCAGTGCCCATATGCCAAATTTCGGTCCTGAGATCTTACAAGGAAGATTTTTCAACATACATTTATCTCATAAGAAGCATAACCACAAGTTTACCCAAATCACAAAGGCAACATCATCATCACATATCCACTAATAAAAATAGTTGAATACAGTGCTGAAAAGGAAATACATATATCAAAAATCAAAGCTCCAGAAGATGGCTGCACACTCCAAGATCAACGCTGCTGCAACCTAATGCCACCTGTACGCATCTATCATGTATAAGCTTATAGAAAGCTTAGAGGGTGGTGTAAGTGTGTGCGCAAGGCAAGCATACTCAGAATGCAATATCAGAGTAATGCGGAAACATGCTGACAAGTCTATAAATACCATTAGCCTTATCCAGGCTATGCAATGCAAAAACATAATAAGCCAATATCATATACTGAGGAAGCAATGTAGATTAGCTATGCAATGCGGAGACATAATAAGCCAAATGCTCTATGTGCTGAGGATGCAGTGCAATATGCGGTGCGAAGAAATGACCAAGCTGGAGTGTGAAGTTGGAATGATAGTACATAGTATCGCAGGCTATAGGGTCGATCACAAGAGACTTTTATCCAAACTAGTCTCATACCTAAATTTGGATAGCCAGACTCAATGTGGTAAACTCCTGATCTCAGGTTGGTCACGCGCCCCAACCGAAATGCTGGCCATTGCAAAGGTACACATAACAATTAGTTGCGCACCACCAGCCCGAGTGGATAGTAAATGAATGAATGAATGAATGAGTAAAATGCTGAGTATGTAACTCTGCTCAATAAGTCCACATATCAGTACCATACATCTCTGGGATCATCACCAAGGTCTACTCAACTCTACACAGATCGCCGCTACTGGACGCGCAACCATGCAAGTGGAAGAGGACCTCACTATCCGCTTAGCCAGTAGTCAGTATTGAGGGTCAAATATTGTATATTAGACCATATTTATTACCTGATTTTACGAACATGATACTGTTTAACGGCCTATTTTAATCATGTTTGTGTTGCAAAGTGTCTTTAGGAGCCTGGACTGAAAAAGGGTATTAAAAGCCTGGATTTAATGTTTAGAAATCACCAAAGCAAGGGACGAACCCCAGGGGACCGAGATTGAAGAATTTACATGCCAAAGATCCGAGAAAATTAAGCGATTGGGTTTAAACGAGCCTAAAAGTCGTCTAGAATACAAGATCATAGGGTTCCCACCATCCATTCTGTGGAAAACTTTATATCTAGCTCAAGTACCATAAATTAACCGTACACGTCAAATTTCAGTCATTGGATCCTTGTAGAAGTGGCCCCAACGGATAGATCATCCCACTAAATGCTAATTTGGGGCCCACCTGACCTTATCTGGATATACTTTAATTTTGGTCTCAACCCTTAAATGGAATGACAAAATGATGGATGGAGCGAATTCATCAGAAACATCACAATGGACCTATTGGCAGTTGCCAGTGCACTCTCGGTGCACCGGACCCTACATGTTGGTCAAAGTCGGTTTGACCGACTAAAGAGGAAAGTTCTGTTCTCTCTCGCCACAGGACCATCCATAGATCTAAAGGGGGTATTTACCCCAATCATGAAGCCAAATCAGATCATGGGACGATCTTCTGGCCTAAAACTCGGTCTAAATGCAATAAGTTTGCATTTTCATGTTGTTTTCCCGTGTAAGGACTTACGCACTATTTCTTGCTGCATAAAGCAGCGCCGACTTCATATTAAAGGAGATAGAGAAGAGAGAGAGAGAGAGAGAGAGAGAGAGAGAGAGAGAGAGAGAGAGAGAGAGAGAGAGAGAGAAGGACCCATCAGATCTTTTGGGGCAGCCGTGGAGGCATCTTGAAGCGAGGGAGCACGAGTTTTTCTTTCCCTTATCTTTGTTTTTCTTCTTTTTCTGGGTTTTAGCTTGATCATATCTGGATAAACCTCTTAGCTAGGGATAAGAGGTGAAGCTTGTAGCGTGATGGGATACTTTGTATGCTTTTGATTCATGTTTTATGGATTATCTTTTATTATAGTTTGATATTAAGGAATGTTTTTAGTTTTTAATGGTTTATTGTGACTTAAATTACAATGGATCTTCAATAGCTTTGAGCATGTTCTTAGCATTATAGGGATTATGAATTTAGGAGTCCCTGTTGTTCACCATCGTCTCTTGGGCATGGTTGGATGATGGAATCCTTCCTAACATTCATGCATCCCTCAGATTGGTTGTGAATTGGTTAAATTTTGTTGTTTACTTTATCTCATGGGCATGGTTTTGTGATGGAATAAAGTCTAATTCTCATACCTTTCATCTCTTGATAACTAGATCAAAGGAAGTTCATAGTTGACTTTTATGGTTATATCCTCCAACTGAATGAAGATGGGACTCTAAATCTAGTTGTGTTCATGAATCAAGCATAGATTTCCCTGATCTCTATAAGTGAATCCTTAGCACCCTAGTTTTCCACCTTTGAATTTTTACAAGTTTTAGTTAAAGTTATCCACAATTATTCCCTTAATTTTCCTGGTTTAGATTTCATCTTCGCCTAGTTATAGTTCTAGTTACTTTCAGATTATGTACAAGGTTCAGTCCCTGTGGATTCGACCTTGGTCTTACCGAGATTATTACTACATCACAACCCTATACTTGGGGTGTGAACAAGTTTTTGGCGCTGTTGCCTGGGACTGACGGGTGCATTTTTCTGAAATTAACTAGTTTTAGAATTAGGTTAAGATTAGGGTTTTTCTAATTTTATGTTTAGGTTTTTCCATTTGATTTTTAGAAACTAACCTAACCCTTGTTTTGTAAGATCCTAACATAGACTTTTTAAATTGGTAATCTCTTTCTAATTCTTCTATTTTTCTATTTTTTTTAGGATTGGTTTTATTTTTTATTTTTAGAAATTTTCTAATTCTAGGTTTTCTTTTAATTTTAGAAACTAACTTACTTTCTAACTTTAGAATTTCTATTTTTAGAAACTAATTTCTTTTATTTTCTTTTGCAGGATCTTAACGTAGGAACTTCTAATCTGATAATTTCTTTCTAACTTCTCTTCTATCTATATCTTTTATTGCTATAGGATTTTTTTTTCTTTTATTTTATTTTAGGATTAGATTTAGAGTTAAGGTTTCACCATGGAAGACTGGGTACATCAATATGCTGAGATGGATAAGAGATATTCGGGATGAATGTATAATGATTATGATGTAATTCCACCTCTATCTCAAGATTTTTCTAAAACCATCATCAAAAACCGACTGGAATATTATGGTCCATCGGTTAAGAAGTCCTTACGTGATCATAATTATGGGAATGAGGACTATTATCAGCCATCATATTCTCTCACCTATGATCCGTATGACTATAACTAGTGGAAACATCAAAATTGGGAATATGAACTAACAACCTATTATAATGATTATTCTCTGGATACCCTACCTTTGAGATCCAACCAGAAACAATCTAAGAGGAGTCACTTTGAACTGACACAAACTCTTCTGCAGATATGAGAAAACTATTAGAAGATTGTTCGGGCCTTAGAAAAATGATAGAAGCACTTGCATTGCGCATCGATAAGAAATTAGAGGCTCGTTCGTATCAGCCATAATTCATTCTAGAAATACAATGCGAGGAAAATAATCCTAACTCGTTTTTGAAGAACTCTGGAATTTGGAATGAAGAGTTGGATTCCGTTAATGAGCATATGGTTCAATTTCCCAAAGACTCAATCTCGATGACGCTTCAAAAGAATGATCAAGAGATGTGGGTGTCTTTCAAATATAATGATGATGACACACTTCACTCATATGACACACTTAATTCCAATGATGAGGGAGAGGTTAGTTTATTCGAACCTCAACCCAATTTAGAAAGAGAATGTGAGGGAAGCGATCCCATCCCAAGTGTGTACTACACGGAATTAGATAATGATAAGTGTTGGGATGAGATTCATGAGAGCACAGCCCAAGATTCACTGGAATCAATTTCAAGTTTGGCCCATATCAATGATCATGAAGTACACGAAGTGATTGGTCATAATGAGTACTCCACTCACCTGACATGTCTGATTTAAGAGTGGAAGATGAGCTCCGTTCGACCGACCCTTTTAACTCTGGTAAGGATAAGACATGTTTGAACCACTCTCCTGAATTGAATGATGTTATGATTTGGGAGATAGACGAGTTGCCCGATAAGATTATGGAATTTGAAACCACCTAGTTGAGATCATCATTTGAACTGTACACGTTGACGATTCAATGCCTCGACTGAGTAGTTTCAATGAATAGAGTATTCACATCAATGCTTCCCTTATTGATGTTCAATCTGTCTGTGCAGGGCAAGAGCAAGAGAGCATGCGTCCATCCATTTTTAAAGACGATGGAGTCCTTGAGCATTTCATTACAGATGTCAATGTGGAAAATAAGTCACTCTCAGCTAAATTTCCCAACTCTTTGGACAATTGCTTGGCACACTTTCCAGATTCAAACGATCGTATGATTAAAGAAATAGTGGATGTCTCGCAAGAGAATATCTCGGTAGTGTTACAAGTCGAGAGAGAAAACCCTTACTCTGAAGCCCCTTCTTCCCAGATCCTAACTATTTACCATTAAGGGAGGTGGAGCTGAAAATTGAACCGAAGTCTGAAACTTCAAAATGTGTTGAGGCTACATCACTTTCTAAGAAGTTTTTGAGTTTTATTTACCTTAGTCTCTGATTCACCATGGGATACTAATTTGAAACTTTTCCTGTCACAGGTGAATCATATATACTTTGGATATGTCAGGCGAATCAACGAACAATTTTTTATAAGGTACATAAATTTCTCTAGAAAGTCATGCTCCAAGGCATCCAACCCTATTGCAAAAGGGCTTTTGGATGATCTTGTGAGAAACCTACTGAGAAATGTATCAAGATATTGACCTAATGAGGAACCTTGTGGCATGACTGAGTAGCTTTTCCCCTGCTTTCATAGGACTAAGATAATTTGCTTGATGTCATTCTAGAATAGTCGGCTTTATGCCGTTAGGATAGTTTGCTTGCCAGTTGTTTTAGGATAGTTTACTTTTGTTGGATTGAGTCTTGTGCTGAACTACCGTCACGCTAAAATCTCTTTGGAAAAAGCCTCTTAACTCCTTCATCAGGTACTATCTTTCCATCACTTTGAAAGTGCACCTGCTAGTGCCCTTGTTTGTCAAGTTACATGTGTGGTGAGTCAGACTGGCAGCAGAACTCGATAGGAAGATTATCTCAAGCGTCTGCCTCAACCGGATGTGTGAAAACTCGCAATAGGTAAATCACAGCCTCACATCCCGTGTCCCAAAACACCGGATGATTAAAACCCTTAAAACAAGATAGACATCTTAGGATTTTTATGGTGAGAAAACTTTTTACAAAATAGGAAAATCTCTAAGTTTTTCTCACCCTATCGATTTTATCGAAGCACCCTCAATATGATCAACCTACACTGTCGATGTCCTCGATACCTTAACGATATTATCGATAAGAGCACTAAAATGTCCAACAACTAAATATTCATCTGGACGGATTTATCGATATATCGATACACCTATCGATATCATCGATAAAAGCACTAAATATGTCCAGCAACCTTACAATATATCTAGACGAATTATCGATATATCGATACACATATCGATATCATCGATATTCAAATCTCGAGACCATCGAGAGTGGCTTGATAAGATCGATAGGCAGATTTTCGGTGCCCCTGTTTTAATGAAAATCTCAAAATTCTTCGATATATCGATGACCGTCCGATATGATCTGAATTCAAATATCGATAAGATCGGAGGTACATCGATGATATCGACAGTGGGCTCGCATTTCTTACAGCAGTTATTTCAGGTTGTTTCTTAACTATGATCGGGAGCCCTTCGATTTAATCGATCTTCAAATATTGATGATATCGACACCAGATCGATTGCATTGAACAAAGCCATAATCTGTCCAGCAAGTTCAAAGATAAATCAGCTGGATTTATCGATGTCTCGACTCTGATCTCGATATCATCGACATTCAAATTTCGATGACCTCGACGGTTTCCCCGATCATTCATGAAAACCTGAAATATCTCAAAGTCAAGTCTCTCTCATATTTTAAGTGTCAATGGATCGAACCTGTCATAGATGGAATCGGAGTTCAAAATTCGATGACATCGACAATAGCTTCGATTCATCGACCAATTGACAAAGGTTTCAAAAGCGTATGACATCGAGTCCGAGTCATCAAGCAGACCATCGATGCTATCGAGAGTATACGCTCGATGATATCGAACCTGCTCGATGATATCGAACTCTGTAATAAATGTGACCATTTTATATCCGTTGGAACTTTTTGCCTATATATAGAGGACTTGTCTTTGTTGTTGTAAGAGAGAATAGAGAGAGCTGTTGTGTGTTTCAACTTACATCTTATACCTTAAGCCCTTTCTCTCGAGGGGAGTTCATCCTCCAATCCACTCTCACCATTGATATTCAATAGAGTGGATTGGAGAATGAACTTCTGCATTCAAGGATCCTCCAGCTATTACCTTAATGGCAAATCATTATGCTGGGATGCCTTGAATGCATAAGATTGGAACTACTCTACCTTCCTTATAGGAAAACCTTTAGAGAGTAGGATTCCATCTTCACCTTGACCCAACCCTAAGCCTAGTCTTGGTATATCTTTTGTCTTGCAGATCAAGGAAGCAGAAGACTCTTTGTCAACAAGGAGGAGGAGATCTTCGGCGTTGTACTTAACGGGACTCATCAACTTATCTGTAAGTATCTAGAGTCCAGGAGGACACTTGTGATCGTTCCTTTCTAGGATTAGGTCTTAAGTGATTCTCACCCTTTGAAGTCCTCAGGGAGGCCTCCGGCGGGAGTGTACGCTGTGGGTGCGTTGTGTGGACCCTTGCTCTGTGGAGAAGATAAACATCTTGTTAGGAGTGAACGAGTAAAACTCCAGGGTTAGAGGTGAACCGAGTAGAAACCTCCATATAAAGGTTGAAGGTGAACCTGATTTAAAACTTTAGGTTTGAGGTGAACCCTGGGAAACCTCCTTAGTGAAATCCAATACACTCAAGAGTTAAGTGCGACAGCCGGGAGTGGAGTAGACTTATCATCGAACCACTATAAAATGACTATGTTTGAGAATGTTATTTTGATAATTGTGTGATTTGCTTTAATACTCTCTCATCTGAATATCTGATCACACCACACACACCTTCACAATCATATCCATTATAGATGTAACTGCCTCATGCTTATCATTTGAATAGTTCTGCGATTGGATCCTCTACTGTGCTTGGAAACCAGTTTAGAGTTACATTTGAGTAATCCTGAAAATTACATACATGATAAGATAGAGTGATAGGATATTTAAATAACTCATAAATCTTTAAAAAGTCCTATTCACCCCCTCTAGGACATATAAATATTCCGACTTCAACTCAAGCGGTCTTCACCGCTATTTCATTTGGTATCATAGCGGGTCTCTCTTTAAGGGCTTCACCGCCTGGAGAGTGATCTTGATGAAGTTGGGGATATGGCCAAGGAGAGGGCTCATCAGTCACTAACCTCAGTATTTGACGGATCAAACTATGCATACTGGAAGGCTCAGATGCACTACTATCCGAGTATGTCGTGTAACTTATGGGGAAGCCGGGGTGCACCACAAAGTTTTACTTCCGAAGGGCACGTGATGAAGGCAACAAGTCTAAGCCACTAGCAATCCAACCCCGTCCACCGTAGCCCGCAGCTAGACCACCTATCAATACCCGACTTTCGTTTCAGAGACCCGTAGCTCCGCTTCAGAACAGAAACCCCACAACTCGAGTATTTTCTATATCCGCGGAAGATCAGGCTGGGGACACTCCACGAGTTGTCCAAGGTACGGCTTACATTCAGGATGTTCCAGTGTTCGTTTTGTTTGATTCGGGCTCTACTATATCTCTTATTAGTTCATCCATAGTTAAGGAACTAAATCTAGAGTTAAACCGCCTTGAAAGACCCTTGGTTATAGCATCTCCAATGGGAGGGTTTGTAGAAACTGCTAGATTTTGTCCTACATGCCTAGTTGTATTGGAAGGTCATGAGACTCGTATGAACTTAGTAGTGATGAAGTTAAAAAAGTTCGATATCATTGTTGGTATGGACTGGCTTACTCAAGCTTATGCAATACTGGATTGCCAAGCCTGGATGGTTACTGTAACACTACCTGGACAGTTACCCTTCACTATAAAAGGAAGGTGTCAATACGAGACCTATGAAGGTCTATGGGCCGTGGAAAGGACCGAGTTAGTAGAGATCACCATCGATCAGATACCGGTAGTTAACGAATTCCTGGAAGTGTTTCAAGACATTCCAGGACTACCTCCAAGGAGGGAGGTAGAATTTACGATTGAACTCCTTCCCGGTACCACCCCGATATCCATGGCTCAATATAGAATGTCGTCATGTGAGATGGAAGAATTACGGGTGCAGATCGATGAATTATTGAGGCAGGGCTTCATTCGCCCTAGTGTATCTCCTTGGGGTGTACCGGTGCTATTTGTGAAAAAGAAAGATGGATCACAACGCCTTTGTATCGATTACAGGAGATTAAATCAGGCTACAGTGAAGAATAAGTATCCTCTACCGCGTATTGACAACTTATTTGATCAGCTCAAGGGTGCCGAATATTTTTCAAAGATCGATCTCAGGTCAGGATATCATCAGCTGAGGGTCAGACAAGAGGACATTCCCAAGACGGCGTTCTGTACCAGATATGGGCACTACGAGTTTTTGGTCATGCCGTTTGGACTCACTAATGCACATGCGGTATTTATGGACTTGATGAATCGGGTCTTTATGCCATATCTAGACCGATTTGTTATCGTCTTCATTGACGACATTCTGGTTTATTCCAAGAGTCACGATGAGCACGAGGAACATTTGAGGACTGTTCTGAAAACCCTTCAGGAAAGACAGTTGTATGCAAAATTATCAAAATGTGACTTCTAGAGGGAAGAAGTAAAATTTCTGGGTCACATGGTAAAGAAAGAAGGTATTGCGGTCAATCCAACCAAAGTCGAGGCTGTTGTAGTAAAATGGAACGACCTGATACGGTTACGGAAGTCAGGAGCTTTTTGGGATGGCTGGATATTATCGGCGATTCATAAAGGAATTTTCTTGTATCGCTCGACCCTTAACTCAGTTAACCAAGAAGAATGTAAAATTTAGTTGGAGCACTGAAACAGAGACATCCTTTCAAGAACTTAAGAAGAGACTCACCACAGCCCCTGTGCTCACACTTCCAGAAGAAGGAGCTAAGTACGTAGTCTATAGTGATGCATCGCAAACAGGGCTAGGATGCGTGCTCATGCAGAACGAGAAGGTGATCGCTTACGCTTCCAGGCAGCTAAAGAAGCATGAAGAAAATTATCCTATCCATGACCTGGAACTCGCCTTGGTAATCTTCGCCCTGAAGATTTAGAGATATTATTTGTACAGGGAAGAGTTCGAATTGTTTGCGATCACAAGAGTTTGAAGTATATCTTCACTCAAAAAGATCTGAACATGTGACAACGCAGGTGGATGGAAACACAAAGATTTCAAATTTGAAGTATCATATCATCCTGGCAAGGCAAACCTTGTAGCCGATGCCTTGAGTCGAAAGAGGAAGCACGAAGTCATGGCTAGTCTCATGATTAGAGCAGATGCGATGATAGAATTCATCCAAGACTCAGATGTTCAGTATTCTTTCAAAGAACCAGGTATCCTAGTAGCTTCGTTGGTTATAGAACCAACCCTAATCCGCCGTATTATCGAATTGTAAAACCAGGATGGAACACTGAAGAAATTGAGGCAGAGGTGCGAAAAGGAAGGATTATCGGACTGGTATGTTAGTTCTGATGGCGGCCTGAGATATCGAGGTCGTATCTGTGTATCGACTGTTGTAGAATTAAAACAGGAAATTCTGAACGAAGCACAAAAGTCTCGTTTGACCTTTCACCCTGGGAGCACAAAAATGTATCAGGACGTCAGGCAACAATACTAGTGGGAAAATATGAAACGAGATATTGCGGAATACGTCTCAAGATGTCTCACCTGTCAGCAAGTGAAGGTTGAGCATCGCAAGCCGCCAGGTCTTTTACAACCATTGCCAATCACTGAATGGAAGCGGGATTGCATCAGCATGGACTTCATCTCGGGACTTCCAAAGACATGTAGGAATCATGACTCCATTTGGGTAATAGTTGACAGACTTACCAAGTCAGCCCGGTTCCTCCCTATACGTGTGAATAATTCAGTCGATGACTTGGCTAAGCTGTACATTCAGGAGATTGTTCGTGCATATGGTATTCCACGGGAAATTGTGTCAGATCGCGACTCCCGGTTCACTTCCATTTCTGGAAAAGATTGCAAGAAGAGGTTGGGTACAGAGTTAAAATTTAGCACAGCTTTTCACCCCCAGATAGACGGGCAGACCGAAAGAAGAGTGAACCAAGTGCTAGAAGACATGTTGAGAGCCTGTGTGTTGGATTTCAAGGGCAGTTGGGATGAGCATATTCATCTTACAGAATTCACTTATAACAACAGTTTTCAGACCAGCATCGGGATGGCACCGTTTGAAGCTTTATACGGACGTCCTTGTCGAGTGCCGCACTGCTGGGCTGAAGTCAGAGAAAGGAGTTTATTGGGACCTGAGCTTGTTCAAGAAACAACGGAAAAGATAAACATAATTCAAAAACGCTTACTTACGGCTCAGAGTAGACAGAAGAGTTACGCGAACCATCATAGACGAGATCTAGAATTCACAGTTGGTGATCACATGTTCTTAAAAATCTCTCCTATGAGGGGCGTCATGCGATTCGGGAAGAAAGGAAAGCTCTCTCCCCGATTCATTGGACCTTTCGAGATCATGGAACGAATCAGAGCCGTGGCCTATCGTCTTACTCTCCCACCAAAACTTGCCAACATCCATAATGTCTTTCATGTATCCATGTTGAAGAAGTATATACCAGATACGTCTCACATTATCAGATGGGAGGAGGTCGAATTGAACGACAACGCTAGTTATGTTGAAGTCCCTGTTCGCATCTTGGATTACAAGGAGTAGATGCTTCGCACAAAAACCATTCCGTTAGTGAAAGTTTTGTGGTCTCGTCGAGGAGTTGATTAAGTAACGTGGGAGCTGCAAGCAGAGATAGCAGAAAAGTATCCTCATCTTTTCGAGAACCCCACTTAGGTACAATTTCGAGGACGAAATTTTCTTTTAGGAGGGGAGATTGTAATGACCCTCAAATGTGCACGGTGAATTTATATTAGAATACTAAAGAAATAAATAAATAGTGCAACTGGAAGACGATCAAACCCTTAAAAATCCCTCAATACATTAGCTGCAGAAATGACAGTAGATAGATCCCTAGCTCAAGAAGTCCACGACAATCAACTCACACCCTGGTACAACCAGTCAAAGCTTCAAAGAACTCCCGACGGAGGTGTCTGAGGTCCTTTAAAGTCTAACTAACGGTGTTGATTGACCTAGAAAGTAAGGTGGACCCCCCATCAAATCCTCGTGTGCATGTAGATGAAGTGCACCCGCAGCCTACCGAATTGGATATCGGGTCAAACAACCTTTGACCCGATACAATTCCAAAATTCGGAATTTCATCCGATTTGTCCCGCGCACGCGAAATTTGAAAACGGCCGTCCGTCTGATCGTAAAAGGGACCCTCATCGTGGGAAATCAAGGCCACTCACCCTTGATCCGAACCATCTATCATGTGCAGTTGGTCCCATCGACCTTAAACCGCGTAGAAAGTAGGATCGTATGGACCAGTGGAGTGTTCACACAGAAGATCATCAGGTCTATCCCGATGCAACGTCTGGATGGAAGACCCTTTTAAATCGCGCGTTTAGTTGGGGGTCCGAACGGTCGGAAAAGAGCAAAATCACGTGCTCTCGTACCACGTAGGAGCTCAGTCATCGTCCTCATCCGATAACGCCACGGCAGCATCTGGATAGGGACGAAAATTGTTCCTTTTTTGTGGATAATGATCCATCCCGACCGTTTGTGATCGGCTGGGAGTTTTCTTTAAGTGATCCTGGACGCCCAAATTAGGGCGAAGTGAGATTTTCTCTCAACAGCGATAATATGGAGAGAAATTGAAATAGCTGTCAAAATCGCGGTTGCAACGTAACCTTTGTAAACCTATGGACCATCGGACAACATGAATGGACTCTACAAGCCCTATAGGCCCCCCATCTGAACCATTTGAACGACTCCGATCATACAATCAAACCGTCTAAACTAAAATCACCATTTTCGTTCAAATCATCTTCTTCAACTGACGGCGAAACCCATTCTCGCAGAATCAGATCCTTTTGTTAATATGAACCGACCATCGGGTGGCCCATCACACCCGAAACCCTTTCATGAATGCACCTAGAACCATGCACCCGTTTAGAATCCTAATCTAAAGCTCTCGATCGAGTGGTGTAACCTCGCACTAATCACCATGATTAGCGGAGGAGAATTCCAGAAACGGAAGGCCTATATAAGGCTAGATAATAAGGCGTCCAGAGGATAAGAACAAGAAAAGAATGGGAATAGAGAAAAGAAATAGAGAGAAAAATGGGAAAGGGAAAATGGGTGAACGCCGCTCGAACGGGTCACTTGCGACTCGACTCGGCTGAGTCGATCAGATCTGGAAATAGCAGAGAGGGAGAGTAAGATTGAGAGAGGGAAAGGAGATAGAATAGAGAGGGAAGGTGGAAATCAGCAGTATCTGAGCAGCTGATTAGAGTATGTTTTCATCAGTTATTTCCACTCATTTGATTTGGCCGGACCACCCTCCAATCGACGGCCAACCTCTTCACGGTCTGAGATTAGCTATTGTCCCAAACTTTCTGTCAGCAACTGAGAACCTTCCCCGATTCAGGTAATGCAACCTACCCCCATCCCTACTCTAAAATCATACCATCTGCTCAACTCGGTTGAGAGATTAGCGACTCAGCACCATTCCACGACTAGAAAAACCCGACCTGCCTCCATGGCAGTGGTCAGATTCCTTCCAGAAATTGGATTAACACAGTGAGTCATGCTTTGGGTTGCCTCTTGCTATCGATTGTGATACCTGCTATGATAACTCTAGCGTGTCAGCGATTTAGACTCGGTTTTGAAGGTGGCTACCTGACTTGGTTAGGCCTGAGTTGCGACTCACCCAGTCGAGCATGAACCCGGACTCGTTCACCGTTGGGCCGACCCAATGCATTTCGTGGGACTAACTCAGTCAGTTGCTGACTGAGTCATAATGTCTCCATCTAGTTGAAAGTGATGTTGAAGAGTGTTTGGATCAACAGATCCATGAGTTAACCCCTTGGGTTATGCAACCTTTGAAACAAACTCCATGGGCCATCAGTTTAGGCTCCAAGTGAGTCAACTCGACCAGGTTGCTAACTGTGTCGAACTGATTTAAATCATCTGGTAGAGCTTCAATCCCACTATACGATTAGTAAAATTGTTGGGACTACCCAACTCATTTCAAAATGAAAGTCCCGACTAAGTTAACTCGGTTCTGACTCACTGTAATTTCATCAGTTACCATCAACAGCTATTTCACATTAGGAAGTACTCCTACGTGCTATCAGTTCAAGCAGTATCATTGCACTCACATCCCACGACAAGTGAACCTCCAAATCTAGGTGAGGAATATGCCCCTATAGCTTCTTTATTAAATGGACTTCTAAAATAGTGTTAAAGCTTGAATGATAGAAATTTTAATTATGCATGTGTTATAGTCTTACTTTAGTTGAAATGACCACATTAATTATGTAAATATCCCTATCTTGTTGTTCTTATTCATGTTTTTAGTCTCTTAGTTTGACGTGTTTAATCATGAATACCTGAAATGGTGAATATTGTCTTTAATTGTAAGGTTAATTTATTCCGTAATCCGTTTCATATGATAGAACTACTTTTGCCTTGAAGCTAATATATATATATGAACAAGTCTCTTCTTGCATAACATTTCCTCATCCTAAACTAGTTATGTTATTAATGAATAATTGCTTGAATTCTAGTAGTGATCGACTTATGATTGGGAATTGGCATTATACTCCTCAATGCAGGAGTAAAAGTTGAGTTAACGATATATGATGCACTTTCAAGATTGCATGATGTAATCTAATCATGACAAGTTACACGAATATCATGAATATCATTGTATGTACACGAATATCATAACATTCACGCATAACATTGGAGCTTTTTCGAGTGCTTAATGTAAGACACATTCGGCTCAACTTACTGTTAGATCAGTAGGATGACCAGAGTTGTGCATTTGAGTCACTTTGGGCGCTCTTATTTTACATGAGGCTTTTCCGGGATTTTTATTCCTCCTCGGGCATACCACGAGTATTTTCCAGGAGATCGTCCTTGGGTGCACTCACCTTCATGGCCTTTTCCTGGTAAATAGTCTATCTACCATGGGCGGTCTTTTATTTTGACAGCTGGAGATGCATAATCAAACCTGTATTTTGAACATACATTCATACATTCATACAACTACATATGAATTTATCTTATCTTATGAATCCAGCATGAAATGTTAATCTGTTTTGGAATAATGTGTAATGAATGAATCTATGAGGGAAATTCCCACTGAGTTTTCACTCACCCCATCGTGCGGTTGCACAAAATAGACACAGGTGTGAAGGCCAAGGATTATGCCTGTGACAGGACTCTTAGTGTTGCCAAGAAGGAGTAAGGCGAGGAAGGCCCATATGATGATATAGTCAAGCTGCAGGAACTTCACTACATGTTTAGGAATTACTGCTTTCATATGTCAAATATAATACTTGCTTGCCTCTGAGTTTTGTAATTAAGTCCCCTACTGTGGGATCTTACTTTTATACAGGTTACTACTTCACGTACATTAAACTCCACTTGGATAGTTTATACAGTGGTTATGTTTTGTTATGATGGATTGTGTGGAACATTTACTTAAATTATAACTCCATTCATAATGTAACTCTTGGGTTCTCGTACTCGAGCGACCGTTCTCGGGTTATGAGAATCAGGGTGTTACAAGGTCCATCGATTATATAGACAGTGGGCGCGCATTTCTTACAACAGTTATTTCAGGTTGTTTTTTAACTATGATCGGGGGCCCTTCAATTTAATCGATATTCAAATATCGATGATATTGACACTAGATCGATTGCATCGAACAAAGCCATAATTTGTCCAGCAAGTTCAAAGATAAATCAGCTGGATTTATCGATGCCTCGACTCTGATCTCGATATCATCGACATTCAAATTTTGATGACCTCGACGGTTTCCCCGATCATTCATGAAAACCTGAAATATCTCAAAGTCAAGTCTCTCTCATTTTTCAAGTGTCGATGGATCGAACCTGTCATCGATGGAATCGGAGTTCAAAATCCGATGACATCGACAATAGCTTCGATTCATCGACTAATGGCAAAGAGTTTCAAAAGCGTATGACACATCGAGTCCGAGTCATCGAGCAGACCATTGATGCTATCGACAGTATACACTCGATGATATCGAACCTGCTCGATAATATCGAACCTGCTCAATGATATCGAACTTTGTCATAAATGTGACCGTTTTATATCCGTTGGAACTTTTTGCCTATATATAGAGGACTTGTCTTTTGTTGTTGTAAGAGAAAATAGAGAGACCTTTTGTGTGTTTCAACTTACATCTTATACCTTAAGCCCTTTCTTTCGAGGGAGTTCATTCTCCAATCCACTCTCACCATTGATATTCAATAGAGTGGATTGGAGAATGAATTGCCGCATTTAAGGATCCTCCAACTACTACCTTAATGGCAAATCATTATGCTGGGATGCCTTGAATGCATAAGATTGGAACTACTCTACCTTCCTTATAGGAAAACCTTTAGAGAGTAGGATTCCATCTTCACCTTGACCTAACCCTAAGCCTAGTCTTCGTATATCTTTTATGTTGTGAATCAAGGAAACAGAAGACTCTTCGTCAACAAGGAGGAGGAGATCTTCGGCGTTGTGCTTAACGGGACTCATTAACTTATCTGTAAGTATCTAGAATCCGGGAGGACACTTGCAATCGTTCCTTTCTAGGATTGGGTCTTAAGTGATTCTCACCCTTTGAAGTCCTCAAAGAGGCCTCTGGCGGGAGTGTACGATGTGGGTGCGTTGTGTGGATCCTTGCTCTGTGGAGAGCATAAAACATCTGGTTAGGAGTGAACGAGTAAAACTCCAGGATTAGAGGTGAACCGAGTAGAAACCTCCATGTAAAGGTTGAAGGTGAACCTGATTTAAAACCTTAGGTTTGAGGTGAACCCTGGAAAACCTCCTTAGTGAAATCCAGTACACTCAAGGGTTGAGTGCGGCAGCCGGGAGTGGAGTAGACTTATCGTCGAACCACTATAAAATGACTGTGTTTTGAGAATGTAATTTTGATAATTATGTGATTTGCTTTAATACTCTCTCATCTGAATATCTGATCACACCACACACACCTTCACAATCATATCCATCATAGACTATAACTGCCTCATGCTTATCATTTGAATAGTTCTGCGATTGGATCCTCTACTGTGCTTGGAAGCTAGTAGAGTTACATTTGAGTAATCCTGAAAATTGCATACATGATAGGATTAGAGTGATAGGATTTTTAAATAACTCATAAATTTTTAAAAAGTCCCATTCACCCCCCTCTAGGACATATTGACATATTCTGACTTCCACTCAAGCGGTCTTCACCGCTATTTCACACTTCACTTTCAATTTTGTTGTCTCATTTGCATTGCATGTTTATATCTCTTACATTGAGGATAATGTATATTTTAAGTTGGGGATGGGAGATTAGGTTACCTAATCAGTATTTTCTTGGTCTTGAGCAATAATTGTGAAAAATTTTAAATTTTTTCTAGAAATTTTTGTGAATTCGAAGTGATTTTGAAGGTCATCTTTGATTTAGACGTATAAGATATGTCATGTTGGTAATTTATGACTCTTGGATCAATTATTTGTTAGATTTCACACTTAAGTTGAATTTTTAATCCATGATTAGAAGTTTTAAACATTGATTGAGTCATGATTCACATGTCACACCTAGCTTACACATTAAGGCTTCAGTTTGATACTGAATTGTTAACCTGGTAGTTATTAGACATGAAAGGAGCCAAGATGGGGAATTTGTCCATCATGTTGAAAGAAAAAATAGTACCTAGCTAAAAAACAGTTGTTTTTGGAAAAGGTTGGGCGAATGGTCTTCACCGTGGGTTTTTCTTCCTATAGGCGAGGGTTCGATTCCCCTCCTTGGCTTTACCTTTAAAAGGTTGACATAGCATGAAAGCCATCAATGGAAAAATCAAAAGCTGGAAGAATGAAAAGTTGAACTGTAAGGCAAGTTTTGGTTTAGGTTATGGTTATCCTGAATGCTCTTGTGATTATCAATGTTATCATGAAAATAAAGAATTGAGCCCTTGATTTTGATAAGTTTAGGTTTCACTATACACCCATGGAACTCAACGTTTAGAATTACTCTAATCAATGGATTAATACTTTGAACTTGACTATGAAGTTTACTGTATGCTTGAGTTTAGGAGAAGGTAATGCCCAACATTAATGTATCTTGGAATTTTACTGTTTTTCTAAAATCACTTGAATTTATAGAAACTATCCTGTAGTTCTCAACTTATTTTTCGCATACTTTGCTCGGGACTAGCAAAATGTTGATTGAGGATTGTGTTGAGAGTCAAATATTGCATATTAGACCCCAGTTATTACCTAATTTTACAAACTTTATACTGTTTAATAGTCTATTTTAATCATTTTTGTGTTGCAAGGTGTCTTTAGGAGCCTGGACTGAAAAAGGGTATTAAAAGCCTAGATTTAATGCTCAGAAAAAGGGACCGAGATCGAAGAATTTACATGCCAAAGATATAAGAAAATCAAGTAATTGGGTTTAAACGGGCCTGAAAGTCGTCTAGAATACAAGATCACAAGGTTCCCACCATCTGTTCGGTGCGAAACTTTATATCTGACCAGAAGACCATAAATTAACCGTACGTGTCGAATTTCAGCAATTAGATCCTTATGTAAGTGGCCCAACGGACAGATCAGCCCACTAAAACGCTGATTTGGGGCTCACCTGATATCTAGATATAATTTAATTTTGGTCTCAACCCCTTAAATGGGATGAAAAAACTGATGGATGGAGCGGATTCATCAGAAACATCACAGTGGACCCCATTGGCAATTGCCAGTGCACAATGCATAAGTGCACTCTCGGTGCACCAGACCCTACATGCTGGTCAAAGTTAGTTTGACCGACTAAAAGGGAAAGCTTCTCTTCTCTCTTGCCATGAACCATTCATAAGCTCCAGAAGGGGGTCTTTACCCCAACCATGAAGCCAAATCAGATCATGGGACAATCTTCTGGCCTAAAACTCGGTTTAAACGCAATAAGTTTGCATTTTCATGCTATTTTTGCTACGTAAGCACTTACGCACTGCTTCTTGCTGCATAAAGCAGCACCGACTTCATACTGCCTATAAAAGGAGATGAGAAGAGAGAGAGAAGGACCCATCAGATCTTTGGGGCAGCCATGGAGGCATCTTGGAGCGAGGGAGCACGAGTTTTCTTTCCCTTATCTTTGTTTTTCTTCTTTTTCTGGGTTTTAGCTTGATGATGTCTGGATAAACCTCTTAGCTAGGCTAGAGTGAATGTGAAGCTTGTACCATGATGGGATACTTTGTATGCTTTCATTCATGTTTTATGGATTATCTTTGATTATAGTTTGATATTAAGGAATGCTTTTAGCTTTTAATGGTTTGTTATGACTTAAATTACAATGGATCTACGATAGCTTTGAGCATGTTCTTAGCATTATAGGGATTATGAATTTAGGAGTCTCTGTTGTTCACCATCATCTCCTAGGCATGTGTAACGCCCTAGTTTTTAGAACTCGAGTATATAACTCGCTCTCCAAAAACTCGAGTGTTAGCCTATAAAATTCAGTGTAAATTTCAACCGCTTATCGTTAATCGGAGTTAACAGCACGAAGCTAGAGTAGAGTAAACCATGCATTGAATAAGGACATTCTGATTATCATAAAATTCCAAATGTAGCGCCAATACAGGACTTATTCAATCCCAAATAGCAAAGTTCATATAAGAAGAAACAAGAATCTATCAACTAGTGGTGGAGCTCAATATGGGCCGCAAGGACCCCGCCTAGCTCCCTAGCTACCCGATCTGCTCCAGCAACCTAGTAAACTGCATCTGCTCGCCCTATATCTACATCAACTATTACGGTTTGATAGCGTCAAAGGCTATCGCAGTGAGGACCACCCTCTAGATTGTGCACTCATCATTCATAAGCCAATATAGATTGCAAGTCATAAAATAAGATATATTAAAACAGGGCATTTCATAATCATGCTTATATGCTCAAAAATTAACCAATCAACAGAATCTCATAATAAGTACAATGTAATGGCAATTGTAATATAAAGGAATACATCCAGATAGTTAAATAATCGATCATAGGACTTTCTATTGCACACGAAATCACATTGTACGTGAACTCCGCAAGATGGCTAGAAAATTGATAAACGAACTTCAGCTCCACCCGGAAATCATGGTACAAGCGAGATCTATAAGGTGAATAGAAAATCAACCTTAAAACTTCTACTTTAACGGGAATCTCATCGTACATGAACTCCGTAAAATGGCTAGAAAATTGATAAACGAACTTCAGCTCCACCCAAAAATCATGGTACGACTGAACTCCACAAAATGAAGAGACAATAAACAACTATCTCAATCATCATATAATCAGTAAAAAAGGCAGATGATATAAAAATGAGAAACACAGGTACACCCGACTCATAAATCACATATGTGAACAGCAAGAGTAGAAAAGATAAATGAACTACAGCTAGGAATCACCATGACAGAAACCATAAGATAAAGAGAGTACCAACATAGGAACCTCGGTGTCATCGAAAATCGTATGAACTCCGCAAGATGACTAGAAAATCGACAAGTGAACTTCAGCTCCCTTGGAAATCATAATGAACTCCGCATAATGACCCAGAGAAATCAACAAGATGTGCAAAAATAATCAACAAGCCACGAAGGGCACCAATAACCCATCAAAGCCACAAGGGCAATATTCGATCCAAGTCGTGAAGGGCAAATGTGGAAAGTAGGATAATAAGTTATAACGCCCTAAAATTCAAGGGTCGAGTAGCAACTCAACTCTCGAGTTCCAAAACATCACTTATGCAATATAGATAATGATGATTAAATATTGTTTGTGTCAGTGCAATAAGCATGAGTGAGATTATACCAAAACAGTAATTCATACTCCAGATCAATTATATAAAGGCAAGCGGAAGACTGAAACTGTTATATAAGGTATGTAAAGAAACAAAACCATCTCAATCTCCAGAGTATGAACACTAACTGAGTAACCATATACATGTATTGTTTCTGAATCAAAAGGTAAAAATACAACTAAAAAGATAAATCCTAAAATCCCCGCGATCCAGTCAACCTAAGCAAAGCCGTCCGAGCACTCCATGTATGAGAACTCATCCTGGTCCTCATCGTAGTCTGGCTCTACCTCCTGAATCGACGTATCATCTACACCTGAGACACAGAGTCTGGTTGGTGTGCACAACACCGCCCGTAACGTGGGAGGGAGTGAGTAGCTACTCAGTGGAACAAAAAGCATAGGTTAACATGTTATCAATTCAGTCAAGCAGTAATGATAAAGCAGTACAATCAAACAATCCTAACTACTCTTATTTAATGCAAGTATGAAATGACATGATGAATGCCTTGCCAAACCACCCTCAAGCGACACCATCTTACGTTTGCAACATGCGTTCATTCCTCAGTGCTCCACATCTACCAGGCACATGCAGTGCGATGATGAGCATGATTACCAAGTAGTTATTAGTCCATTTCAAACAGTAGGATTGGAAAACTAAGGTACCTCCCTTGTATCATTCCAAAACATGATCCATTCTAGGGTTGTCAGTCCTAGTTAATCTCATATGATAGTGTATTTCTAGGTCGCTGCAAAGGCTGTCAGGGTTGTTACGCACAATGGTTACACCACTCCCCCATCACCTTTTTAACGGTTCATCACTAAGCTAATACAGGCCTAGTTCATACTCTATACACTGCGGTAAAACTCGTCGCTTCAACGCAAATTCAGAGTATGCTCGAGGTCACTACAAAGGGCTCGTCACCAATCAGTGTAGGCCGACAGCTCGAATATAGTGTCCCATACCACCATAATGGCTCACGAGTCTGGTTGCTCACTGGTCACTACGGGGAGGCACGCGGCCCCAGCGTAGGCCGACAGCTCCACCACGGTGTCCCATACCACCATGTCTGGCTCATGAGTCTTAGCGGATCGAGGTACCATGGTTAACGGGATTTCACTGGTAAGTTTGGTACCCTGGGTTCAAGCAGTAGCGTCCAAACATGGTGAACATACATTAACATAATGGGTTACTTGACGAGCTCAGCTAGCTCGAGCGCACAACAAGTTGAACGATATGAAGCGCAAAAGCACTTCGTGTGGCCAACCACTATCGCCAACCAAAGTACGACTCGGGTTCGTCGAACACATCTCACATGGTAAAATGAATCTCAACCATGATCTCAAGTCCGGTACCGAATGTCTGGACTATAATCATAGTCCCGAACTCAATCAATCCTTATCTAGAGCATGTAAAGTAAAGCATATTAAACAAAGTGATTCAAACATGTTAACAGCATATCATAAAGCATGTTATAAAGCATGTTATAAAGCACTATATAAACAGGAATACAAACACATATATCTCATAAGTAAGCAGTTACATTAAACAACCAACATGGAGGAAATCATATACGTCTCTAAGGTAGTTGAGAATCTCATCTCAACACCTACCTAAGACACTATCATCTAAGCACTTACTCTCACAAGCATTTTCACAAACACTTAGAATACACTACTTCAACATACATAGTGTATATTAGCAAACATGTATTAGGGCGAGTCCTTTCGCCAAACAAGTAATTTACGCATATATAATATGTTCATACAGCAAATAATCATGGTAAATACATCTTCAAAATTTATACGTATACGTACTTTCTAGAATACACTATTTCAACATATTTAGAGTATATTAGCAAAACATGTATTAGGGCGAATACTTTCGCCAAATCAATATTTTATCTATACATAATATATTCATACAACAAATAATCATGGCAAACACATTTCCAAAATTTATACGTATACGGTACTTTCTACAAATACGTAGAATATGTCAAATTCCATATTTTTCATCTTTAATTGAAACAGATAACAGGCAGCACTTTGTACATGTGCAATTGCATGCAGATCATGAATCTATCATTATCTGACATTGAAAGCGTTGAAAACCGTAACCTATACACCTAAAGTCCTCACCTTTCGTCTTAGAATCGTAACGAATCAGCTAGGTTTGCTAAGCTTCCGTATTCGGCAGTTTGGTAGCCTATAGAATGAAATAGGTTAGCTATTTCATAACCTACAACCCCTACAACTCCAAAACAGATTAGGGTTAGAGTTTCTTACCTAGAAACGAAGTCGGAATCGTCGAGAAAGCGATGAGAATGGGGTGGTGCAGCTTGTGTAGCGACAGGAAATAGTAGTAGGGAGATTCTCTCACTTCTCTCACTCTTTCTCTCTCTTTTCTCTCTTCTCTCTCTAGGGTTTCTCTCAAATTCATATGGCTGTGAGAGAGAGGGTTCTAAGGTCCTTATATAGCCTAAAAATGCACTAAACTAGACTTAAGGTCAAGGTATACTTAGGTTATACCCAAAGCGCCCCTTTTCCAGCTCAACGGAGGACTTCTGGCGGGCCTCCCTGAGCCAAAAGTCGGACTTAAGCTCACCAACCTTGGATCTAGATGGAGTTAAGTTTTTGTTTCAGTCAGATTCCCAGATCACGCGTGGCGGACCAGTTTCAGTTCAACGGTCAGCGGGTCTCGATCCGAAATTCCAAGTTCATGGATATGTTTATGAAATTTTTCCTGATCCGAGGGTGTATTTGGGTCAGATTCTGATGGTCTGGTTGCTTACAAATTGACCGCAAGTAACAAGTCTCAGATTACTATTCAAGATATTTATTTTGTAAAGAAAACAAGTGTTCTCACACTCTCTCGCTCCGGACTCAAGCGAACAGCCGTGGGACACTGTCTGGATTTGATTTCCGAGATGGTTGTCAAGCCCAGCGAGGCGGTCTTAAGTCCTTAACTTCGTATTATTCGGACTCCAGATGTACGGTCCAGATCTAATACGGAGTTTCAACGTGCTTCCGAAAATAGTCGGGTAATGAGTTTGATCCTAGACTTTAGGGTAACCTAGCGTCAATGATTCTACAAGTTTTGGGTCTTGCAGATCATATTTAAAGCGATTCAAACGGATTTCATGGCTAATCTAGTTTAGTACTTAGTGAACTTTGTCAAATTTCTAAAGGATTTAATCCTAAGTAATTTTTAGTCGAGGTGGTACTCGGGCCATTGTACGGAAATTTTCGAGTCGTTACAATCTACCCCCCTTAAACAAAAATTCCGTCCTCGAAATTTGTACCTTTTCGTACTCCTCGAGAATCTGAGGGTAGTTCTTTCTGACCTCGGCCTCTGTCTCCCACGTAGCTTCCTCCTCTGTATGATGTGTCCACAGTACCTTCACGAGTGGAATCACCTTACTACGCAGTACTTGCTCCTTTCTGTCAAGGATGCGTGTCGGGCACAGCTCATATGAAGCATCCTCGCTCAGCTGTACCTGCTCCCATCTGATGATATGTGAAGGATCAGGAACGTACTTCTTCAACATAGATACATGAAATACGTTGTGTACAGCTGCAAGTGGTGTGGGCAAAGCGAGACGATATGCCACAGCACCCACTCGATTCAGTATCTAAAACGGACCGATAAACCTCGGTGTGAGCTTCCCCTTCTTCCCGATCCGAAAGGACTCCCTTCATAGGGGAAACTCTGAAGAATACATGGTCTCCAACCTCAAACTCAAGTGGTCGCCGCCTCGTATCGGTGTAGCTCTTCTGCCTGCTCTGCGCTGTAAGAAGTCGACGCTGATAATGTCGATCTTCTCTGAGGTTGCCTGAACCAACTCTAGGCCAATCAAGCTACGCTCGTCAACCTCAGCCCAATAATACGGTGCTCTGTAAGGGCGACCATATAGGGCCTCATATGGAGTCATACCAATACTCGCTTGGAAGCCGTTGTTGTAAGCGAACTCTGTGTAAGGAAGACAGTCATCCCAACTGTCCTTGAAGTCCAACACACATGCTCGCAATATATCCTCCAGAATCCGATTCACCCGCTTTGTCTGCCCGTCAGTCTGAGGATGAAACGTCGTACTGAACTTCAACTTCACACCCATCGCTTTCTAGATACGAGTCCAGAAGATAGATGTGAACTGAGTGTCTCTGTCCGACACGATCTCTAAAGGAACCCCATGCAGACGGACGATCTCTCTGATGTATAATCTGGCCAAATCATCTGTAGAGTTCGTAACTCTGATAGGGAGAAAATGGGCCGATTTGGTCAACCGGTCCATAATCACCCAAATGGAATCGTGTCCCTTCCTCGTCTTCGGCAACCTTGATATGAAATTCATGGAAATGAAGTCCCACTTCCATTCTGCTATTGGCATGGGCTGAAGCAGTTCAGGAGGTCGGCGATGTTCTACCTTGACCTGCTGCACGTCAGACAACGAGACACATACTCCGCTATATGTGCCTTCATGTTGTCCCACCAATACGACCGTCTCATATCCCAGTACATCTTCGTGCTACCAGGATGCATCGCGAACCTCGTATTGTGAGCAGACTCGAGAAGCTCCTGTCTCAAGTCAGGAATATCAGGAACACATAGGCGGCCACGGAATCGTAGACCCCCATCTGAACCAACTCTCCACTCGGAGTCCTCGGCATCGCTAGCTTGCTCTCGAAGCTCAGACAACTGCTCATTGCCCTTATGGGCCTCAATGATCCTGTCATCAATAAGTGATCGCACCCGAACGTGCGCAACACACTCAAATGGCTCCTCCACGGTGAGTCTCTGCTGAAGTCCCACACGAACTCAACCATGTCCCACTCTGCTATCATCAACGGAGCCGCCAAATGTTATAGCCTTCTTGCGGCTCAACGCGTCTTCCACAAGGTTCGCCTTGCCAGGATGGTAGGAAACCTCGAATTTGAAGTCCTTCAAGATCTTCATCCATCAGCGTTGTCTCATATTCAAGTCTCGCTGCGTGAATATATACTTAAGGCTCTTGTAGTCGCAGAAAAGCTAGAACTCCTCTCCGTAGAGGTAATGTCTCCAGAGCTTCAATGCAAAGATGACAGCTGCCAACTCCAGGTCGTGTGTAGGGTAATTCTCCTCGTGCTTCCTTAATTGTCTCGAGGCATACGAAATCACCCTGTCCTTCTGCATAAGGACACAACCCAAACCAACACGAGACGCGTCAGTGTAGATCGTGTACTTAACCCCTTGCTCTGGCAATACTATCACAAGGGCGGACGTCAACATGTCCTTCAACTCCTTGAAAGCTGCTTCCACCTTCTCATTCCAGGCGAACTTCAGGTCCTTCCATGTCAACTGAGATAACGGCCTGGCAATCTTCGAGAAGTCCAGAATGAAGCGTCTATAATACCCTGCCAGACCAAGGAAACTCCTTACCTCGGTAATCGAGCCAGGCTGCTGCCAATCCTGAACCGCGGCCACCTTAGCAAGGTCCAATGCTATCCCATTCTTGGACACCACATGTCCGAGGAACTTGACTTCCTCCTACCAGAAGTCGCACTTCTTATACTGCGCGAACAACTGGTTCTTCTTCAACGTATCCAACACCACTCTTAGGTGCTCCTAATGCTCCTCCCGACTCGTAGAGTATATCAGAATGTCATCAATAAAGACGATGATGAATAGATATAGAAATGGCCGAAATATCCGGTTCATCAGGTCCATGAACACGGTCGGTGCGTTCGTAAGACCGAATGACATCACTAGAAACTCGTAGTGCCCAAAGCATCTCCTGAAAGCCGTCTTCTACACGTCCTCATCTCTGACGTGCAGCTGATGATACCCTGACTGCAGATCATCGTTGAGAAATACTTTGCCCCCCTCAACTGATCAAACAGATCATTTATCCTGGGCAAAGGATACTGTTCTTCACAGTGACCTGGTTCAACCTACGATAATCAATACATAATCGCTGAGAACCATCCTTCTTCCTTACAAATAACACGGGTGCACCCCAAGGGGACACACTAGGTCGAATGACAACCCTTCTTACCAACCCGTCAATCTGTTTCTCCAGCTCCTCCATCTCACATGGAGGCATACGATAAGTCGGTAATGAGATAGGTGTCGCACCAGGCGTAAGATCAATGGTGAAGTCGATCTCACGCGAGGAGGCAAACCAGAATCGTCGCAAACACATCTGAAAAATCCTTAACCACAAGCATATTTCCCAAGTCGGACCATCAACCTGCTCTAATAGGGTAGCGTAACTACTGATGCGGTAATACTAACTGACCTGCACTGCGAAAGTAAAGACCGTGGCAGTCAGGTCCACGTGCTGTCACGATCCGAGTATCGCAATCGATCTCGACCTTCATCTCCACCTTTTCCATCTCAACGAAGGACTTCTG
>JAJHSJ010000002.1:38233833-38429862 GCA_021015155.1 Magnolia officinalis
TAATTTCATTCCTCTTAAGTTTTTTTTTTAAATTATTAAGAAAAAAATGGTTATACATGATGCACTTCTTTCACTTTGTCTTTCTTTTCTCCAAGGGTATTCTAATTTATGAGTGACATGACTGTTTGTAGGATGATGGAATATACGAAGCTGTTGAAATTTCATGCTGAAGTGCAAGCACATTAATTCTCTAATGAAGCCAAAGACTTGTATTTTCAGTATTATTGTAATTGTAATTGTAATTGTAATTGATTGAATGAATTTGATTGTAATTGATTGAATGAAGGATTGTAATTGTAATTGATTGAATGAAGGATTGTAATTGAATGAATGAAGGATTGTAATTGAATGAATGAATGATTGTACAGGTGGTAATTGAATGAACAAATGATAATATAAAATTTTTTAATGTCCAAAATAGCTACGGATACTGACCGTAGCCACTAATCTGACAGGTGTAGCCTTAAATTTGGCATATTGGTAAGAACTATTAATATTTTGCTACGGATTATAACCGTAGCTATTGGAATATATAGCTACGGATTAAAATCTGTAGCCATAGGTTGTATCGCGCCAATGACTACGAAATGCTACGGACTAAAAACCGTAGCCATAGATCTCTGGTACAGATTTGGTCTGTAGCCTTTGCCAGTTTCTGGTAGTTATTGCTACGGATCATATCCGTAGCTGTTCGCACATATAGCTACGGATAAATCCGTAGCTATAGGTTCCAAACCTGTTGTTTCGGGGCCTACGACTACGCTAGTGCTACGGCCTAGATCCGTAGCTATGGTAACCTACCTACAGCTACGGATATAATTGCTACGGTGCTGATTTGTAGTTGCGACCTATAGCTACGGATATAATTGCTACGGATTAAATCCGTGGCCATTTTGACCTATAGCTACGGATTAAATCCGTAGCTATAGGTTCCAGACTATTGTTATGGCACCTACGACTACGGTCGTGCTACGGACTAAATCCGTAGCTATAGGTCTATGGCTACGGATTTAGTCCGTAGCCTTTGCCCATTTTTCTGGTAGTGTTCATACATCCCACAAAAGAATAATTAAAGATTAGAAATGTAAATCATTCAACCATAACACTAGGGATTATAGTGGTTCGCCTATGTGTTCACCAACTGTTAAACAACAACCACACAAAATGCTACTCCACTCCTAATATCCTCACACAGGGGATATTAGCGTTCATTAACAAAATAGGTTTTCCAGGTTCACCAAAAACCTTTACAATTGTGTCTTTGTCTGTGGGCTTACACAATTACAAAAAACCCCACTTCCGAGTTTTCCTAGCTCTCCTCAGATAACCAATACAACAAGATTTTTCTGGCAAATCTTGAAAGAAACCAAAACAGAAAGGAATTTACAATTAAATGTAAAATACCTGAATATCTTATTCGATGTAGCAGCCCGGTAGAACCAAATCAGAGTAGATGATTAAATGTCCAAGTTCAATGTCCAGTACTCAATTACAATGGTTCTAATTCTAATAGATTTTAAATTTAATCAAGTAGGGCTTGCCTTAATTGATTTTGATTCCAAAGAAAGGGAATAGCATTTCCTCTTATCAAATTAGATTGGAATAGCAGAAACAAAATCAATTAAACAAAGCTAAGGAAAGAGAATATTAAATAAGCACACTTAGCTTAGATGGAGCACAGAAATATCTCTCAGAAGTTCGACGAAGATTGGCTTGAAAGGATTAATTAATTCGATGATTTCTTCTGAGTTTCGTGCTCTATTTATAGGTGAGAAGATCGCACCTTCGACTGGTCTAAGGAACCCTTCGACTAGTCGAAGAAATAACAAATTTGAAAAAAATCGGGCGCGATAAGCTTTGAACGTTCTACGACTGGTCGAACACCTCCTTCGACTGGTCGTAGGTCACCTTCGACTGGTCGAAGGTCTCCTTCGACTGGTCGAAGACCTTGTGAATTTATCGCTGGACTTTGTGTCGAAGAATTACGACTGGTCGAAGAACCAGTCGACACTGTTCCTTCGACTGGTCGAACAGATCCTTGGACTAGTCGAAGAATAACAGGATTTATCCAATTTTTGTAACAAACTTACGACTGATTGAGGATTTTCTTAGACTGGTCGAAGCAACTCTAGGATTAGTCGAAGAAGGCCTAGGACTAGTCGAAGAACTGACCAAACTTATGTAAAATAAACATTTGATTTATGTATCCAAAGTGACCTACTTATAAGGTCAACCTAAGGTCAGTCAAACCTCAACCATGAAGTAAGGACATTGAAATATGTAGAACTAGCGACCTTGAAGTATGAGTCTTGAAGTCTTGTTATAGCTCAATCTTGAAAGTGTCTTGAATTCTTCATGAACTGCCTTGTACATGTCTTGAGTTCTTTATAAACTGACTTATACTCTTCTTGAAGTCTTGAAGCTTGAGTCATGTCTTGTGAGTAGTTTCTTGCATTCAAATTTGATCTTTATACTTGTGAGCTTAGCTTGTTCATGAATGTTGACCTTTGAGAGAGCTTCACTTATGCAAGATATAAAACAGAGATTTTGGCACTACAAATTTGACAACAAACAGGGATATAAAATATAACACTTACATGGGACCCGCCCCACGTGTGGGGCCTCCCTTAGATGTACGTGAACGTCCAGGCCGTCTAGGGCATGGACGTTGCATGTTATTAATATAATATTAATATATTATATATTATATTATAATATTATATAATTCATTCATGAGGGTGGGCCCTACATGGGACCCATCTCTCTTTTAGTGCATAAAGCTGCACTAGCAGCAGATATATATAAATATATTAGAATATATTATATCATATATGCTTTATGTATATATAAGGGTGGGCCCTACATGGGACCCACCTCTGCCATTTGGAGTGCAGCAAGCTGCATGCATAGCAGCTATGTAGTTTCTCCTCTTGTCAGCAACTAGCCCGTGGGACCTACGTGTCTTATCTACACCGTCCACGGTTTGGATGGTGGGACCCACCATGATGCATGTGTTGCATCCATACCGTCTAACCATTTATGAGATCATTTTATGGCATGGGAGAATGAATGAATCAGATCGAAAGTTCAAGTAGACCCCACCATTTAAATAGTGGACTGTGACATCCACCATTCAAACTTCTAAGGGCCACAGTAGTTCCAATTAATCTAACAATTATTTTCACTGCATTTATCTCTATGTTAACTTATAATAGGTCGGATCTCAAATATACATAAGGGTGGGCCCGATTTGATATACATGAGGCCCATCGGTGCGGCCTATTTGATGTACATAAAGCCCATTGGCGTGGCTCATATAATGCGGCCCATGTGATGTGGCCCGCTTGACATAAGATGCCCATTGAGATGTATTCAATGCCCAGGTACGAGGCCCACTTGTTGTGTATTCGAGGCCCGATGAGATGTATGTTGGCCCAAGATGACGAGGCCTATGTGACGTAAATGACGCCCATCGTGATTGTACTTGAGGCCATGGGCCCACTATATGTTTGGCCCTATATAGGCCACTCCTTGGGAGCGATGTTGGTTAGATGTCCACATTGATGGGCAATGATGGTTGGATGTCCACATTGTGACCTTCCCTTAGGCCTTGTTAGGTCCATTCTCATCATTTCCTTAGTGGGTTAACCCAAATAAGTGGGCCCCATTCACCGTAGATGGATGGCTCCATGCTATCGGATTCAATATAACTACGGCCGAGTGCTGATCTTTATACTACAGTTCATCGGCTAATCATTTATGGACCCCGCTTTATTTATCTTTTGATTATAGGTGCTATTGCCGTGGCCGATTGCCGATTCTGATTGACGTGATCGATTTGCCGATTCCAATTATCGATCGATCCCGATTGTCGTGGCCGATCGCCGATTCCGATTGTCATGACCGATTTACTGATTTTAATTATCGATCAATTCCGATTGTCGTGGCCGATTGCTGATTTCGATTGACGTGATCGATTTGCCGATTTCGATTATCGATCGATTCCGATTGTCGTGGCCGATTGCCGATTCCGATTAACATGACTGATTTGCCGATTCTGATTATTGACCGATCCAGATTATCGTGGTCGATTGCCGATTAGAGATCGAGCCTGATTATCATGACCGATTACCGATTAGCGATCAAGGCTGATTATCATGACCGATTGCCGATTTCCGATTGACGTGACCGATTTACTGATTTCGATTATCGATCGATTCTGATTATCGTGACCGATTTACCGATTCTGATTGTAGTGGCCGATTGCTGATTCCGATTTACTTGGCCGATTTGTCGATTCCGATTGTCGAGGCTGACTATCGATGTCGATGTCGATTGTTGATTCCGACTACGATTGTCGAGGCCGATTCCAATTCTCATTATCGAGGCTGATTCTGATTTGTCAAGGCCAATTGTATAGGCCGATTCTGATTGTCGAGTCCGAGTATCGACGCCGATTCCGAGTGTCGATTCCGATTGTTGAGGCCAATTTCGATTGCAAAGGCCTATTGTCATGACCTATATGATGTACGTGCGACCCGTAGTTGAGGCCCATTGTGACACGTATTAAGCCCATGATACATGGCCCATTTGATGTATTCAAGACTCATGTGTAGGGCCCACATGTCATGTATTTGAGGCCCATGGGCAAGGCCCATTGCAATTGTAACGACTCAGAAAATTCTGTACAATGGCCCGATTACCACCTCATGCAGAAATCGCTTAGGATCAAATCCTTTAGAAATTTGACAAAGTTAACTAAATACTAAACTAGATTAGCCATGAAATCTGCACTTATCACTTTAAATACGATCTGCAAGACCCAAAACTTGTGGAATCGTTGACGCTACATTACCCTAAAATCTAGGATCAAACTCATTACCCGATTGCTCTCGGGAGCACATTGAAACTCCATATCAGATCTTGACCACGTATCGAAAGTCCGAATAATACGAGGTTATAGAATTAAGACCGCCTTGCTGGGCTTGACAACCATCTCGGAAATCAAATCCAGATAGTGTCCCAGCGCTATTCGCTTGGGCCCGGAGTGAAGAGTCTGAGAAACGTGAAATTAAGTAAAATAAAATATAAATTTATGTAATCTGGCACATGTCGCTTGCGGATCAGTTATAAGGATTCCGACCATCTGAATCAGGCCAGAATACACCTCGGATCAGAAGAAATTTCATACACACGGCAGGGTACTTAAAATCCCCGATCGAGTTTCAGTGACCGTTGAACTGAAACTGGTCCGCCATGCGTGATCTGAGAATCCGACTGGAACAAAAACTTAACTCCACCTAGATCTAAGGTTGGTGAGCTTAAGTCCGACCTTGGGCTTAAGGGGGGCCACTAGAAGACCTCCGTTGAGCTGAAACTGACCCACTTTAGATATAACCTAAGTATACCTTGACCTTAGGTCTATTTTGGTGTGATTTTAGGCTATATAAGGACCTTAAAACCCTCTCTCATTCAGCCATACGAATTTGAGAAAAACCCTAGGTGTGAGAAGTGAGAAAAGAGAGAGAAAGTGTGAGAGAAGTGGGAGAACTTCCCTGCTATTTTCCCCTGCCGCTCTACAAGCTTAGTCACTCCATTCTAATCGCTTTCCTGGCAATTCTGACATCGTTTCAAGGTAAGAAACCCTAACTTTAACCTGTTTTGGAGTTTTGATAGTTGTAGGTTATGAAATAGCTAACCTATTTCATTCTATAGGTTACCAAGCTGTCATATACTAAAGCTTAGCAAATCTATCGAGTTCTTTACACTTCTACGGCGTAAGGTGCGGACTTTAGACATATAGGTTATAGTTTTCAATGCTTTCAATGTCAGATAATGATAGATTCTATGTTATTGCACATGTACAAAGTGCTGTCCGTTTCGCTTTTTGGTTATACAATAACTATGTTGAATATACTGTATTCCCAGTATTTGTAGGAAGTAACGTATACGTATAAATTTTGGAAATGTGTTTACCATGATTATTTACTCTCTGAACATATTATATATGTGTATAATACTTACTTGGTTAAAGGGTTCGCCCTAATACATGTTTTTACTAATATACACTATGTATGTTAAAATAGTGTATTCTAAGTGTTTGTAAAAATGCTTGTAAGAGTAAGTGTTTAGATAATCATGCTTCAGGTAGGTGTTGAGATGGGATTTTCAACTACCTTAGAGACGTATATGATTTCTTCCATGTTGGTTGTTTAATTTAATCGCTTACTATGAAATATATGTGTTTGTACTTCATGTTTATATTGTGCTTTGTAACATGCTTTATGTCATGTTTGTTAACATGCTTGAATTACTTTTTATATTATGCTTTACTCCACATGCTCTGAATAAGGATTGATTGCGATTGGGACTATGATTATAGTCTAGACAGTCGGTACCAGACTTGAGTTCGTGGTTGAGATTCATTTCGCCACGTAGGATGTGTTTGACGAACCCGAGTCGTACTTCCGTTGGCGACAGCGGTTAGGCCACGCGAAGTGCTAATGCACTTCATGTCGTTCAGTTGATTGTGAGCTCGAGCTAGTCAGGCTCGTCAAGTAACCCGATATGTCTAATGTATGTTCATCATGTTTGGACGCTACTGCTTGAACTTGAGGTACTAACCTTACCAGTGCAATCCCGTTAACTGTGGTACCTCGATCCGCCAAGACTCATGAGCCAGGCATGGTGGTATGGGACACCGTGGTCGAGCTGTCGGCCTACGCTGGGGCCACGTGCCTCCCCGTAGTGAACAGTGAGCAACCCTGACTCGTGAGCCGAATACGATGGTATGGGACACTGTATTCGAGCTGTCGGCCTACACTGATCGGTGACGAGCCCTTTGTAGTGACCTCGAGCATACTCTGAAGCTCCAGAGAGGCGTCTAGCCTTCTGTAGCAACAAGAGTATAAACTACGCCTGTATTGATAAGGTGATGGGGGAGTGGTGTAATGATTCCGTGTAACAGCCCTGACAGCCCTTGCAGCGACCTGGAAACACACCATTGTATGAGATTGCTTAGGACTGACGACCCTGGAATGGATCATTGTTGGGAATGATATAAGGAAAGTACCTTAGTTTCCCAATATTGTTATTTGAAATGGACTAATAACAACTCGGTAATCATACTCATCATCGCATTGCATGTGCCTGAAAGATGTGGAGCACTGAGGGTGCCAGCATGCCGCGGACATAAGATGGTGTCGCATGAGGGAGTATGTTGGCGAGGGCACGCATCATAACCACATTTCATCCTTACATTAATTACAGTACTTAGGAATGCTGCTTGTACTGCTTTATCATTACTGGTTGACTGATTTGATAACATGTTAACTTATGCTTTATTGTTCCACTGAGTTAGTTACTCACTCCCACGTTACGGGACGGTGTTCTGGACACCCACCAGACTCTGTCTTAGACGCAGGTACCGACGATCTAAAAAAGACTGACCCTGATTATTATGAAGATCAGGATGAGTTTTCCTACATGCAGTTCGCTGGAGGCTTCGCGTAGGCTATCCAGATTTACGGGATTACAGGGTTCATGATCACAGTTGTACTATTTTGTCATTTTGATTCGGGAACAAATACATGTATATGGTGAGTCAATTGGTATTCATACTCTTGAGATCGGGATTGTTTTGTTTTATATACATGTATATACATCTTTCAGTCTTCCGCTTGCGTTTATACATGGATCTAGAGTATGAATTACTGTTTTGGTATAATCTCACTCATGTTTATTGCACTAACACAGACAACATTCAATCATAAGCATTTGTGTTGCATAGGTGACGTTTTGGAACTCGGGTGTTGAGTTGCTACTCGACCCCCGATTTTCAGGGCGTTATAAGTTGGTATCAGAGCATGATTTAGATTAAACCGGACCTGAGTTATGGTCTCACGACGTACGCTGACGCATTTTGACTTAGGAGGATGCGAGAACAACGTAGAAACAGTTTTAGGCATCCCAACTTCGTCCAACGGTGAAGTTCACCGAAAACGATAGCTGTAAACGAGCCTGTATTCAACCCTGGTCGCATGGGTCGACCTTAAAACACTCCTAGGCCATCTAGTGACGGGTCTAGATCACAACTCATCCCATCCCAGCCGTTAAAAATTAGCAAAAGCTAGTATGTATCAGAAACTACCCGAAACGGAGCGAAACGGGGTCGTGGGCCTACTCACGCTTATCCAGAGGGACCCAGGGTGGGAACCACATGTTTTTGGGGCCTAGGGGGCAGGAGGGCCTCGCCAAAATGGCGAGCCCTCGCCCACTTGTCCATAGAGTGGTGAGGCCCTCGCCCGGTCGGCGAGGCCTCGCCGGATTTCGGGCCCAGCCGGGCGGGCCGTGCGGGGTGATCGTGTTTGGGGGTTTAAGAACCCCCCTAAGGTAGGTCTCGTCCACTGCTACGACTCCAAAACCTTACTTCCTTCACAAAACCCACCTCCAAGCTCCCTTTTCTCTCTAAACTTGTTGTCCTCTCTCTCAAATCGACCTTCCAATCGTCCAATCTGCTATTTTCGACCACAACCCATCCATTCCCATCGTCCACAGCAATCCTTTCCTCCCTTCCCTCTCCGTTTCTCTTGTTTGAGCTCTCACACCCCATTTGAAGCTCAAAAATCGTGTAAGCTTCCTCACCCATCTTATCTCTCCACTTTCCTCCTTCAATCTCTATCATTTGGGCCTCTACAACGTCTGTTGAGACCCAAGCCCATGGAGAACCAACCCTTCAGTCCTTTTCTTTCCTTTCCTTCCCTTTCCATGGCTTTTCTTGCAATTGTTTCTGCCATTTTCTCCATCTCCACCATCCTTTCTCTTATGTGAAAGAGGAAGAGTACCGCTGATGAGGCTGGGCCTAGTCGCCCTACACGTTCAAGGCGACCAAGAGGAGCCGCCGCTAGCACGAGCATTGATCGGGAGTTGCAGACAAAGCGGGATCTCGATCTCTGAAATCCTGTTATGAGAGCTCAGTTGGCGGCACTACCTCATGGAATTTATGACGACCGTAGGGTTCTCTTTGAAGCCCAGGTGGATGGGTGACTCTTCGGTGAGTACTACTTGTTAGAGCAATTGGAGGCGGCCCATTGGGGTAAGCTATTTGAGGGCAGAGGTCACGCCAATGCAGGTACTGTTTGGGCCTTCTACGCCAGCATTCACGAGCCTACACTGGAACCTTTGTAGTTCCAGCTCTCATGTGGAGTGGATCTGTTTGCTACAGTTGATGTCAGGTTGATATCTTGGCTTCTGCATGTGCCCCTTGGTGAGGTGCATGCAAGCGAGCTGAATCTGAAGACTGTACGTGAAAGGGATCGTCGCACACATTTCCTTTGTGGTGGCCGACTGGTTGAGTGACAGCCAAATAAGAGTCTGTTAGCATCCCATATGTCAGATGACTTTCGCCTACTACATCACATCTTCACATACAACCTCTATCCTAGACACAGTAATCGCAGCGAGTGTACGCGACTCATGGTAGACTTTCTGTACCAAGTGGGGCAGAGGGCGAACTTGTGCGTGCCTACATTCGTGTTGCGACAGATAGTGAGTACTGCACGCTCCACCAAAAGCTCTGATTCGCTTCCCTTTGGCCGACTCATATGCAAGATTGCACGGGAGTTTGGCTACAGTCTGGGGATGGAAAGGTCGGCACCGATTCATCAAATCGATGAGAGTACTTTCCATCAGATGGAACTCGGGGCACGACGACGATGAGCCCGACATGAGGAGAGTGAGGATGAGGCGGAAAGCGAAGAAGAAGAGAGTGAGGAAGGGAGTGAAGCTGAAATAGAAGAAGAAGAAGAGGAACCTGAGGCTCAGGATACCGAGGAGAGCTCCCCTCCTACGCCACCCGAGCAGGACGCGGTTCAGGCTGCGAGGGATGCTCGTATGGTTCGCATTGAGGAGGGTCAGGTCGCCCTGCAGCAAGAGATTGGACAGGTTCGGGCTGAGCTTGGTGAGACCCGAGCCAAGCTTGAGGTGACCGAAGCCTTCATGAAGCGGAGTTTTAAGAAGGTGTCTCGCACATTGAGGACTATCTTGTGTTGTGTACAGGACAAGGATACCCCTCCTCCATCGCCTGACTCGGATTCCTAGTCATTCATGTTGTCGTTTGTAGTTTGTTTTGGTTACCGCATTAGGCGGTTTATGTTTTCATGTTGATGAATGTAGTAGTAGTTAGTAGTATGTTTTAAGTATTTGAAGTTTGGTTGTAATTAGCTCACATGCATCTTCATTCATGATTCATGTAACGCTGTTATCCATGTATTATGACAATTTTGGTAAATGAAGAGCATGCAACTTCTTTTGTTATGATGTGTGTGGAATGCTTAAGTGATTGGGTATTATGTTGCTATACTTCGTCTTACATGTGTTGCACCTTATGTTGTATAGGGCATGCCATGGTATTATACGAGGAGTACGGCACCCCTCTTGCTCATTGACTCGATGGACCAGACTCCTCCTCGCAGAAGTGGTCCTACAGACACGGGTTCTGGCCCAGATCAGCCTTCTGCTGGTCCTACTGGTGGACTGCCACCTTTTACACCACCGGTTCGCGAGCAGAACCGGGCATCCTCTTCGACACCGTATGAGCCGCAGGCTGCTCCACTTACTAACAGGTTTGAGCAGATGATGATGCTGATGCAGCAACAACACCAGCAGCTTCTTGCGGTCTTATCATCTCAGGGTGGGAGTGCGACTCCACCTTCGCCATCTACACGTCCTGTTGAGCCTACAGAGCCTCCTGCTCAGGCTGAGGATGTGCCTCCGCCCACACCTGTTGCATACCCTACGGGAGACATGGGTACTCACGGTCTACTCGAGCGATTTCAGTGCTTGAGGCCTCTGACTTTTACGGGTTCTCACAGACCCGAGGACGCTGAGTACTGGTTAGACCACATCTCAAAGATTTTGAAGATGCTGCATTGTTCTGAGGCTGAACAAGTTGAGTTGGCCGCCTTCATGTTCGAGAAGGAAGCTAGCTTATGGTGGGACAGCATACTGCGGACCGTCGCAGTGGGATATGTGTGGACCTGGTCAGCATTTGAGTTCCGTTTCCACGAGAAATACTATCCTCAGGCCTACCGACACGACAGGGAGAACGAGTTTCTATGCCTCAGATAGGGAGGCATGACAGTTACTGAGTATGAGCATTATTTTACTGAGTTGGGCCGCTTCGTTCCGACTATCCTTGCTGATGAGCAGGTGCGGATTAGGCATTTTCTAAGGGCTTGCGACCTAACACCGGTCAAAGATGTGTTGTATCCGTATATCATCTTATGCGGAGTTGATTCATATGACGATTCAGGCGGAGCAGGATGTAGACCGTTTGACACGCTCTCGTGACCCTATGTTGCCTAGGCCACGACCGGATATGCTGAGCAGGCCTTTCCTCGGCAAGAGGCCTCGTACTGATTTGCCTCCCAGGGGCGCGGCACCAGTGGTTCCGATGAGGCACCTTAGTGTGACTAGTACTTACTGTGGGAGGTCGGGACATCCTGCTGGGAGCTGCTTTGCTCGGATGAGGGATACTGGGTTCTTTCCGCGGCAGAAGATTAATCGCCCTCACCCACAGGCTTTATCGGCTCCACCAATACGGATTGCACCTGCGCACCCATCTTTCAGACCTCCTGCACCATGCTTCAGGCCGCCTCAACGGCCCATGGTACCTCAGTCCAACCGATCTCAGCAGGCGCATGTTCATGCGCTTACGGCAGAGGAACAGGAGACAACACCTTCAGCACCTATGGCCTTCGAGGTCACTACACACGTCCAAGGTACTCCCGTCTTCTTATTGGTGGACACTGGGTCCACTACCTCTATGATTTCATGCACAGCAGTCAAGCGACTGAGTTTAGTTACTGCTCCTATGAGAGGAGTGAGGGTCATCACTACCACAGGGACTTCCTCTGAAGTTACTCATATGTGTAAGGGCTGCCTGATAGACTTGGGTGGCAGGATGATACTAGTTGACCTGATCGTCGTCCCCCTATTCCATTACGACGTTATCTTCGGTATGGATTGGCTCATTGAGATGCGAGCAGAGATCGACTGCGAGGCTAGGGTGGTGACAGCCTATGGACTTGATGGCACGGCCTTTACTTTTCCTGTTCAGGTCAGTCATGCTACTCGGTTGCGATGTTACGCTTCTTCATTAGAGGCTATTGATGTTCCGACGCTTATGGATACGCCTATAGTTCAAGCTTTTGCGGACGTGTTTGAACCGATTCCTGGTTTGCCTCCTCGGCGCGAGATCGACTTCACCATTGATCTTACGCCTGGTGCGACACCTATCTCATTGCCGACTTATCATATGCCTCCATGTGAGATGGAGGAATTGCGGAAACAGATTGACGGGCTGGTAGAGAAGGGCTTTATATGACCTAGTGGGTCTACCTGGGGAGCACCTGTACTGTTTGTGAAGAAGAAAGATGGCTCACTATGGTTGTGTATTGATTACCGTAGGTTAAACCAAGTCACCGTCAAGAACAAGTATCCTTTGCCCAGGATAGATGATCTGTTTGATCAGTTGAACGGGCAAGGTATTTCTCGAAGATCGACTTACAATCAAGGTACCACCAGTTGCGCGTCAGAGACGAATACGTGCAGAAGACAGCTTTCAGGACTTGTTTTAGGCAGTACGAGTTCTTAGTGATGTCGTTCGGTCTTACGAACGCACCAGCCGTGTTCATGGACTTGATGAACAGGGTATTTCGGCCATTCTTATACCGATTCCTCATCGTATTCATTGATGACATCCTGATATATTCCACGTGTCGGGAAGAGCACGAGGTGCACCTGAGAGTGGTGTTGGATACTCTGAAGAAGAACCAGTTGTTCGCGCAGTATAAGAAGTGCGACTTCTGGCAGGAAGAAGTCAAGCTCCTGGGACATGTGGTGTCCAAGGATGGGATAGTTGTGGACCTTACTAAGGTAGCCGCGGTTCAGGATTGGAAGCAACCTGGCTCGGTTACCGAGATGAGGAGTTTTCTTGGCCTGACAGGGTACTATCGACGCTTCATTCGGGACTTCTCAAAGATTGCCAGGCCATTGTCACAGTTGACGCGTAAGGATCTAAAGTTCGATTGGAATGAGAAGGCGGAAGCAGGAGCTGAAGGATAGACTGACGTCCACCCCTGTGCTAGTATTGCCAGAGCAAGGGGTTAAGTACACGATATACACTGACGCATCTCGCGTTGGCTTGGGATGCGTCCTTATGCAGAAGGACAGGGTGATTGCATATGCCTCGAGACAATTAAGGAAGCACGAGGAGAATTACCCTCATCTTTGCATTGAAGCTCTGGAGACATTACCTTTACGGAGAGGAGTTCGAGCTTTTCTACGACCACAAGAGCCTTAAGTATATATTCACTCAGCGGGACTTGAATATGAGGCAACGCCGATGGATGAAGAGCTTGAAGGACTTCAAGTTTGAGGTTTCCTACCATCCTGGCAAGGCCAACCTTGTGGCAGATGCGTTGAGCCGCAAGAAGACTATAGCATTTGCGGCTCCGCTGATGATAGCAGAGTGGGATATGTTGAGTTGGTGCGGGACTTCGAGCAGAAACTCACCGTGGAGGAGCCATTTGAGTGTGTCGCGCACGTTCGGGTGCGGCCACTTATTGATGATAGAATTATCGAGGCCCAGAAGGGCGACGTGAGGTTGTCTTAGCTTCGAGAGCAAGCTAGCGACATCGAGGGCTCCGAGTGGAGAGTTGGCACAGATGGGGGTCTACGATACCGTGGCCGCCTATTCGTTCCAGATATTCATGACTTGAGACAGGAGTTTCTCAAGACTGCCCACAAATCGAAGCTTGCGATACATCCTGGTAGCACGAAGATGTACCAGGACATGAGGAGATCGTATTGGTGGGACAATATGAAGGTTCATATTGCTGAGTATGTTTCACGTTGTCTCACGTGTCAGCAGGTCAAGGCCGAGCATCGCCGACCTCCTGGACTCCTTTAGCCCATGCCCATAACTGAATGGAAGTGGGACTTCATCTCTATGGATTTCATATCGGGGCTGCCGAAGACGAGGAAGGGACACGATTCCATCTGGGTGATCGTGGGCCGGTTGACCAAATCGGCTCATTTCCTCCCTATCAAAGTTACAAACTCTGCAGACGACTTGGCCAGGTTGTACATCAGAGAGATAATCCGTCTGCATGGAGTTCCTTTAGAGATCGTGTCGGACTGTGACACGCGACTCACATCTATCTTCTGGACTCGTATTCAGGAAGCGATGGGTGTGAAGTTGAAGTTCAGTACTGCGTTTCACCCTCAGACCGACGGGCAGACAGAGCGGGTGAATCAGATTTTAGAAGATATGTTACGGGCCTGTGTCTTGGATTTCAAGGACAGTTGGGATGACTGTCTTCCTTATGCAGAGTTTGCATGCAACAACAGCTTTCATGCGAGTATTGGTATGACTCCATATGAGGCCTTGTATGGTCGTTCTTGTAGAGCGCCGCATTACTGGGCTGAGGTTGGCGAGCATAGCTTTATTGGGCCGGAATTGGTACAGGCGACCTCGGAAAAGATCGACATTATCAGGCGTCGACTTCTTACAGCACAGAGCAGACAAAAGAGCTATGCCGATACGAGAAGGCTACCGCTTGAGTTCGAGGTTAGAGATCATGTATTCCTTAGAGTTTCCCCTATGAAGGGAGTTCTTCGGTTTGGGAAGAAGGGGAAGCTTACGCCGCGATTCATTGGCCCATTTCAGATACTTGATCTAGTGGGTGCGGTGGCATATCATCTCTCTTTGCCTACACCACTCGTGGGCGTGCACAACGTATTTCATGTATCTATGCTGAAGAAATACGTTTCTGATCCTTCACATATCATCCATTGGGAGCAGGTACAGTTAAGGGGGGATGCTACCTACGTGTTGTGCCCGACGCGTATCCTTGATAGGAAGGAGCAGGTGTTGCGCACTAAGGTGATTCCGCTCGTAAAGGTACTGTGGACTCATCATACAGAGGAGGAAGCCACCTGGGAGACTGAAGCCGAGGTCCGAAAGAACTACCCTCAGCTTCTCGAGGAGTACGAAAAGGTACTAATTTCGAGGACAAAATTTTTCATTAAGGGGGGTAAATTGTAACGACTTGGAAAATTTCGTACAATGGCCCGAGTACCACCTCAGGCAGAAATTGCTTAGGATCAAATCCTTTAAAATTTTGACAAAGTTAACTAAATGCTAAACTAGATTAGCCATGAAATCTGCACTAATCACTTTAAATACGATCTGCAAGACCCAAAACTTGTGGAATCGTTGACGCTACATTACCCTAAAATTTAAGATCAAACTCATTACCCGATTGCCCTCAGGAGCACATTGAAACTTCGTATCAGATCTAGACCGCGCATCGAAAGTCTAAATAATACGAGGTTATAGAATTAGGACCGCCTTACTGGGCTTGACAACCATCTTAGAAATCAAATCCAGATAGTGTCCCAGCACTATTCGCTTGGGCCCGGAGTGAAGAGTGTGAGAAACGTGAAATTAAGTAAAAAATAAAATATAAATTTATGTAATCTGGCACATGTCGCTTGCGGATCAGTTATAAGGATTCCGACCATCAGAATCAGGCCAGAATACACCCTTGGATCAGGAGAAATTTCATACACACGGCAGGGTACTTAAAATCCCCGATTGAGTTTCAGTGACCGTTGAACTGAAACTGGTACGCCATGCGTGATCTGAGAATCTGACTTGAACGAAAAATTAACTCCACCAAGATCTAAGATTGGTGAGCTTAAGTCCGACCTTTGGCTCAAGGGGGGCCGCCAGAAGACCTCCGTTGAGTTGAAGCTGACCCATTTTGGATATAACCTAAGTATACCTTGACCTTAGGTCTATTTTGGTGTGATTTTAGGCTATAAAGGACCTTAAAACCCTCTCTCATTCAGCCATACGAATTTGAGAAAAACCTTAGGTGTGAGAAGTGAGAAAAGAGAGAGAAAGTGTGAGAGAAGTGGGAGAACCTCCCTGCTATTTTCCCCTGCCACTCTACAAGCTTAGCCACTCCATTCTAATTGCTTTCCCGGCGATTCCGACATCATTTCTATGTAAGAAACCCTAACCCTAACCTGTTTTGGGGTTTTGATAGTTGTAGGTTATGAAATAGCTAACCTATTTCATTCTATAGGTTACCAAGCTGCCGTATACTAAAGCTTAGCAAATCTATCGAGTTCTTAACGCTTCTACGGTGTAAGGTGCGGACTTTAGATGTATAGGTTATGGTTTTCAATGCTTTCAATGTCAGATAATGATAGATTCATGATCCGTATATTATTGCACATGTACAAAGTGTTGTCCGTTTCGCTTTTCGGTTATACGATAACTATGTTGAATATACTGTATTCCTAGTATTTGTAGAAAGTAACGTATACGTATAAATTTTGGAAATGTGTTTGCCATGATTATTTACTGTCTGAACATATTATATATGTGTATAATACTTACTTGGCGAAAGGGTTCACCCTAATACATGTTTTTGCTAATATACACTATGTATGTTAAAATAATGTATTCTAAGTGTTTGTAAAAATGCTTATAAGAGTAAGTGTTTAGATAATCATGCTTCAGGTAGGTGTTGAGATGGGATTCTCAACTACCTTAAAGACGTATATGATTTCCTCCATGTTGGTTATTTAATTTAATCGCTTACTATGAAATATATGTGTTTGTACTTCTTGTTTATATTGTGGTTTGTAACATGCTTTATGTCATGTTTGTTAACATGCTTGAATTACTTTGTTTATTATGCTTTACTCCACATGCTCTGAATAGGGATTGATTGCGATTGGGACTATGATTATAGTCCAGACAATCGGTACCAGACTTGAGTTCGTGGTTGAGATTCATTTCACCACGTAGGATGTGTTTGAATAACCCGAGTCGTACTTCCGTTGGCGGCAGTGGTTAGGCCACGCGAAGTACTTATGCACTTCATGTCGTTCAGTTGATTGTGCGCTCGAGCTAGTCAGGCTCGTCAAGTAACCCGATATGTTTAATGTATGTTCACCATGTTTGGATGCTACTGCTTGAACCTGAGGTACTAACCTTACCAGTGCAATCCCATTAACCGTAGTACCTCGATCCGCCAAGACTCATGAGCCGGACATGGTGGTATGGGACACCGTGGTCGAGCTGTCGGCCTACGCTGGGCCCACGTGCCTCCCTGTAGGGACCAGTGAGCAACCCTGACTCGTGAGCCGAATACGGTGGTTTGGGACACTATATTCGAGCTGTCGGCCTACACTGATTGGTGACGAGCCCTTTGTAGTGACCTCGAGCATACTCTGAAGCTACAGAGAGGCGTCGAGCCTTCCGGTAGCAACAAGAGTATAAACTAGGCATGTATTGATAAGGTGATGGGAGAGTGGTGTAGGACTAACGACCCTAGAATGGATCATTGTTGGGAATGATATAAGGAAAGTACCTTAGTTTCCCAATATTGTTGTTTGAAATGGACTAATAACAACTTGGTAATTATACTCATTATCGCATTGCATGTGCCTGGAAGATGTGGAGCACTGAGGGTGTCAGCATGCCGCGGACGTAAGATGGTGCCGCATGAGGGAGTATGTTGGCGAGGTCACGCATCATAACCGTATTTCATCCTTGCATTAATTACAATACTTAGGAATGTTGTTTGTACTGCTTTATCATTACTGCTTGACTGATTTGATAACATGTTAACTTATGCTTTATTGTTCCACTGAGTTAGCTACTCACTCCCACGTTACGGGACGGTGTTCTGGACACCCACCAGACTCTGTCTTAGACGCAGGTACCGACGATCCACAGGAGACTGACCCTGATTATTATGAAGATCAGGATGAGTTTTCCTACATGCAGTTCACTGGAGGCTTCGCGTAGGCTATCCAGATTTACGGGATTACAGGGTTCATGATCACAGTTGTACCATTTTGTCATTTTGATTCGGGAACAAATACATGTATATGGTGACTCAGTTGGTATTCATACTCTTGAGATCGGGATTGTTTTGTTTTATATGAATGTATATACATCTTTCAGTCTTTCGCTTGCGTTTATACATGGATCTGGAGTATGAATTCTGTTTTGGTAATCTTACTCATGTTTATTGCATTAACACAGACAACATTCAATCATAAGCATTTGTGTTACATAAGTGATGTTTTGGAACTCGGGTGTTGAGTTGCTACTCGACCCCCGATTTTCAGGGCGTTACAGTAATGTATTCATGGCCCATGGGTAAGGCTCATTATGATGTATTCATGGCCAATGGGCGAGGCCCATTGTGATATGTATTAGACCCATGAGCAGGGTCCACCTGTTGTGAATATGTGGCCCTTGAGTAAGGCCCATCGTGTTGTATATTAGGCCTTTGTGTGAGGCCGTGGGCCCATTATATGTTTGGCTCTATGTGGCCATTCCTTGGGGGCAATGTTGGTTAAATGTCCACATTGTCGAGGCCGATTGTTGATGTCGGTTATTGATACCGATTATGAGTATGTGACAGCATAGCATCATAATACATGCCCATACGCATCATCCGCATGTTTGTTATGAGATGTGATTGACCATTGCATATGTCATAGGGCAGGTTGTTCATAGGGTTCCCTGATAGGCGGAGTTGCCCCAAATGAGAGCATGACATGCACAGGATTAATGCATGATTGGACTGTGTGACTCATACATCTCGCATTTATGTGACATGACCACCATATGCCCTAGCGACATTAGGGCCATAGCCTCCACAGGTATTTTGTGGATGGCCAGATGGGACACCGAAAATTTGTGCTATACATATCCTTAGGTGAAAGTCCTAGAACCCTCTTGGTTTTAGAGGTTGCTCCAACATCTAGACCGAGTGGATGCATGAGCCCATGAGGGTCGTATACCGTTAGGCCGTGTCTCCCACAATGTCGTGGTTAGTTGGAAGGGAGTACAACCTTACCTGCCTGAGAGGAGGGGGCAATGCTAGGCTGAGTCTGACCAGCTCGAGGAATGGATCCGTTATCGACAAGTCGGGCCCGATATTGGCAGGCAGATAGTGAGGTCTCTTCCACTCACATTGTTGCGCGCGATGGGGCGGCAATCTAGTTTGGAGTGTAATAGACCTCGATGATTTCCTAGAGAGGAACCGTACTGATATGTGGACTTATTGAGTAGGAGTGCATACTCATGCATTTGTTTCATTCACTATCCACTCGGGCTGGTGGTGCGTAACTAATTGTTGTGTACCTTCGCATGGCCAGGATTTTGGATGGGCGCGCGACTGACCTGAGATCAGGAGTTTACCACATTGAGTCTGACTATCCAAATTTAGGTATGGGACTGGTTTGGATAGAAGTCCCTTGTGATGGACCCCAAAGCCTGCAATACTACGTACTATTACCCCGACTTCACTACAGCTTGGTCATTTCATTCGCACCGCATATCACATTACATCCACAGTAATTAGCATTTTGGGTTGCCATGTTTCTGCTTGGATAGGCCGTTAGTACTCATGCCTTGCATCGCATAGCCTTGGTACGGCTGATGGCACTCATAGACTTATCAGTATATTTTCACTTTTTTTGATATTGTATGATTTATGGCATTGTATCCTCAACCTCTAGTATTTGGCTCACTCTGACACCTCATTTTCCTAGCTGATTTGCATTGTGTAACCTTCATATGGTCGTTAGCATTCGTGTCTTACATCGCATAGCCCTGGATAAGGTTGATGGTATTTTTGGGCCTATCAGCATGTTTCCGCTTACTCTGATATCGTATGATTCATGACCTTGTCAGTATTTCCGCTTACTCTGATTACTTTGATATTACTTACTTGACACTTACCTCGTGCACACCTTCACCGCCACTAAGCTTTCTATAAGCTTATGCATGATAGATGCATGTAGGTGGCGTTAGGTTGCAGCAGCATTGAGCTTGGAGCGTACAGCGGACTTATAGAGCTTTGATTTTTGACATATGTATTTCCCTTTCAACACTGTATTCAATTATTTATATTAGTGGATATGTGATGATGATGTTGCCTTTGTGATTTGGGTAAACTTGTGGTTATGCTTATTACGAGTTAAATGTACATTGGAAAATCCTCCTTGTAGGATCCCAGGATCAGAATCCGGCGTATGGACGCTGGGAGCCGAGAATGGGGTACTACGGAGGCTGTCGGTGCCAGATTCGGCGATCGGGAATTTTGTGAGCCTAGTTTCCGAGTTCGGGGCGTGACATGTTTTTCAGGACAATTTTAGGAATATGTTTGTTTTTAGGACAATTTTAAGATTCATTTTCTTTACTTCAAATATTTGATTATCTTCATTCCTCACTTGGTTTTCTTATATCTTTGGCATGTGAATTCTTCAATCTTGGTCTCTTAAGATCTATCTCTGCCTTAGTGATTCTTGAGCATCAAATCCATGCTTTTAGTACCCTTTTCAATCCAAGCTCTTAAATTCACCTTGCAACACAAACATGAGTAAAATAGAACATTAAGCATTATCATGTTCATAAAACCAAGATATAAATAGGGGATAATATGCAATATTTGACCCTCAACACCCTTTCACTGTTACAAATGTCTATCCTCATGCTATTGAGATAGAGAATCCGAACAATGGCAATAGATTTAAAGTGAATGGACATCGTCTAAAGCCATTTGTTGAGCAATTCGATTTAGAGGAATGTCCATACCTTTGATTGATCCTGTGTACCAGGATTGACTTCCTAGTCTGACGAAGGTATAATTAGGTTTATTGCTTTCATATTAAGTTTATGATAGTTTGGTTTATGTTGTTTAGGATAGTTTGCTTATACTCTATTGAGTTTCATTGTGTGCTAACCCATTTTATGCTAAGATTCATAGAAAAGCTTCAAATTTCCTTCCTCCATGTATTATCTTCCTATCACCATTCCCTTTCTTTTTGTTGCATCATTTGCATTACATGTTTCTTTCTTTTATATTGAGGACAATGTAGATTTTTTGTGGGGGGTGTGGGGGATTAGGTAAACTAATCACTGTTTCCTCAGTTTTGAGCAAATTTTTTGAAAAATTTTTAAGTTTTTGAATTGAAATCTGTTTGAAAAATAAGAAATTGTGTATTTAAGAATGCTTTGAGTATGATGAGAAGAGAGATTGGATTTTAAATTGTTGGAGCTTGATCATCTAAGTAAAATATCACTCATAGTTCTTACATTTGAATTGATTAAGAAAAAGTTTTAATATCATGTTAATCTAAACCACAAGACACATTCAATTTGCTTTCTTGGATAGTGCCTGAGTTTCTAATAGTTAGTATGTGGATCATTGTTAGATATTACGAATTTATTTTGGAGAATTTTGTCCACCTTAAAAGATGAAAAACCAGTTAAAAAATAAGAGATCAACAAAAATGTCATAAATAATGAAGAATGACAACATCTCTGAGGGGAATGAAAAAGGTCTTTGAAAATGATGTAATGTCAGAAAAAGAAGAATAAATAATGGTGACCATCGATATAAAATCCAAAATTGGAAAAAGAAGAAAAAGGGGACAAGTTTAGAATTAGTAGTTGAGTTTTCAACTAATCTTGATATGATGAACATGGCTAACATTACGAAACAATAGTAGTCTTCTGAGAAATAAATTGATTTTCATTAAGCACATTCGAAAACTTGATATTTGAACTTCCATTCTAATATAATTGATAAAGAACCTATTTGATTAATTGCATAGTTGATTTGGCTCTAAGTTTTCAAGATCCCACTATCTCACTTAACTCTACTCATTCATACTTGATTGCACAAAAGATTATTTTCTGAAAAAGGATTTTGAACTTGAGATTGGAGATTATTTACGCATATTTTGCTCGAGACTATCAAAATGTTGGTTGGGAGTTGTGTTGAGGGTTAAATATTGCATATTATCCCCCATTTATCTCTTGGTTTTACAAACATAATATGGCTTAATGGTATATTTTACATGTGTTTGTGTTGCAAGGTGAATTTAAGAATTTAAATTGAAAAGAATGCTAAAAGCATGGATTTAGTGCTCAAAAGTCACCAAGGAAAATAATGGACCTGTGGAGACCAAGATTGAATATTTCAAGGTCCCAAGATCCAAGAAAACCAAGTGGAGAAGGAAGAAAGTCAAAACAAACGCAGAAATCAAAAAAATTGTGCCATCGAGAACCGTTTAATGACACTAAAGATCTATTTGATAACATCGAACACTGGTCGATGACATCGAATTTATGAGGGAAAATTGACTTGGTTACTGGACATATTGGGTGCTTTTCTCGATCAATTGAAGACATGTTCGATGACTCGAAGGAAGGTGCTCGAAGATATCGAATCTATTAAAGAAATTAAAGCAACTCGGTTGACTATTTTGGACAGATTCTCGATGACTCGAAGACCTGTTCGATGAATCGAAGCTTTGTTCGATGACATCGAAGGATGATTCGATGACATAGAGACTTACGTAATGCGAAAGAGTGAAAAGGCATGACTTTTGGATTCTAACCCCTTCAACGACATCGAAGGGTGTTCGATGACATCGAAGGTGTTACGTGCATAAATTTGATCCAAATTTGCGGATCTGCATAACTTGGCTTATAAATAAGGGTTTCCTAGGGACTTTTTAGGATATCTAGGGTTTGGAGAAGTAGAGAAAAAGGGCGGAGCCGCTTCCTAAGAGTTCTTTTTCCCTTCTTAGTTTTTCATGCTTTCTTTTAGAGTTACAGATCCAATCATGTCTATGGTTGGCTAGATCCCTTAGCCCGCTTGTAGTGTGGTTGGGTTGTTTACTTTGTTTTGATTCATGTTTATTTGAACTCCTATGATTCTAGTTTGATATTTAAGGAATACTTCTAGTGTTTAATGGTTTGTTGTGACTGAAATTACAATGGATCTGTAATAGCTTGAAGTATCTTCTTCTTCTATTTGGAGATTGTGAAGTTAGTACATCTTGTTGCTCTCCATCGTCCCTTGGGCATGGATAGGTGTCGGAATCCCTTCTAATTCTCACAATTCTCCTATGTTGGTTATGGGATCGGTATATCCTGTTGTTTGCCATTGTTTCCCAGGAATGGTTGGGTGATGGAATCACTTCCAATCCTCACAACTTTCATCCATTAAGAATTAGGTCAATGGAAGTTCAGAGATCTGATAAATCTCTCCTTTGATCAATTGGATAAGATAGAACTCCAATTCCAGTTGGATCTATTGAATCATGCAAGGTAGCTTCCCAATTGCTACAAGTGGATCCCTGAAAACCCTAGTTCTCACCTTTATTTTCTTTTAAGTTTTTAAACAAATACTTCACAATTACCTCCTATATTTTCCTGATTTAAGTTTAGATCTTTTCCTAATCCTGATTCTAATTACCCTTAGAACACACACGAGATTAGTCCCTGTGGATTTGACCTCGGTCTCACCGAGATTATTACTACATTGCGACCCTACATTTGGGGTTGTGAACAATTTTAATATCACAATTTTAATAATCTCCACCTTGATGGTAAAATTACTTCCTACCACGCCCCGAAATTCGACACCCAAGTAGGGAAACTTTGATCTCAAGTTCCTGGGTGTGAACTTAGAAAAAAATGCACATGGGCAGGTTCCCACATGCCTACGCAGTCCAACTAACATTCACCGATAATCAATAATCAAAGTAACTTTAAATCAACGGCATCAAAAGTTAAGAAGAGATAACTAAGCCCAGAATTATATGACTAATATTCAAAATGTACAACTCCAAAAGTGGTATCCACATAGATAGGGACAACACAAGAAACAATATACATTTAACAAAATCAAACCATGGAGTCTACCCAGTTGGAGACTCTAATATATACATGTTCAAAATGAATAAAGTGTAAAGTTTTCTATTTTTCTCTTACACTCCTAAAATATTACACCGATGGTGCTTGTTGATTTAAACTTGCCTGTCTTAGTTCTCGGTGGTACTTGTATCAACAATTTCGTCTAATTGGTGTTTTAAAGCACAGTCTCAAGTGAGAACGAGTAGTGTTAAGACTTAAATATTACATAATTATCCCCTCAATTGTATTGGTTTTAGTTGTATTTAAGTACTAAATTGATCTAATAAGATATGTTTTTTACATGTAAGGTGATTTTGATATAAAGTTGAATACATGCTTAAATGGATATTTAAAGCTCAAAAAGATATCAAGATCAAAGGCAATAAATAATTGGAGATTTGGAGACTAAAAGATGAAGATTTCAAGTGTAAAAAATGCACGTAAACTAAGTACCAAAGATAGAAAAAATTCTAAAAAATCACACAATCAAGTAACAAAAATAACAGACTATTCGGTCTCATCGAAATTATGTTCGATCTGACCGAAAGTGCCAAAGACAATCTAGCAAAAAATAATATTTTTCAGAGTAAATTCAGCTTAACCGTTAGGCGCAACCAAAGTGATATTCGATGCCACCGAAGGAAGGTTCAGTCCGATTGAAAGGAGATAAAGAATTTAGACATTCTTTGAAAAAATTCGGTTATAACTAGAAGGAACTTTGGTGTGACTTTAGTACAACCGAAGCGTAACAAAAGTGAGAAAAATTGAAGTTGGTGCAAAGTCAATGCATAATATTTATATTTAAAGGGGTGTTTAGGCCATTATAGGTATGAATTAGGGCTTGTGAAAGAGACCAAGGGGTGGTAGAGCTTCCACAAAGCCATTATTCTTCTTCAATCCTTAAGTTTTAGTTCGTTTTTCATGTTTTCTTTTGTTCTACGATATTAGCCATGTTAAGCTAATCTCTTAGCTAAGGCTAATGAATGAAACTTGTAGTTAATTACAACATTTAGTTTATTTAATTAAAAAGCCAATCGTTTGAATGATAATATTAAATTGAATTGGTTTGAATTTACTTTATAAAAGTCTTTAAGTTGTTTATTTCTTTGATTCGTTGTAAACTATAATTACATCGGATATTTGATTGATTAATTGCTTAACTTTATTAGAGAATGAATCAATCTGTACAATTTCTTAATCTATTATAGATCTTGGGTACAATAGATGATCAAATTGCCTGTGATTAAGATTCGAGTGCTTCTTGAAAGAATTATGACCCATTTAAAAGAATTATTATCCGATTTAATAGGATAGAATTTTGATTTCAATTGAGTTATAAGAGTTGAATCAGTGAATTATATATTATGATTGCTATAAGTGGATTCTTGGATCCTTTGTCATTTTTATTAATTATTTTAAACCCTTTCTACTTCTCTGTATTAAAAACCCAATCGATCCAAATTAGTTCTAGTTGTGTTCTCACTAATTCCTCGTAAATCGACCTACATCTCATCGAGTTATTACTACATCGCAACCTAGCACTTGGGGTTACCTAACAAATAACTAACTCAGTGGTACCATTATCCTAAGTTATGCATGTTTTCAACACAATCAGGCATATGCAATGGCAATATCATAAAACAAACAATTTCCCTAAGTATTTGTTTAAGTGCATGGATGGCATGTTATGCAAATGTATGGCTTAGGATCAATAACAAATGTAACAATTTCAGCACAACAAAATAACTAATCATCCGTACAATGGTTCGCCTTTAGCACAACCCATAAATACAAGCCATGATATATACGATTCGCCAAGTGGTTATTATTCCAAATTCGATCACCAGGTTGACAAAGCTAGGATACCACTTTTATATTGCGGGTCTCTGCCTAGATCATGTGGCTCGTTGCGGCACAAGGCGGATCCTCACTAGTATTTTTTTATCCAATTTAAAGCTTGTCACCCAATGGACCGACATAGACAACCAATAACGGTAAGGGCTCACTGCCCAAGGACAATCATAAAAAATGCACGGGTCATCACCTAAGCATAAATGTGGTAAAGGCATGATATCAAATCTAACAACAATACGATAGGCTCACGACCTTCAATAGTGCTCCATGGTCACTAAGGGGAGGCTCATCACCCAATGTTTTACCAACACCGTAGGTTCGACACCCACTATCTAAGTGCTTGCATTTGAAGAAAACTTAGAGTTGTTGAATTTCGTAGACAAAGTACTAGATTGTTTCCAAGTACACTTTAGTCTTCTTCGGCATCTCATGAAGATCGACCCAAGATCAGCTCAACATCTCAAGACTTAAAGACATCGCAATGGTTTTAAGATTACGATCTTTATATATCCCAACTATTAGGTGGTATGACCCTAGAAAGACCCTAGGTTAGGTGTTTTCAAAACATGGCCGTAAATGTAATATGTGTAATGTAAATTCACTGAAGTTTGGCTAGCCCAACTTCAGGTTCGGCTGGCCTAACCAAATTCGGCCAAGTATACAATAACATTCAAAACATTTGTTGCAAATTCGGCCAGCCTAACTTTGGGTTCAGTCAGCCTGACTTGAAGTTAGGCCAGCCTGACTTGAAGTTAGGCCAGCCTGAGAGTTCATGGGTCAAGTTTGCAGTAATGTATTTCTTTGGAATTTAGTGGGATTCGGCCAGCCGAACCCTATATTCGACCAGCTGAATTTTGGCTTGGGCCAGCTGAATTTTAGATAAATCTTATTCCGCGGAATCTGATAGTCGTTGGAATGAATTTGGTGGAATCCGTCCGGCTGAACCTATTATTAGGCTAGTCAAATTTCTAAACCCTTTGGCTATAAATAGAGACCTCTCATTCTAAACTACAACGAAAAATCACTCTAAACCTTCTGCAAGTGAGAGAGAAGCTCAGGTCCTCGTTAAGCATATTGTGCGTTGAGATGTACACAAGTAGAGTCGTGTTGAGCTTGGCACAACTCAACTCGGCTCAGCCACTAGCTGACTCTAGCTCAAACTTGGCTTAGTTCGGTCCTCAATCCTGACTGGCCTGCTCGGCTTGGTTCGGTCAGTAGATGGGCCAGTTCGAGCCAAGTTCGTCTGTGCATCATTTTCCCAAACACATGGACTGCAGCTTCAAATTCTCATCGTATGTAAAATAGCAGCAACAGTTTTATAGGGATTTCATCAAACACCTTGTAGGCAACATCAAAATTAAGAAAATATGGTATTTGTTTCATATACTTACCTTCCTTGCCACTAGCCAACACCTCGTTGAGTCATTTCATCAAACACATGGTGAGCAACATCAATATCAAAGTAACCAAGTCATCGAATTAATTTGATCCGAGTTTAATTGGAGTTGTGGTTCGATCCGAGTTGAGTCGAGCTCGGGCAAGCTCGAACTCAGTTCAATTTTTTTTAGCTAAAAAAAATCAGCTCGACTCGACTCGAACTCAATTTCGAACCAAGTCGAATCAAGCTTTTTCAAGTCGAGTCAAGCGATCTAACCTAGCTATCTCGGTTCGTGTACAACCCTAATTGTGCAAAATTTATAAATTCTTATTAAGCTTATTCAATTCCCTTTCTCAAGATCATTTCAATCTCATTTTAAAGAGTAGTCCATACTCTTGAGATTTAAGAAAATTAAATCGGTAGCATTAAGGTTTTTCATTTCTAAAAATCTTTAGAACCCTATACTCTTTCTGTTGAGCGAATACTGCCGCATTTAAATTCAAGAAAGAAATCTCTACCACAAGCTTCTACTGCATCTTCGAATCCATGCTAGAAGATAAGTACTCTATTATTTTGTCTTATTTAGATTTTTCTGAGATAGCTTGTGAAAATCTCAGTGGGTTGATTTGTGATAGCCTGGGAAAATCACAAAGTGGGTTTTTGTTTGTGATAGCTTGTGAAAATCACAAAAGGGGTTTTATTGTGGTGAACCAATGAAAATCATAAGGAACTATATAAGGTTGTTAAGGTGAACCTATGAAAATCTTGAAATAGTGAAAGCCAAAATTACGAGGGTAGTAATTTTGGGAGTGTAGTAGGTGTGGTTTTTTAAAGCACCGAACCATTATAACCCCTTGTGCCTTATGGTGAATGCTTTACTCTTTTTGGTGTTGAATGTTATTTATTTCATTCTTGTGGTGAATGTTGTATTTACTTTATCTTCTCTTGCTAGTTTAAAAGATTGATTTTTGTAAGTGCTATGTTTAAGATCTAGCACCCTGTGTTGTCAAATTTTCTAGTGACAAACCACTTGAGAGTGATTGACTTGTTTGATAGATGAAAAGTTTACCTTCAAGTTCAATAGATGGATAATTCACCTTCATTCGAAGATGATTTTCAAGTTATCTACATCAACATCAAAGTGCTACTACTACTTTAAATCAAAGTGCATGTTCAACTACAAATACAAAATCAAGTTCATACACAAGACTGAGTGCAAGTGCGACTTTAAATACTAGTTCAAGTCCAAGTGTATTACATGATCAAGTACACAAGCTCAAGTTCAAGTTTACAAGCTCAAGATCAAGTACACAAGTTTTAGGCTTCAAAGTATACAAGATAAAGCTTCAAAGTACCTCAAGTATACTATCTATTGAAGCAACCGAAATGACATGTTCAATGCTCACATTTAAGGTATACATGACCCTAAAAAGACCTTAGGGATAGATCATACATATTGCATATAAAATTTAGGTCATGGTACTCTATTTGGACCTTGCTTCAACTAGTCCAAGCACTGGCTCGACTAGTCTAGGGTTTTTCTCGACCTGTCCAGAAATTAACTCGAATTTTCAGATAACTTTGGTGGTTCTTCGACCAGTTGAGCACCCTTTTCGACCGGTCGTGGACACTGGCTCTACCAGTCGAGAAGGGCTCGACTTAAAGTCCAGTAAGCTATTTGAGCCCCACCCTACCAGTTGAGTGCCATGCTCAACCAGTCGAGTGACCGGTTTATCCGATCGCGCCAGAAATTTTGAAAATTAGTTACTGCCAGGACCAGTCGAGGGAATGGAATTTCACCCTATAAATAGAAGACTTTTCTCAGCATTTGATATTAATTCTAAGCTAAATCAAGCCTCCTCTCTGAGAATTAAGTCCCCACTATTGTGAAGTTATTGCTCGGTAATTTAAGATTCTTTCATAGCTTTTTTTATTTTGAATTTCTCGATCTCTTGTTATTGAATTCTACTTATTAGAAAGAGAATTTTGTTTTACCCTTTTAAGATCCAAGAAATTGAATTAAGCTAGCCCAAGGTTGATTTTAAATTAAAATTTATTTAGACCTAGAACCCTTTCATTTGTGAGATTGAACATTGAACATTGAACACTATGTCTGCAAAGAAGTGGTTCTACCGGGCTACAACGAAGAAGAAGAATCTTCAGATAAGTATATTTCGTTTATTATAGTATGGTTTATAAGATTGCTAGAAAATCTTTCTTTTTGGTTTTGACTGAGATAGCCAGAAAATCTCAATGTGTGGAGTTTTTAATTGTGGTAACCCATTGAAAACACAATTGTAAAGCTTTTAAGGTGAACCTTTGATAACCTTCTTTCATAGTGAAAGCCAGTATCCCGTGGGTGTGGATATTGGGAGTGGAGAAGGTGTGGCTGTTTGAGAATAGTTGGTATACACATCGAACCATTATAATCTCGGAGTTTTGATGATGATGATGATGGTGATGTATGTGATGTGGTGAATGTTGTAATTTATTTTCATGTACATGTGGTGAATGTTGTAATAGATTGATTTATTTTATTTGCCTTTGGTATTGGTTTGAGTTTTTGATTCTTAGTAAGTTCAAGACATCAGGTTGTCCTACAATAAACCTTGGTTTTTGGTGTAAGGTTGTCCTTCGAACAAAGTTTGTATCAACCTCTCAAGACTAGTGCATTTGAGGTTGCTATTTATTTCTGCTATCTGCATTTATATTCCACTTTTAATTTTTATTTAGCATAGTCCTATTCACCCCCCCCCCCCCCTCCCCTCTCTAGGACTGAGAGCTCACCCTTTTCAAGTGGTATTAAAGCTAAGTGGCTCGCTCATATTTTTGGATTCATTTCCTGAGTTTATTGATCCAGAGCTTTCAGGATGTCAAATTTTGATAACCTATCTATTACTAGGCCACCACCGTTTGATGGCTCTAACTATGCATATTGGATAGCCCGAATGAGGATCTTTTTAAGGTCCATTGATGAAAGCGTGTGGCAACCCACAATGACTAGATGGTCTTCACTAATGTCTGAAGTTGTAAGCAGTGATAGAACCAAGTCCATGAGAGAAACACCATATTATATGTGGACTACTCTTCAGAAAAAATGAGAGCAATGTTAATGCTAAGGCTTTAAATGCAATATTTGTGCACTATCACCTGATGAATTCAAAAGAATTATATCTTGTGATACTGTTAAATAAGCCCGGGACACTCTTGAAATAACACACAAGGGTACATCTATTGTAAAAAAGTCTAAAGTTCAACTAAGTTTGAGGAAATTTGTATGGAAGAAAATGAGACATTCATGGACTTCTATAGGAAACAAAATGACATAGTGAACTCTATGTGGGGTCTTGGAGATAGCATCCCATAAAGCAATGTATGTCCAAAAATTCTGCGATCACTTCCTGAGAGATTTAATTCCAAGGTTATTGCCATTAAAGAACTTAGAGACATAGATAACATGAAGGTTGAGGAACTTGTTGGTTCCCTTCAAACATATGAATTAAATTTCAAAGCTCCAAAAGGTAAGTATATCGCCCTTAAATCATTCAAATCAACTTCACATGATAATAATGCTAATTCTGATTGTGAAAACTCAGAGGATGATATGGCTTTTCTTGCGAAATTTTTTTATAAAAATTTAAAAAGTAAAAAGAGAGTTGATTTTCAAAAACCCTCTGAGAAAAAAAAGGTTAAATCTAAAACATGAAAATTCTAAAAGATAGCCAATGTTTCAACTACCATGAATATGAGCATTTGGCAAATAAGTGTCCAAAGAAGGACAAGCCAAAACATAAAGGCATGTTAACCATATGGGATGAATCATCCAGTTCAGAAGTTTCTTCTGAGTCGAATGAATCAGAACCCGAAACTTCAAATAAAGTCAAGGCTTTAATGACTCTAGCCAGAGTCACTTCCCCAGATAGTTGTGATTCAACCAATGATGAAAATCTGAGGAGTGACTCTGAAAACGATAACGAAGATGATCTTCAAGATGCCTATAATGCCCTATACAGGGAGAGTTGTAAGATTGCTGTCAAACTTAAACTTCAAAAAGAGAAATTTCTGAAATTAAAAGAGGATTTTGAAAATGCAATTTTAGAAAAGTCTCATATTTTTAATTGCTTAGAAAAAACAAAATGTGATTTGGATTTCAAAACATCAGAATTTGAAAATTTAAGATTAGAGAATGAGAAACTAAAAAAATGAATTATCTTCCCTCTTGAGTTCAAAGGATACATGGAGATATGCCCAAGGAGACCCTATACATGTGGTGATAGATCGAGTCTGGGCTATGATAAATACATGCCTCTTAAAAATAAGAATACTTCTCCAATGTTTGTCAAAGGAGAATCCTCTAACTCAAAAGGAAAGGATTTGAAACAAAATAATCATAACTCTAGAAATCTAAAGACTTTTCAAGCACCTAAAGTCAATTCTAATAATATCAGCTTTAGAAAACAATCTTATAATCCTTCAGCTGAAAAAATTGTGGACTTACTTAAGGAGCATCTCAAATCTAACACTAATGTTAAGGTTAATAATAATTATAAGCGAAGAAAAGCCAACAGTGTTCCAAAACCCAAAACTACGATGAAATGGGTTCCTAGGGTTACTTATTTGGTTGCGCACACCGCCTTCAAGGCTTCAAGTCAATCAAAGTGGTACCTAAACAGTGGTTGCTCAAGACACCTGACAGGTGACAGAGAATTGTTCACCAATTACAAAGAAATGATTGATGGTTCAATCACTTTTGGTGATGGAAGTAACTGCAAGATAATTGGCCAAGGTATGGTTCATATCTCTAACCTTCCTCTTAAAAATGTTCTATTTGTAGAAGGTCTTAAGCACAATCTTTTAAGCATATCTCAAATTTGTGATAATAAGCATAGGAGAAGCGCTCACCTGCGAACCAGTTCGTACGTACTACGTACGAACTTTTTTGAGAACCCATCATACGTGATGTGGATCCAAAATCTGAACCGTTCATGTGAAGCACCACCTAGTGAAACCCCCCAGGACCAAGTTTTACTTTTATCTAAAACTTTTATCCATACCGTCCATAGCAAAGAGAAATTCAAATCAAGGAAAGAAACTGTTTACATTTTTCACGGTCCACCAAAGTTTCAGATCAAAGTAAAAATTCATACTATGGGGTTTCATGAGGTTCTGCTTCATGTGGACGGTTCAGATTTGCGAGATTCATCATGTATGATGGGTTCTCAAAAAAGTTCGTACGTAGTACGTACGAACTGGTTCGCAGGTGAGCGTTTTCCATAAGCATAGTGTAAAATTCACTAATCAAGGATACGAGATCTCAAATGAGAAAGGTTGTATGATATTAAATGGTCGTAGGACGTCTGAGAATTGCTATATCGTAAGTGAACCTTCTTCATCTAAAGTATCTTGTTACATGGTCCAAACCAATGATAGTGAATTATGGCACAAGTGCCTTGGACATGTAAACTACCGGAATTTGTATAGATTGAGCAAAACTGATCTAATTAGAGGTCTATCTAAATTGAAGAAAATGGATAAAATATGTGGCGCATGTCAAATTGGAAAACAAACAAAGAGTAGTTATAAGAAAGTGAACTCCACCACTGTAAGACCCGTATCCTAGCCCGTACCGTTCGTAGGCTTCCTTGGTCCTCCCGGTCGAATTTCGGCAACCCTTGACCTGAAATTTGTATTTGTGCGCAATCCTATTTCCCATCTAGTGATTCTGAGTCGGCTCGAGCTAAGACTTGTACCCTAGTGACCGCGGCAACTTCCGACGCCGCGTCTCGCATGCCGAGGCGGTACCTGGGCCAGGAGATGTGGACCCACATTCGGTTCGAGGAAAATGCCCTAAGTTGCAAAAACCGAGGGAATCTCTACTACAAGTCACATCAATCCATCAATCAAGTACAAGAAACCCAACCCATCCCTCTCTTACACAACCTTACCTAAAGTCAACTCTCTCTTACAACCAAGTACACATCCATCACCCATCACCCCATCACTCACCCATCCCTCTCTCTCTCTCTTACAACCTTTCTCTCTCTCATTCTCCCAAACTCCATGAGAGCAATCCAACATCCAAGCAAGAGCTCCATGAGAGAGCTTTGTGTGGCCCACTTCCTACCTCTCATCTCCACCGTCCAATGTCCATCATCCTCCGTTATAGTAGAAGCCGAGGAGCTAGGGGTTTCATCGGACCAAGTAGGAACGACGATGGTGGGTGATCTAACCGTCGATTTTTATTTGACAGCCCACATATGGTGGGACCCACTTGATGTTGCATTGTATAGGGAGGGCCCGATAGTGGCGGACGTTTCCCTCTTTCTCTCTTTCTCTCTCTCCCTCTCTTGTTTGTGACCCACCATCACTACAAGAAAGTAGGCCTTTAGCCTCAATTTTTTAGCCTCAGTTCAAAAAAAGGAGGCTAAATATGGTTTTTAGCCTCGGTTGTAAATGAACTGAGGCTAAAAATTCACTTTTTGCCTCGGTTGATGAGAAACTGAGGCCAAAAGTCTGTCATTTTGCCTCAGTTGGTGAGCAACCGAGGCCAAAAGTCTACCCTTTTGCCTCGGTTGGTAAGCAACTGAGGCTAAAAGTCTACCATTTTGCCTCGGTTGGTGAGCAACTGATGCTAAAAGTCTGCCCTTTTGCCTCGGTTGGTGAGCAATTGAGGCTAAAAGTCTGCCCATTTTGCCTCAGTTGTTGAGAACTGAGGCCAAAACTCTGCCCTATTGCCTCGGTTAATGAGAAACTGAAGCTAAAAGTTTGCCCTTTTGCCTCGGTTGGTGAGAAACTGAGGCCAAAAGTCTACCCTTTTGCCTCGGTTGTTGAGAACTGAGGCAAAAAGTCTGTCCTTTTGCCTCGGTTGTTGAGAAATTGAGGCCAAAAGTCTGCTTTTTTGCCTCGGTTGGTGAAAAACTAAGGCCAAAAGTCTGCCCTTTTGCCTCGGTTGGTGAAAACTGAGGCCAAAAGTCGGCCCTTTTGCCTCGGTTGGTGAGCAATTGAGGCCAAAAGTCTACCCTTTTGCCTCGGTTGGTGAGAAACTGAGGCCAAAATTTACCCTTTTGCCTCGGTTGGTGAGAAACTGAGGCCAAAAGTCTTCCCTTTTGTCTCGGTTGAAAAAAATGGAGGCCAAAAGTCTACTTTTTAGCCTCAATTGCATAGGAACCGAGGCCAAAAGTCTACTATTTTGCCTTAGTTACGTAGGAACCGAGGCCAAAAGTCTACTTTTTTAAAATTTGAGAACTTTTAAAAATTTCCTAAGAATTAAGAATTTTTTAAAATTTTGATAACTTTTAAAAAAATTAAGAATTAACTTTTTTTTGAAAAATTAAGAATAAAAAAAGGATAATTTGAACGGATTGGATTGAGGTGAATACGGCCGCTTATAAAGAAACCTTTGTGAATGTGTATATGGTTGTTCATGCTCTCCAGAGTATTAATGTTATTAAAGAAAAAATATAAGTTCACTCACTTGTGTGAGATGTATGAAGCCTTCATGTCACACGAGCTGATTTGGAACACATCAGGTGATCTTACATTTTTTATTAAGGGCCTGTTTGATTTTTGAGTGCAAGTGCAAATACCTGTAAATGACTAATTATCACAGTTTTACCCGTTTGAAAATTTCTGGTAATTCTTGCCTTGGAAACTGGTTCAAAAGTGTTAGTTAAAATTTTTAAACCTTACCGTGATGTATATGATATATCTATTCCGTCCATCCGTTTTACTACAATCTTTTGATATACAAGTCAAAAAATCACGTAAATCCAATACTCCAGTGGCCCACACCAAAAGAAACAGTAGCCCTTAGAAGTTTTTAACAGTAAGTGTATGATTTACTTTTTTCTGTGGCGTGGTCCACTAGAGCTTTGGATATGCCTCATTTTTTGGCTATCCTTTTCCTTGATATTTTCCAATTCCCACAAAATCAAACAGACCCTAAAAATTAACGGTGAGAAATAAATCACCAACTAAGCTACCTTTTAGCCTCAGTTACGTAGCAATGGAGGGTAAAAGTGTACTTTTTAGCCTCGGTTGCTTAGGAACCGAGGCCAAAAGTCTATTTCATGAAATAAAACGAGCACAGTGAGATATATGGATAGCTCCATTCACGCCCTCGCTCTCTCTCTCTCTGTCTCTCTCTCTCTGCTCCGATCCACGCCCTCGATCCATTCTCTCTCTCTCTCGATTGGAAGAAGGAGAGCTGCTAGAAGACCTCCTTATCATTCAGATCCAGATCCAGATCGAAATCCTCTCTCTCTCTCTCTCTCTCTCTCTCTCTCTCTCTCGATTGGAAGGAGGAGAGCTGTTAGAAGATCTCCTTATCATTTAGATCCAGATCCAAATCAGCTTTGGATCAGTTTAAGGTAAGCTCGATTCTTTTCTCTTTAACGATTTTACAAAAAACTGAAATTCAAAATCGGAATCGAATTTGATTTCACTATCTATGCCTTGAAATCCCTTCTATTTCTGGTTTGAGATTTCAATCGATTCATCTGTCTCTGCTGAATAGTAGGACGTAATCCGCTTTCGTCAGCTCTCCATCTTCTCTTCCTCGAGATTTCCATCTCCAAATGAAACGCCTCTCCATCTCTTCCATGAGCTTTTTTCCAATTTTTCCACTTAGGGTTTATTTTATTATTATTTTCTCGATTTTTGGTGCTTGATCTGTTTTGATTTGAAGCCAGCTCTTGTCTCTCGATTTTGATAGATTTCGTTGGATTTTGATCCGATTATTTTTTATGGATCTGTTTTGCTTTCGGATCCAATTGTCTGAAGCTTTGCTTTTTTATTTTTGTTTTGAGATGATGATACATGGTGCCTTCCTTTTCGATTTTGTCTCAATTTGGTTATTCGTTTGAAGCAGTTACTTTGATTTGCAGTTTGCATTATTTGAGGACAGAGGAAGGGTTTTAACTTTCAATCAGGTGAGCTTCCCCCCCTTTTCTCCAATTTTTTTCCACTAAGGGTTTGATTTTTCTAATTTTTTTTTCTCGATTTTTGGTGCTTAATCTGTTTTGATCTGAATCCAACTTATGTCTCTTGATTTCGATAGATTTCGTTGAATTTTGATCCGATTCCTGCTGATTTAAGTTGTAATTTAGGTTTATATATTTAGAAATTAGAGATTTATCATTGGTTTATGTAATATCAGGCATTTGAAATACATTACTATCATTGATAATTTCGATACAGTCATAAATCAACATCTGTTTGGGGCATGACAGGGCCATAACATTCAACTGTTACATATTACTATGTCCTGTTTTTCTCTTGTTTGGGGCATGACCTAGCTTGCCCATGCCCTGCCACACCTAGTGCAAAAATCAGCACCATCCATGTTTTTTAGACTCAGTAACTCAGATCTATTCGTTCGGTCTTGAGTTGAGTCGTGACTCGCCTGAGTCAGGAGTATCAAATTGACAATGGTAACAAAGACAGAGAGACTGTGGAAGAATTGTTATTTCTTTACAGTGCCCGCACATAGATTGGAATCCTTGGAACCAGCTGAATGTGAGCCGAGCTTCGAGTGGTTTAGGAATAGAATTTGCAAGAACCATTCTAGGCTTAGACGACCACCTCCTATTTATTGGATGCTACTCAGCTTCCGAACAAAAAGAACAATAGTAAGACATCCTCTCATGTCCAAGGAACGAAAAGAAAATAGAAAGACATCCTCTGATGTCCAAGGAACAACTAACATTCAATTTAGAGAACTTGGAACCATATCCTAATTCATAAGGGCCAATTTTGGATCCTTCTCTTAGTCAGTCTTGGATTGGGCAATCCATGCATTTGATCCCTAAGAATGCAGAACTGACAGAAGCTGCTATCAGGAGACAATCTCCAACCCTAGCCACATTCAAATCCTAACCAACCTGACTCAAGCCAAAGGCCAATCATGTCAAGCAGACAGAATTTGATGTGAAGCTGATTTTACTCTTCCAGGACATGAAGCTGAATTTTTCCATCTGTTTGCTCATTTCTCAACTTATTTGGAGTGTTTTTTTTCTTTTTTTTCAAGATTGGGTGCATTTTCTTTCCCTTCTGTGTATGTAGTCTAGGCATTCTTTGTTAGTATCAGATCTTGATCCTTTCTTTGTTAGTCTCTCCATCTCTTTAGCACACCTTTTGGATTGCTGATTCTAATTGAGATTGCTATGGATTATTAAGGATAAGACATTTTCCATCGGGATTACAAGATATTTGGTTGAGGAAATTGCAAATCAACAGTAAACAGATTAACATATCTTAATCAGCATTCCTGTATAGGCCAAGTTCTACAATCTGGTTTGACATTTCTTGTGTTTCCCTAATGATGGTTCCATATCTTCCCATTTTTATTTTACTTCTTTCCTTTGATCAGCATTTAAAACAAGTTTAGAACAAGAGAAAATGTTTAATTTTCCTTCCGCTTCCAATCCATTTTTCTTTTAATAATGGTTATTTGGACAATTGGACTTCCAAAGAAACCATTGCAATTTCTTGAAGAGATTTAGCACCTGTTATCTGTATTAAAATGTATGAGTGAGTTTTTTTTTTTTTTTTTTTGCATTATGTCTTTAGTCCATGGTAATATGGGGATTGTGATAAGCAGCTTGTCCTATGCTATTCATCAGGCCAGTTGGAAAGCAAGGGTTCTTGGAGTTTAGTGGGCATTATTGATGAGACGATCGGTACTTGCTATTCGTTGGGTGTTTACCTTTTCATATCTTTGTGAATCACGCTACTGTTCTTTGATCAGTTTCTGGATTTGTGAGACTCCCATTATAGTAATTGGCTGCTTTGTGCCTCACTATTCCATTGTCTTTAGCAGTCATGTTATTATCTGCTATAAAAGACAAGAAGGGTGTTGCTTGTGTATACATGATGCAACCCAAAGTGATAGGTCTTTGTAACCAAGAATCTGTGGATTGGCAGTATGTATTGGATAACTCAGTGGTAAAAATCAAGAGCCAGGTGAAGCCTGATTAAATCAACAACATGAAAAGAGCTACTAGATCTTCAAATCTCACATGGACCTGAGGCAGTTACCTTTTGGAAGGAAATATCAGATTTGTATGATGCATATCTGGTTTTGAAGTGTTTTTAGATCTATTCTAGCCATTTCTACATGTTTTGCTGTAATTAGAATTTGAGAGAAAAACAGGTGGGGCCTGCACATCCTGTATAATTACACATCCCAATGATTTTGAGCATCAGCTTGGTATGTCCCCTGACCTTTTTTTTTGCAACTATGGAAATGATGTTAATAATGATTTTGGGCAATAGAGTCAAAAGGCCTTCAAGATCAATCCCATTCCCTGGCATGTGTCATTTGCTTTAACACCCTATTCGTCATTATCCTTTCTCCGTTCGCTATAATCTGTATGGGGAGGCATCTATCATATCCTTGGGAATCTACATTAACAGTTTTTTTTACTAGATTGAAAGAGGTTTAATAATGTTTTTGGGATGAATAATTAAAGACATTAATTTTACATCTAATCAATTCCTGATCATTTATTCAGGAATTTGATTAAAGATAATTAGGATTTGATTCAACTGTTACATATTACTATGAATATTGAACACAGTGGCCCCGAATGCAAATCAACTGCGGATGTCTACTCTAACTTGTTCCCTGTGTTGTTGGGTGATAGATGCGTATTTTAATGTATGAGGCGACCAATTTATACTAGAATATAAGATAGTAGCAGGACCAATGTTGAGTAGAGTAATAACTACAGTGGATTGACATGAATTTTGGGCAGAGTATTGCATTGTTCAAAGTTGGATACAAGTGATGGATAAGAGCTGGATGCAAAAGTCAAGGTAATGTGTTGAGCAATACTTTCTCCTTCGAATTTGGATTCCTTGTAAAGTTGCATTGTTCTAAGAGTTCCCTTTGTTTCCTTGGACAATATAGGGTGAGCTTGGATTATGTTAAGGGCATGAAGGAATTCATTGAGTTTGCATTCAACAATGCTGCTAGCGAGGGGAAGATCTTATGTCCATGTGTAAAGTGTGCCAACCTCTTTTGGCGTGCTCATAAAGAAGTGGTAGATCATCTTGTGTGTGAGGGAATTATGCCGAATTACACCCGTTGGGTGTTCCATGGGGAGGCGTCTTCTTCATCGACTTCCGGCCCTGCAACTAGTACACATGATGATATGCCTCCACGTGATGACATGCATGGATTGTTGCATGATGTGTTTGGAATATCAGGTGTGGATGACATGCCGACTGAGCTGCCATCACAGGAGCCAATACAAGAGGAACCGAATCCTGAAGCTGAAAGATTCTTCAGGTTGTTGCAAGACGCCGAACAAGCCTTGTACCCGGGATGTAAGAAGTTCACGAAACTCTCTTTGTTGTTCGAATGTATCAACTTAAGTGCTTAAATGGATGGAGCAACAAGTCATTCACCATGTTGCTTGAATTGTTGAAAGAAGCACTCCCCGAGGGTGAGACGTTGCCGAGTTCCTTTTATGAGACCAAGAAGATTATTAAAGAACTGGGCCTCAGTTATAATAAGATCGATGCATGCCCCAATGATTGCCAGTTGTATTGGAAGACTAATGTGAACGATGAGTCATGTGCTGTGTGTGGTATATCCAGATGGAAAACGACTGAACATAATTCTAATGACGATGAGGCAACAACTATTCCCTCCAAAGTTAAGAAGATTCCAGCAAAGACATTGTGGCATTTTCCATTGATACCAAGGTTACAAAGGTTATTTATGGAAGCACAAACAGCTAAAAACATGAGATGGCATGATAAGGGACGAACCAATGATGAGTGCATGAGACATCCTGCTGATTCTCCTGTATGGAAATCTTTTGACGAGCAACACCTGAATTTTTCATGTGATAGTCGTAATGTCAGGCTTGGGTTAGCAACTGATGGATTCAATCCATTCGGGACGATGAGCATTGCTCATAGCACATGGCCTGTTGTTTTGATGCCGTACAATTTACCACCGTGGATGTGCATGAAGCAGCCTTACATCATGATGTCTCTACTTATACCAGGCCCGCATGGTGTTGGCAATAATATCGACGTGTATCTACAACCGTTGATAGAAGAATTGCTTAAATTGTGGGAGGTCGGTTGACACTTACGATGCATTATCGAAGTTGAATTTTCGAATGCGTGCTGCTTTGTTATGGACTATTAGTGACTTCCCTGGATATGCAATGTTGTCAGGATGGAGCACAAAAGGTAAGCTCGCTTGTCCTAACTGCAATAAGGACACAGAGTCCCAGTGGTTGACACATAGCCATAAGTTTTGTTACATGGGTCATCGTCGATTCTTGGATAGAGATCATAGGTATAGACATGATAACAGGAACTTTAATGGAAAGCTGGAGTTGAGAGAGGTGCCGAAACAACTGTCTGGAAATGAAGTGTTAGCTCAAGTGAGCAAAATTAACATAATATTTGGAAAGAAGTCTGATACCAAAGTTGGAAAGAAGAGAAATCGAGACGATAATAAGGAAAAGGGAAAGGCATCTTGTTGGAAGAAGAGAAGTATCTTCTTCGATTTACCATACTGGGCAGGTAATATGTTGCGTCACAGCCTTGATGTGATGCACATAGAGAAGAATGTATGCGACAATGTTCTTGGGACGTTGTTGAACATCGACGGGAAGACAAAGGACAATGTGAAGTCTCGTCTGGACCTCCAAGAAATGAAGATAAGACGAACACTTCACCCAAAGCAGAGACCATCAGGCAAAACATATTTGCCACCTGCGTGCTTTACAATGGCGAACAAGGAGAAGGATGATTTCTGCAGAGTCATAAAGAACATGAAGGTACCAGATGGCTATGCGAGTAATATCTCACGATGTACCAATCTCAAAATGAAGAAGATTTTAGGACTCAAGAGCCATGACACTCATGTTTTGATGCAACAAATACTTCCGATCGCCGTGCGAAGGACATTACCTCCAAACGTGAGCGCAATCCTAATTGAATTAAGCGGATTCTTTAGAGATTTGTGTTCCAAGGTTGGCCGGATGCAGGATTTCAAGTTTCTTGAATCTCAGATTGCTTTAACGCTTTGCCATTTAGAGAGGATCTTTCCGCCATCATTCTTTGATATCATGGTGCATTTGCCTATACATTTAGCAAGCGAGGCAATGTTAGCCGGGCCAGTACAGTACCGCTGGATGTACCCAATCGAAAGGTATGTTTTAAGGTCTCAATATGACCTTTCATTTATCTTGTTGTATCAGATAAAATCATGTATACTTATATGTCTATTATGTGACTATAGGTACCTACAAAGACTAAAGTCCTACGTTCGAAACAGAAGTCGGCCAGAGGGTTCGATTGCAGAGGGGTACCTAGCTGAAGAATGCCTAACATTCTGCTCTCGGTACTTACATGGTGTTGAGACAAGATTCAACAGACCGGTTCGAAATGAGGACTTTAGGGATACGGCAGTAGGTCGTCCATTGGGAAAGATTGACATGTTTATTATCGAATATGTTGATAGGACACAGGCACATAGATATGTGTTGTTCAACCCCAATGCGGTCGCACCATTCATTGAGTAAGAGTAGTTTTATTTGTAACGTTAATTCATAAGAATCTCACTTGTTTATGACTTATTCATCGAATTGAATAAAATGCAGTGAACACAGGAAAGTGATTAAGAAGGAGATGTCCCGAAGAGCACCGAGGCTCCTAGAACGCATCCACAATGAAAAGTTTCCAGCTTGGCTTGGGAAGCATGTGGACCATGTTGGGAATGATCAAGTTCCGAAAGAAGTTAGAAGCCAGGTTGGACAAAGTTCAGATAGTTCAGCACCGACTCTGGGTATGTAAATATATAATTTAAGTGAAGTGAAGTTAAGCTTGTAACTTTTATAGTTTTGTTATGTTCTTGATTTAATTAAATGTGGATATTATATTTCAAATATTTAGAATGCTCATATCTATTATTTTGTTTCATAAAGAGGGTGGTATTCATAATAGACGATTTCGAGGCCCTACAGTCATCAGCGAGGTGGCGAACTTGCCACCCAATAAGCAGCTGAATATCAATTGGAATAAGTATGGGCAGCCCATTGGACACAAGTACAATGAATTTACAAGGTGGATGGGCATTTTATCTAGGAATGGGCGCTTAGCGCCTCTTGATCACGATAGTTGGCATCATGTGCCACTATCTAACAAGAACGAGATTTGGAATGAAGTGAAGGTAATATGAAATCAAAAATTCAATTACTCTTTTTGTATTTTTGTATACTAAGTATAATCGATAATTGATGTATTGCAGATCAAGTGGAATATTGACGAGGAGCGTCGAAATTGGGTAATGAAGTCCATCGGAGCTTCATGGAAGGAGTGGAAGAAGAGGTTAAAAAAAGAACACTACAACCGATATTTGACTAATGAGGAACGACTAGCTCACTGTCCTGATCGAGTGGAGCCGACACACTGGAAGTGGCTCGTCACCTATTGGTCAAGTGATGAAGGACAGGTAAAAATTAAACATAAAGAAAAATTATATCCATGTTGGTGTATATTGTTATTTATATTAAAATTTAGTTATTTTACTATGTCACATTGTAGGCCCGCACTCAAAGGAATAAAATCAACCGCAGCAAGCATCGTATGGCCCACACTGCCGGCTCAAGGAGCTTTGCTCAAGTGCGTGAAGAAGAGGTAAATTCTTCTTTGATTTCTAAACTTGAAATGCCATCATTCTGCTTTAATATGATTGTTACCAACTTATTTGTTTTTACATGAAAAAAGCGGGCAAAGAATCTTGGTGGAGAGTCTCCTGATCGGGCAACGTTGTTCATAACGACCCATCGGAAGAAAGATGGAAGTGTTGTGAACGAGGAGTCGGCTCATGTTATTGTATGTAGAAATTTATCAATCATTGACATCTCAATTAATATTTTTCATTAAGTCATGATATTGAACAACTTATTTAATGTTTTTCTACACTACAGGAAATGATCGAGGAGTTACGGGCAACTCAGACTGCTGAGTCCTCTCAGAGTAGCACTGCCCGAGACGATCTTTTATCCCAGATATTGGGACCAGAACATCCAGGTCGGGTCCGCATGATGGGGTTAGGTCCCATAGCTTCCACGTTATGGGGCACGAGAAATACCATTGCAGAACTCAGGAGGGAGACTGATGAGTTGCGACGACACATGAATGAGCGGGTAGAGCAATTGGTGGAGGAGCGGATGAAAGAACAGATGGCTAAGCATCTAGAGCAGATGGAGCAACGGATGACAGAGCGAATAACGGAGCAGATGGAGCAACGGATGACAGAGCGAATAACGGAGCAGATGATGGCACGAATGAGAGATACTATGAACTCATTGGCTGCAACGGACCAAACTTCGGGCAATGTACCAAATGTAGAGGCTGACTCAGTATCCACTCCTAGGGATAGACCTGAGGGTGAGGGACCTCAGTCGAAGGTTCCGAAGAATCAATAGGTAGTTTTTTGCTGAGATTCATTTATGTGTGATCTTTTACATATATATTTATGTTTTATTACATTTCATGAGTTTTTTGTAGTTCACCATCATGGGTTTTGTGATCCCTTTGTTTTTTGTAGTTCACCATCATTGAATAGTTGGTCCTTTCTTTTTCAGGTCAAGTCGTATTTATGTGTATTTATGTGTTTGACATGCGAAAGAATCCAAGAGCTGTCTTGAAATGAGGGTTGCAGATTGGAAAAAGGTGGGCCATGCTTTTTTGCTTCATGCTTTGTTTGCTAATGAACTCCATTAGGTAGTGGCTTGTAGTTGGTTATTATGTTAACTTCTGATAAATTGTCAGTTTTCCTTTTTCCTATGAACCGTTACTTGTAGATAAATGGTCTTAGTTGAATTTGTTGGGGTATGTTTCAAAAGCTTGTTCCATCAGCAGAATTCCATGGGAAAGACTAATCTATACAGTGTGTGTTGATTTCTGTAACTGTGAATAGTTAAATGGATTAGAATACTGTTTCATTTGTTCAGCTTCCATTTTATCTGCTTGCTTATTCACTGGTTATATGAACCTTATCTTTGTAACTTGCAGGTGGTGAGAGTAGCATGAGATATAGAGCAGGCGATGTTGCGAAGCAAATGGATCTTGATCCTCTCCTCAGTGGATCAGAACCAAGCCCATCACAACCCATTCTTTTGCCAACTGGTGCTCCCCATGACAGTCATACTTCTAGCAGGGTCCGCATTTTGTGTTGTCCTGAATTTAAATCTAATTAGCAACTTCAGCTAGCTATAATTTGTCTATCGACAAAGTATTTTCACTAATATGTTTTTTTTCCCCAGCTTAGGAAGAGCTATGAATTGGTTCAAGCTGCTAAAAAATCCTTGGAAGGGCCAAACTACTCGTATGGAATTGAAGCATGTAGTGAAGTACTTGATGGAAATGGTCCAGAAATTGGAACCAAACTTAAGCATGACTGCTTATCTACTCGAGCAGTATTATTTCTCAAGGTTTGTTAGAAACCCAAGTTGCTAATTGTAAAAACCCAATACGTTTAACGTTTACTAAATTTGATCATTCTTTCTAGAGGAAGTGGAAAAATGATGTTCATATGGCTATTAGAAATTGCAACAGAGCTTGAGCTATTGATTCTTCTTCGTTCAGGGCACTTTTCTACATGGTTGATGCACTTACACAGGTTTTCGTTGTGTTGCAGTAGCATTTTAATTCATGTCAATACACCAAAATCATGATTTTGGAACGGAGAGGGATTTGGTTTAAATACATGGAAGCATTCCCCCCAACCTAGGCCTCGTGTTTTCACACCTGCAACAGATTTCTGTAGCTATAAACCAATTCACTGGAAGGCTGCCAATTTCATTGTCCAATACTTCCAAGTCTCGAATTAGTTGATTTTAGCTCCAACAGTTTTAGTGGACATGTGCCTTTGAATCTAGGAAGTCTTTCGTGTCTCTACCATTTCAATATCAAGAAAAATCAGCTTGGAAGCAGAGAAGGTGATGACCCAAGCTTCCTCAATTCACTTACCAACTGCACCCGTCTAAAAGCTATAGGTACAACTACTAATAATCTGGAGGGTGAATTGCCCAGCTCCATTGCTAATTTCTCGACACATCTAAAGATTCTGTTTTTAGGAGGAAACAAAACTAGTTCACTATAAACACTATGAATTCTTTTCTATTATGCCAGTTTTATATTTGTCTTGACTGTCGTATTCAAGCCTCATTCCTAGCTCTTTACATAACTAGTTAGTTTGTCAATTTGTGTTGCTCATTTGACTTTATTTTTTTATTTTTATTTTGTAATTTTCAAAGATGAGTTGAAATAAATCAAAGAAGAACCGATGTGACAGTGGAGTTGCCAGGATGCAAAATTGGCAAAACATGTAGCCGTCATTTCAGACTCTGTATTTATTCAACTGTATTAGTAGTTTTTGTCATCCATTTTCAATTGTTGGGTGAAATCTGGTTAGCTGGATTTCCTTTTCTTGTTCTCTAAATTACAAATAAGCTGCCTTTGTTTCTCATAGCGATGTTGCAACCATTAACTCCATATTATGATACCTTGTGGTGACTAGGCTTTAGTAGCTGTTGATGTGTATTCCTGCAGATTCTTTAATTTATCCAGCCATCTCCTTCGGGGATTGCTTACTCCGTTGAGCCTTTGACCAAAGCTTTTGTTTCCAATTGTCACAGAACAAAGTGAAGAGGTCAGAGATGCTTCCTGCAGAAACAATTTTGTAGTTGCATTATAATAGGACTGATGTTCAGAAATTTGGACAGTAAGCTTGCTGTCATTGCTTTATGCCTAAAACTCAACTGATTTTCCACTCCCACTTACAAGTTATACAGTTCTTTAAAACTTGTAAAATCTGGTAAGGATACAGAAAAACATCTATGAAGTTATTGGTGCAAAAGTTTGCCCAAACAGAAAACCAATTCACTGAACGCATTAGCTAAGCTATTGCAGTTGCATCCACCAGTCTTGGGTTTGAGTCATTTTGTCTGGAAATAAAATAAACCACCTTTACTTTTATGTAGTGCCATTTTGTCTTTGTTTTTGTCCAGTATCAATTGAATCTGGGTTTCTCACAAGCGTTCAAAATCTAAAACCATTTATAGTTCAGTGCATAAGTGGTCATCGGCATAACTTTTTTTTTTTTCTGGAGGACATTCGATTCAAAACTCACTTATTGATTGTGGTTAACTGCAGGGTTATAATGGTAGTCGATTATGACCTGTTCCACTTTGTTTTTGAAGGTTTTGGAAGACTGCCCTGGTGATCTTAGTTTCTGGTATTGTCACATTTCTAAAGGTGCATGGCCTTTCTCAACCAGAGATCATGGATGGCCCATATCAGATTGCACTGCAGAAGGTTTAAAGGTAATTAAACACACTCTTGTGTATCTGATTGATTAGGCACATGTGTAACTTTTCTGCTTGTGCAGGTTGCACTCCTGTTGTCGCAGATTCCATCAAAAACTTGTGTCATGTTTGATTCTCAATGTTTTCCCTTTCGATCTCAGATGGCTGAGGCAAGGAAGAACTATGCCGAAGAGGAGGAGGAGGTGAAGCTGTTAGAGAAGTCTGTGGAAGAGCTAGAATATACCGTAAATGTATTGGAAAACAAGGTCAGCTCATCAATGATTACTGGGATATATTCAGAACGTTTCCTGCATTAGCTTTAATTCAGTTAATAGTTTTCTTAAGTAGCTTTTACTTTCCATTTCTTTTAGGGGGAGCTTGTCAAAGGAGAGGCTGAAAGGCAACGATTGCAGAGAGAGGAGTTAGAAGGGGACCCAACTGAAACAGTTCATGTGGAAGGCTATGTGGCAGTTCATGTGCATTTGTATTTTGTTTTGAAAAAATTAAATAGACCATTAATTGTTTTGTTGATATTGTGCAGAATTGTTGTCTTGATGAAATATGCACAGGTTCAATCATTTGTTGATTATGATATTGTTAGCTTTGGATGATAGAGAAATGAGGTCAAAAACCGAATTTAGCCTCGGTTGATGCCAAAAGAGGCTAAATCCATCTTTAGTCTCGGTTTTGCCTCAGTTACATAAACTGAGACTAAAACTCCCGTGGCCAAAGGATTTAGCCTCAGTTGTTGAGAACCGAGGTTAAAAATAGATTTAGCTTCGGTTGGAGGCAATTGAGGCTAACATTTGGATTTAGTCTCAGTTGGAAACAATGGAGGCTAAAATTTTGATTTAGCCTCATTTCGTAAAAACCGAAGCTAAAAAGGTTCTTTTAGCCTCACTTGAAGAACCGAGGTTATAAAAGTCATTTTAGCCTCGGTTGCTAAAACTGAGGCTAAAGCCTTTAGCCACGGGGGTTTCAACCTCGGTTCGGATAACGGAGGCAAAACTGAGGCTAAAGGCTTTAGCCTCAGTTTTTAACCTTTTTAGCCACTGTTTTGAACTGAGGCTAAAGCCCCCTTTTCTTGTAGTGCATGAAGTATGTATTTTATATCCATGCCGGCTAGCCCTGATAAAGAGGCACCTGATGCAAGCTACCCAGCTGATGGGCCACACGTGGGACCCACCATGTTGTGGGAGCAAATCAGATCAGTTGGTGTGCATTACAACAGCTATATAGTTGTTGTATTAACGTCATCATCATGAAGTGTGTCATCTACACCGTCCAACCATTTGGGTGATCTTTTATGGCATTAGAATGAGATAAACCTATATTTCAGGTGGGACCCACCTTTGATGTATATGGTCTAAATCCAGATCGTCCATCTGGATGGTGGGCCAGCGGCTGGTGCCCTGATCACGAGGGATGTGTTATATCAAAACCGTCCATCCACAGCTGCTGTATTTGAAGTGAACAAGCTCTGTGGGTGCGAGCATGAGGTATGTGTTTTATCCATCGTCCATCTTTGGATGGTGGAACCCACCAAATATATAGCTGATGTGGACGTCAGCTAGTGTTGTGGGCTTCATCCACACTATTCATCTGTGTGGACCCCGTGAGCATGTGTTCTTCTAGCCATCCCTTTGCAATGGTCCAGATCAGCAACACTGTGATGCGTGTGCTTCATCAACGCCATCCAGTTGATGAGGCCAACCGTGAGGTTTGGGTCTTATTCTCACCGTCTAGCAAGCTGGACGGTGGGACCCACCTCTATGGATGTGTTTCAGCCACACCGTCCATTTCTTTGGGGTTCGCCTACTGTGGGTGGATTAGCTGGTGTACGCTTACACCAGCTATATAGTTGTTGTATTAAACCTCAGCAAGTTTTGTGGTCCCAATCACCATGATGTGTACGTCCATCCACCCATCCTTTTGGCAAGCTTGTTTTAAGGCTTGAGCAAAAAAAAATGAAGCAGATTCAATTCTATGGTGGGCCACGTATGTGGGCCCCACCTTGATGTATGTTATTCATCCAAACCGTCCATCCTTTTAGCTGGGACGGGCAGGAGCTTGGAGTACCCACCTTGATGTATGGCATAAATCCACACTATCCGTTCTAGGCGTTCAAAGCCTCTGGACGTTTGTTTTTTTTTAAAAAAAATATAATATTATATATAATTATATATATGCATTTGGTGGGCCCCACGTGGGACCCACCTGCTGGACAATGGATTGGCTGGTGTATCTCACACCAGCTATACAGCTGATGTGATGTGGGATGTCAACAAATGTTGTGGGCCCCACCATTTCGTGTGTTATATCTGGGTCGTCCATTTGTTGGACGGCCAATAGCCCCACCATGATGGACGTGTTCCATCCAAACCGTCCATTCATTTGGTGAGCTCGCTTTAAGGCTTGAGACTAAAAACGAGGCAGATCCTGGTATCAGGTAGACCACGCTATAGTAAACAGTGGGGGTTGAACCGCTACCCTTGAAACTCTCTTGGGTGCACAAAAGCTTTGGGTCAATATGATATTTGTTTTCCACTTAATTCAGGTATTTGTGACCTTATGATCAGATTGGGTGGAAAATAATGTTAAGGTGGGTCCTACCTTGATAATGTGTTGTATTCACACCGTCCACCTGGGTAGGTGGTGTGGGATGCCACCATGATATTTGTGTTTCATTCATGCTGCCCAGCTGTGGGCCCCACGTGATGTACTTGTAGGACCCACATGATGTATCTCCACTGTCCAGTCCTTGGACAGTGGAACTTACCTTGATGCACGTGTGGGAAATGAATTGGCTGGAGTACCCTCACACCAGCAACGTACCTGTTATGTGTGCAGGGCCCACTTGATGTGGATAAGGCCCATTAGTGCAGCCCATTGATGTAGCCCACTTGATTTATATAAGGCCCATGTGTAAGGCTCACCTATTGTGTATTCGAGGCCCATGGGTGGGGTCCATTATGACGTATTCATAGCCTATGGGCAAGGCCCATTATGATGTATTCGAGGCCCAAGGTTGAGGCCCAATACGATGTATGTATGGCCCGTTACATTGTGTATGGATCCTTTGTATGGGCCACTCCTTGGGAGCAATGTTGGTTGAATATCTACATTGATAGGCAATGATGGTTGGATGTCCACATTGTGACCTTCCCTTAGGCCTTGATCGGCCGATTGTCGAAGCCGATTGTATATGTCGATTCCGATTGTCGAGGCCGATTCCAAGTGTCGATTCCGATTGTTGAGGCCGATTGTCAAGGCCCAATGTGATGTATATGCGGGCCGTATTTGAGGCCCAATGTGATGTGCATTCGGCCCGTGTTTGAGGCCCAATGTGATGTATATGCGGCCCGTATTTGAGGCTCGTTGTGATGTGTATTTAGCCCGTGATTAAGGCCCAATGTGATGTATATGAGGCCTATGTGATGAGGCCCATTGTGATGCATTCGAGGGCTAGGCGATGGAGCCCATTGTGATGCATGTTAGGCCCATGTGAAAGGCCCATCGTGATGTGTATTAAGCTCTTGAGTGAGGCCCATGGTGTTGTATATTTAGCCCTTGTGTGAGGCCATGGGTCCACTATATGTTAGGCTCTGTATGAGCCATTCCTTGGAGGCAATGTTGGTTAAATGTCCACATTGTCGTGGCCGATTGTCAATGCCGGTTATTGATACCGATTATGAGTATGTGACAGCATAGCATCATGATACATGCCCATACGCATCATCTGCATATTTGTTATGAGATGTGGTTGACCATTGCATATGTCATTGGGCAGGTTATGAGACTCCATGATAGGCGAAGGTTATCTCACATGAGCGCACGGTATGCGCAGGATTGATGCATGACTGGATTGTATGAATCATGTATCCTGCATTGTGTGTTGTGATTATTATATGCCCTAACAACATCAGGGTCGTAGCCTCCAGAGGCATATCATGGATGGCCAGATGGGACACCGAAAATGTTTGGTTCTAGCATACGGGCATCATAGATGTCCCTGGGTGAAAATCCCTAAACATCCGTGGCCAGGAGACGCCCCAATGTCGAGACTGAGTGGATATATATGAGCACTTGAGGACCGTATACTAGTAGGTCGCGTCTCCCACTTTGCCGTGGTCAGTTGGGAGGGGGTGTGACCTTACCCGCCTGAGTAAGGGGGCAATATCTAGGTTGAGTTTGACCAGCTTGAGGAATGGGTCCGCTATCGACAAGTCAGGCCCGATATTGGCAGACGGATAGTGAGGTCTCTTCTACTTATCCAATTGTATGCTTTGATAGGGGCAGCAAGCTGGCGTAGAGTGTAATAGACCCCGGTGATAATCTCAGAGAGGAACTGTACTGATGTGGACTTATTGAGCAGGAGTTGTATACTCATTCATTCATTCACTATTCACTCGGGCTGGTGGTACGCAACTATTTATTATATGTACCTTTACAATGGTCAGGATTTTGGTTGAGGCGCGCGACTAACCTGAGATCAGGAGTTTACCACATTGAGTCTGACTATCCAAATTTTGGTATGGGACTGGTTTGGATAGAAGTCCCTTGTGGTGGACCCCGTAGCCTGCGATACTACGTACTATCATCCCGACTTGACACTCCAGCTTGGTCACTTCATTCACATCGCATATTGCATTACATCCACAGGCATATGACATTTTGGGTTGTTATGTCTCTGCACTTATATGGCCTAGACGGACTCAACAGGATTTACATATTGCATTGTACCCTCGGCATCTGATATTTGACTTCTTACATTCTTGCATCATATAGCCTTGGTACGACTGATTGTATTTGTGGACTTGTCAGTATTTTCGCTTACTCTAATATCGTATGATTCATGATCTTACCAGTACTTTCGATATTGTTTGACTATGGCATTATATTGTATACTTAACACTTACCTTGTGCATACACTTCCACCACCCATTAAGCTTTCTATAAGCTTATGCACGATAGATGGGTGCAGGTGGCATTAGGTTGCAGCAGCGTTGAGCTTGGAGCATGCAGCGGACCTCTGGAGCTTTGATTTTCGATATATGTATTTTCCTTTCAACATTGTACTTAAATGATTATATTAGTAGATATGTGAGGATGATGATGTTGCCTTTGTAATTTGGGTAAACTTGTGGTTATGCTTCTTACGAGATAACATTGGAAAATTCTCCTTGTAGGATCCCAGGATCTGATCCTGGCATATGGGCGCTGGGAGCCGAGAATGAGGTACTACGGAGGCTGTTGGCACCGGATTCGGCGATCGGGATTCCTGTGAATCCAATTTATGGGTTTGGGGCATGACAACAACCACATCCAAACCTCTTGAACTCCTCCACATGGATCTAGTAGGACCAACCAAAACGGAGAGTAGAGGTGGTAAAAAGTACTTCTTGGTAATTGTTGATGATTTTACCAGATTTACTTGGGTTGCATTCATGAGAGAAAAATCTGAAACTCTCGATGAAGTCAAAAGAATACTTAAGCGTATTCAAACAGAAAAAGAAATGAATGTACTCAAGATTCAAAGCGATCATGGATCGAAACTCAAAAATAGCAATTTTGAGAAGTTCTATAACGATCATGGTATATCGGACAAGTTTTCTGCTCCTAAGACGCCTCAACAAAATGGGGTTGTTGAAAGGAAGAACAAAGTGTTACAAGAGATGGCCAATGTAATGTTAAATAGCATGAAATTGCCTAAGAATTTATGGGCCGAAGCTGTTAATATTGCATGTTATATAATAAACCGTGTTTATATCAAAAAATCAAAAGATAAAACGGCTAATGAATTTCATGGTAGGATTCAAATATACGGGCGCACACACTTCCTAGTAATATTGGGCTCAATTCGACTCTTAAGGTGATGATTTCTTCCCCTTGAGCTTTCCATTTTCCCATTAGCTTAAGTGATAGTTTTTATTTTAATATTGGTTGATAATTGATATTTTTATCTTATAATTACATGTGCTAGTTGTTGGAATTGAATGTTAGTTTACATGCTCAATATTTTTCCTGCTTATTTTCTCATACTTGTGGATTACTTGTGGATTGCTTATGAAACTTAAACTAGTACATCGATTAGTGGGAAACCCCACTTATAAATGTACACTCATACTTGGAATGTAACTTGATTGATTTTGTTTATAATGGACCTTCGACTTAGTGGTTACTTGAATGATGGTTTAAATGGAATATTGATGTGGGCCTACCATCCATGGGTTGTTGTGTCTAAGTGGTTTTTGAGGATGGTCTTTTATGGCATAATTTGATATCTGCCCTATGTGGCTTAGTTTTGATATTTGTCCTATGTGGTTTTGTTTTGGTATTTACACTATGTGGGCTCAATGTATTATTTTTGTGCAACCATGCAATGGTGAGTCCCATATACTGAATTATGATTGGTCACTAGTCGATGGGCTTCCATTAAACATCCTAAGGTGGTAGTCTCATGAGCAGGAGATGGTGGTTATCGGACACCTATGCTGGGTGATGAACCCCGTAGTGACCTTTGAGTTTTCTTAAATTGGCTGGTTGTAAGTGGAATAATAATGGTTGAGCTAATCATGCATTCATAGCATACGGGCGATGACAGGTGACTAATTTTGGTTGTTGTTGTAGCACGTGCCTAATAGGACTTAGTTGGGGTATCGTTTCGCTAGCTCCCAGACCACCGACTATCGGCCAACTTTCGGTGAGCTTGGCACCACGCTTGTATGATGTACTTTCGCTGGTGACCGACCACATGCATGGGTTTTTTCCAAAAGCCAACTAGATGATCATCCCCAGTTGATGTGCACTCATGCATCCATGCATTTAATAAGACTGCATCGTGTATTGTTTTGAATGTTTTTTGTTTATAACTGTTCTTACCTAATGCGGCGGTGTGTAATCTTGAGAGAAATTCACACTGAGCTGGCCAATCATTCATCGAATATATAACCGTACAGGTAGTGCAGGTGGCCTAGATGATACTCGTGTTCATATTGATGAGGAGCATGCTACAATTGCCAAGGATGCATAATTGTATTTGCTAAGAGTTGCTACGTGATTTTACAGCTCAAGATTTGTTATAATTTACTTTGTTTCACATGCAATATTATTTCATTTTGTAATTGTAAGTATTGGGACATTAGTTTGTATAAGTCATTATGGGCAAACGCTCGTATATTCTAAATGTAAATGTAAATTTTCCTTTATGTTTGATTTGTCCATCTTCCACTAAACTGCTAACTCTGAAAGAAAAAGAAAAGAAAAAAAATATACCTAAATTTAATTATCTTTCAAGGTTAACACTCGGATTTTTGGAAAACGAGTCATATACTTGGGTTCCGAAAACTCGGGGCGTTACACCCAGGGTCACATGAGTGTGGATTGCGTGTGCGCATGCTTATCGGTCACAAGATTATTTTAGATTGTGCTACTATATTTTGAGGATGGAGTCATAAGATGTCGAGCGCATTATAAGCAATCGACAATGGTGCGACTGAGTTCGAACAGCCAAGCGAACAATTAGTCAACGGTCAAAGTTTATATGGATGCTAACAAATGTCAAAAGACTAGAGAAGTAAGATCGTGAGAAGAATATGGAAGCAGAGAGAGGGAGGAAGCAGTTACAATAACTGTTAGATCGTGAGAAGCATCTAGAGTAGCAAAGCATCAGTATAAATAGAAGGTTAAGCAAGTTTAGAAATCGTCTCACACCAACCCAAACAAACCTGCAAATTAATTATCTTTAATCATCTTTCAATTATCTTATTAAATTTACATTCTGTAGTATAAGAGTAGTCTTTATCAAGTAAATCCTTTCCCTTACCGTAATTATTTACTTTCTGCATCTGATGTTTACATTGCTTAGTATAATTCATAGCATAAGTACATTAGTTGGTAATCGTAGCTGTGATTAAAGCAATTTCTGGCGGTCGATAGCAGTTGATCTTAACTTTCCTTTTTCATTCCACTTCACTTGCATTTACGAAGTCCTTTTATAGGAAAGGCAAGGAGGAAGCCATCATCAGAGGACGAACCCCACCCTCTGACTATTGCCTTATCCATTTACACTTTGAGCGAGTGGCTGAATAGGCAACCGATCTCCTCAAATCTCGGTCATACCCAATGTCTGCCTACTTTGGCGCTCGGGTCATTGTTGTTCAGTTTGAATTGGAACTGCAATCCCAATTTTGGCATGCCCACACACACAACACCCATACTAAAGAGGGTCACCACGACCCTAGCGAACAATTTTCTGGCACGCTTAGTGGTACCCATATTGTGAACTACCAGTTCAAATATTACCATAATGCAAAGGAGTGGCAGGATTGCCAGGAATGAACCTACAACGCCAACTGCATTGCCTCCATCGGATGATGTGTAGGTTCAGGTATCTCCAAGCGAAATTAGTTTGAATATATATCAACCTGACCAGAAATTAAGTAGGGTCGTCGACGACTCACTCTATCCTTATGGACGACGTATCGATGGCACCAAGGGATGTCCATATGAGCATCCAAATGATACAGGAGCATGGAAGAATTCAAGATGAGTAGTTCCATCAACAGGCTAAAAGTATTTATTGCTACATGGCTAGTTAGACCGAGGCCATGCAATGACTGTTAGTCGTTGTGACAGAACGGATACTGCCGACACAACAAAATAATGGTAGTTCAGTCAGTAATACCATCTATTTCCCACCGGTACCACCCTTGTTGTCACACCCCAAACCCGGAATTCGGATTCACAGGAATCCCGATCGCCGAATCCGGTGCCGACAGCCTCTGTAGTACCCCATTCTAGGCTCCCAGTGCCCATATGCCAGGTTCCGATCCTGGGATCCTACAAGGAGGATTTTCAACATGAATTTGTCTCATAAGAAGCATAACCACAAGTATACCCAAATCATCAGAACAACAACATCACAACATATCCACTAATATAATCATTTGAGTACAATACTGAAAAGGAAATACATACATATAATAAAATCTCCAGAAGCTCTACGGCACGCTCCTGCCCTAGCTCTACTGGGTCTTATCATCACCTGCACGCATCTATCGTGCATAAGCTTATAGAAAGCTTAGAGGGTGGTGTAAGTGTGTCACAAGATAAGTGTCAAGTATTCAACATAATGCCTTAATCATACAATATCGGAATTAATGGCATGAATCATACGATATCAGAGTAAGCGGAAATACTGCAAGTCCATAAAAATATTATCAACCTCATCCAGGATATGCGATGAAAAGACATAGCAATCCAATGTCATATACTGAAAAAGTATTGTAAATCGGCTATGTAATGCGAAAACATAATGAACCAGATATTAAATATCGAGAATGCAATACAATATGCAATTCAGAAGAGTTACTAATACCATAAGCCTTATCTAGGTCATGTAAATGCAGAAATATAGTAACTCAAAATGTTAAATGTTGTGGATGCAATGCAATATGCGGTGCGAATGAAATGACCAAGATAGAGTGAAGTCGAGATGATAGTACGTAGTATCGTTGGCTACGGGGTCCATCAAAGGGACTTCTATCCAAACCAATCCCATACATAAATTTGGATAGATAGACTCAATGTGGTAAACTCCTGGTCTCAGGTTAGTCGCGTGCCCAACCGAAATCCTGGCCATGCGAAGGTACACAAAATTAGTTGCGTACCACCGGCCCGAGTGGATAGTGAATGAAATGAATGCATGAGTATACAACTCTTACTCAATAAGTCCACATATCAATATTGTTTATCTCTGGGATCATCATTGGGGTCTAGTACACTCCAAACTGGCTGTCGCCCCTGCAGGCCGCGCAGCCCAGCGAGTGAAAAAGACCTCACTACCTATCTGCCAGCAGTATACCAATGCCAACCCGGCTTATCGATAGTGGACCCATTTAGGAGCTGGTCAGACTCAGCCTAGCTACGCCTACTCCCTCTAGCAGGTAAGGTCACACCCTCTCCTAACCGACCATGACACAGTGGGAGACGTGGCCTCCTGGTATTCGGAACTCAGGCGCTCATGTATCTACTGGGTCTCGACGTTGGGGCATCCTCTGGTACTAAGAAGGTTTATGAATTTTCACCTAGGGCCATTTATGACAGCCCGATGCTAATAACAGATTTTCGGTATCCCATCTGGCCATCCACGATATGCCTGTGGAGGCTACGACCCTGATGTCGCTAGGGCGTACAGTAATCACAACACACAATGCAAGGTGCGTGAGTCATACAATCCAGTTATATAACAATCCTGCGCATACCGTGCGCTCATGTGATATAACCTCCACCTATCAGGGAGTCTCATAACAGCCTGTTCAATGACATATGCCATGGTCAACTACATCTCATAACAAACATACAGATAATGCGTATGAGCATGTATCATGATGCTATGCTGTGACATACTCATAGATCGGTATCAATAACCGGCATTGACAATCGACCTCGACAATGTAGACATTTAACCAACATTGCCCCCAAGGAATGACCCATATAGAGCCTAACATATAGTGGACCCATGGCCTCACAAGGGGCCTGATATACAACACCATGGGCCTCACTTAAGAGCTTAATACACATCACTATGGCCTTTCATATGGGCCTAACATACATCATAATGGGCTCCATCGTCTGACCCTCAATGCATCACAATAGGCCTCATCATATAGGCCTCATATACATCACATTGAGCCTTAAACACGGGCTGAATACACATCACAATGGGCCTCAAATACGGGCCACATGTACATCACATTGGGCCTTAAACATGGGCTGAATACACATCACAATGGGCCTCAAATACGAGCCGCATATATATCACATTGGGCCTCAAACACGGGCCGCATATACATCACATAGGCCGAATACACATCATAATGGGCCTCAATTACAAGTCGCATATACATCATATAGGTCTCGACAATCGGCCTCGGCTATCGAAATCAGCCTCGACAATCGAAATCGGCCTCAATAATCGAAATTGACACTCGAAATCGGCCTCGATACTCCGCCTCGAAAATCAGAATCGGCCTCGATCCTCGGCCTCGACAATCGGAATTGGCCTATACAATCGGCCTCGACAAATCGAAATCAGCCTCAATACCTTGCCTCGACAATCGGAATCGATATTAACAATCGAAATTGACCTCGATAATCGACCTCGACAATCAGAATCGGAATCGGCCTCAACAATCGGCCTCGACAATCGGAATCAGAATCGGCATCGATAATCGGCCTCGACAATCAGAATCAGCCTATACAATCGGCCTCGATAAATCTAAATCAGCCTCGACAATCGAAATCGACCTATACAATCGGCCTCGACAATCGGAATCGGCCTCAACAATCAGCCTCGACAATCGGAATCAGAATCGGCCTCAACAATCGTCCTCGACGATCGGAATCAACCTCAACAATCGGCCATGACAATCGGAATCGGAATCGGTCTCGACAATCGGAATCAGCTTATACAATCGGCCTCGACAAATCATAATCGACCTCGACAATCGAAATCGGCCTCGGTAATCGGAATCGGCCTCGGCAAATCAGAATCGGCCTCGATACTCAGCCTCGACAATCGGAATCGGCTTATACAATCGGCCTCGATACACGGCAGGATCCATATATGAACGGCCGATCAAACCATAATATAAGGATCGACCTTCGACCATGGTTATATTAAATCTGATGGCACGGAGCCATCCATTTATGGAGAATGGGGCCCACTTATTTGGGTTAACCTACTAAGAGAATGATGAGAATGGGCCTAACAAGGCCTAAGGGAAGGTCACAATGTGGACATTCAACCATCATTGCCCATCAATGTGGACATTTAACCAACATTGCTCCCAAGGAGTGGCCCACATAAGGGATTCATACACAACGTATCGGCCACACATACATCACGTTGGGCCCCATTATGGGCCTCCCATATACTGCGTTGGGCATTGTACAAGGGCCTCAAATGAATTACAATGGGCCACGCCTATGGGCCTCAAATATACCACAATGGGCCTCACCCATGGGCCTCCAATACATCACAATGGGCTTCGCCCATGGGCCTTAAATACATCACAATGGGCTCGCCCATGGGCCTCGAATACATCACAATGGGCTCGCCCATGGGCCTCGAATACATCACAATGGGCTTCGCCCATGGGCCTCGAATACATCACAATGGGCTCGCCCACGGGCCTCGAATACATCACAATGGCCTCGCTCATGGGCCTCAATGTCAAGTGGGCCACATCACATGGGCTGCATTATTTGGGTCGCACCATTGTGCTTCATGTATATCAAATAGGCCGCACCGATGGGCCTCATATGTTTCAAATCGGGCCCACCCTTATGTATTTTTGAGATCCGACCAATTCATAGGTTAACATAGAGATAGATGAAGTGAAAACCAAATATTAGCTTGAGTGGGAACCATTGTGGTCCTTAGAAGTTTGAACGGTGGATGTCGTTGTCCACTATTTAAATGGTGGGGTCCCCTTGAACTTTAGATCTGACCCATTCTTTTACTCATGCCATAAAATGATATCTCAAATGGTTGGACGGTTGGACACAATACGTGCATCATGGTGGACCCCACCGTTCAAACAGTGGACGGTGTAGATAAAGCACATACATCATTGGGGCCCATGCCACAGGGATGAATCACATACATTTGGAGTGGGTCCCACCGTCAGAACAGCTTGGATGTGCAAGTACATCATGTGGGACCTGCGGAACTCACTAACGTTTAAAAGAGAGAGTAGCTACATAGCTGTTGTACGAGCAGCATTGCTACCTCTTAAAGAAAAGAGAGGTGGGTTCCACGTAGGGCCCACCATAACATATATATGAAATATAATATATTAATATCATATTATATACTAACATGCAGCCTTCGCTGCTTTTTAAAAGAAGTAGAGGTGGGTCCCACGTAGGGCCCACCACAACATTTGTATTAAATATATAATATTATATTACATTATAATATAATATATAATATATAATATATCATATCATATATTAATATAATATAATATAATATATTAATATTATATTTATTAAATATACATCGTCTAGGCCCTAGATGGCCTTGACATACACATACATCATGGTTAGCCTCACACGTGGGGTGGGTCCCACTGTCCAGGGATGGTGGATGCCCCACACGCATCATAGTGTGGCCCATCAAGATGAGTGGACGACTTGGGTGGGTCCCACGGACCCCACTGTCCGTTCACACCTCACAGTTAGGACCCACCCCATCGTCAGTCACACCCCTCTGTTAGCCACCCCCAGTTCACACCTCACAGCTAGCCACTCCCACTGACCGTCCACACCTCACTGTAGAAACTAGGTATCTTTCACTCAGCCTGCCACTAGAGCAATGGATCTAGGTGTGGATAAATACATCAAGGAGGGCCCCACCCACACGCATGGGGTGGGCCACGTCCTAAATGGATGGTTGGGATGTCATATAAACATCATGGTGTGTCCCACATGGATGGGGTCCACCGGTAGATGGTATGGGTGTAAACATCATAGTGGGCGACACACTTCATCATCATCGTCATTACCATACAAAGAAGGGAAAGAGAGAAAGAAAGAGAAAAAGGAGAGATCGGATGGTGATGGAGGGACCCCACCACTATGGGCCCTCCATTGTTGCAATACATAGATCAAGATGAGTCCCACCATATGGGGGCCCTCAAATCACAAAAATTAAATCATAAAACACCCACCGTTAGATCTCATCTTCCTTCTTCTGCCTATAGGTTCTGGAGCTCCAAGGAAACAATTCCAACGGTTGAGATGGTCTTTGGATGGTGGAGATGGGAGGTAAGAAGGTGGGCCACACACAAAGTTCTTTCTCATGAAAGCTCTTGCTTGGATGGTTTGGACTCTCATGGGGTTTGCTTGAAAATGAAGGAATGAGAGAGAGAGAGAGAGAGAGAGGATGAGATGTAAAGAGAGAGAGGGATGGGTGAGTGAGTAATGGGTGATGGGTATGTACTTGACATGTAAGGGTGTGTAAGAGTGAGAGTTGACTTTGGGGTTGCTCTTGTACTTTACATGAGGAGATTGATGTGCATTTGATTGATGGGACATGTTGTAGAGATTCTCTTGTGGCATTTTCTCGAACTGAACGCAGGCCCACATCTCCTGGCCAGGGTATCACCTCAGTGCGCGAAACGCGGCATCGAAATCGTTGCAATGGCGCGGTCCCTAGGGTACAAGTCTCGGGTGAGTTGACTTGGGTCAACAGGACTCGGCTTAGGATCGTGCACAAACATTGGATAAAGGTCGAAGGTTGCCGGAATTCGACCAGGAGGACCGCCAAAGCCTATGGAGCGGTACTGGCTAGAATACGGGTCTCACGCGTGTAGCGTAACTCTCCACTTATTCCTCCTCCAGAGGTCAGAATGTGCCACTTCCTGCTGATGTTAGGCAACCTAAACAAGAGGCTAGAAATTATAAGAATAGAAATCAAGGACAGTTAGAAGGGCTTTACCCGCCGTAAAGTCCTAAGTATCAACATAATTTTAATGGATTTAGTCCAGATCGTCTGCCAGCTATGGAACCTCCAGGGATCGATCGTGACCAAGTATTGCAACTCGTGCAAGAAGTTAATGGCCTAGTATTGGTTTGTAATGCTATTCCCACATATCATAAACCATATGCCGAGTGGGTAGATCGGCATCATTCATTGCCAAGAAATTATTGACTGTATTAAGCCTTATTTTTGGGGGAACATGGTCAATCAACTATAGAACATGACGGCCAATTTACCATGCAATGTGGCGAACTCACCAATAATGATTATTATAAATAACAATTATTCGATCACTCGTTGACCGTTGCGGCCTTTACATGGTATTCTAATTTGTTACCAACTCAATACACAACTGGCAGGAATTGGAGGAAAGGTTTCATGCTCAAGTTTTCTCTAAGAACAGGGACATAACAATGGCCGATCTCACATGATTCCGTCAATTACCCGGCGAATCTTGCGAGAGTTACATTATGTGTTTCAAGCGGGAAAAAAGATGTTGTAAGGTGGTCATGACTGAGGTCGAATTCATGCAATTTACACAAGAAGTTTTACAGTAAAAAGTTTGTACGCACGGAGTTTGTCGATTTATATGACCTCACCAAGAAGGACTCTCGATATGAAGAGTTGCTTTAGGAAGGGGCTACCCAAGCAAATTTATGAAAGGAACATATTACAACGATCATAATTATGAGATTGCGATCGCTGAAGTGGTAGCTAAGAAGCCACTAGTCTGTTCGGCATTGGTCAAAGCGAAGTCGATTGCCCCAGCAATTCAAAAATCCCAAAAAAAAAAATACCTTTGATATTACTCGAGTTGAGGAAAATTTTGACCTTATGTTAGAGGAGATTTTTATCAAAGTTCAAATTAATCATAAAGTACCTTCAGCTGAGGAGCTAAAGAAGGTCGACTATTATAAATGGCATGGGTCTCGTTCCCATTCTACTAACAAATCAATTATTTTCATGAATCTCATTCAAGATTATATTGCACTTGGGTTGTTGAATTTTTTTTTTTAAAAAAGGAAAATGAAGCCATGCTGATCGATACTGTAACACCCCAAAATCCAAGGGTTGAGCAGATGCTCGACTCCCGAGTTCCAACGCATCACTTATGCAATATAGATAATGATGGTTAAATGTTGTCTGTATTAGTGCATTAAACATAAATGGGATTATACTAAATCGACAAATCATACTCCACAGACAGTTGAGTTACGCAAGCGGAAGACTGTGATAAATATAATAAGCATATAAGTGATTGTAAGTCCCAGAGTATGAACGTCACCAGGTTAAATAATTACATGTATAAATCCAAATATTTTAAAATGATGAAGTGTAATGTCATCTATCCATATCCCTGTAGCCCCGAGACGCAACTACAGGTCTACATAGACCCACCAGAGAGTAGAATGTAAGAGAACTCCTCCTCATCATCATAGAAGACAGGCTTCATCTCGTAAGCCTCATCATCACCTGAAACTACAATAGAGTCTAGTTGGTGTTTTAAAACACCATCTCAAAGTGGGAGTGAGTGATCAACTCAGTGGAGCTATAAGGCAAAGGTTAACATGTTATTAATTCAGTCAAGCAATACAACAAGCATTCCTAAGTACTCTGGTTAATGCAAGGATGATATGTGATAATGATGCATGCCCTCGCCTGCACTCCCTCTGCGAAATCATCTCACGATCGCGGCATGCACCCCTTCCTTTGTGCTCAACTCCAACACCAAAGGCATATGCAAATGCGGTGCATGTACGTGATTAGCCAAGTTCTTAATTAGACTTATTCATAAAGAAGGTTTGGGAAGCTAAGGTACCTCCCTTTATATTATTTACCCAAACGATGATCCATCTAAGGTTGTCATTCCTAGTTAATCACATATGATAGGCAAGTTATAGGGCAACGTCACCCCTGATTTAAAAGCAATGGACAGGAAAGATCGGGTCACTACGAAGAGGCTCGTCACCTCAGCGTAGGCCTTAGTTTATACTCAAGGTCACTACGTGAAAGGCTCGTCACCTTAGAGTAGGCCGACAACTCGAATACAGTGTTCCATACCACCGTATTCGGCTCACGAGTTTGGTTTGCTCACTGACACTACGGGGAGGCTCGTCACCCCAGCGTAGGCCGACAGCTTGACCACAGTATCCCATACCACCATGCTCGACTTATGAGTCTTAGCGGATCATTGTACCAAGGTTAAACAAGCTTTTCACTGGTAAGTTGGTAGCTTCGATTCAAGCAGTACCATTCATACATGGTGAACATACATTGGGCCAATCGGGTTACTTGACAAGCTCGACTGGTACAAGCGCACGTTGAGTTAATCGACATGGAGTGCGTGAGCATTCCGCGTGGCCAAACCACTGTCAATAATCACCGTACGATTCGGATTCATCGAACGTATCTCGTGTGGCGAAACGACCTCAGCCACTATTTTGGGAATCATTACCGATTGCCTGAACTACATCGTAGCCCCAATCACACTCCAAGCGATAGCATTCACATGTGATAGTCAAGGACAGCATGTGACAACCAATCTAAATATACATCTCATTTGAGCATTTCTACAAACAAATAGTACACATGTTATCAAACACAGACATTTCATCTATAAATCACATAGTAGTAAGATAGGTTACATGAAGGAAACTGTAACTATAGACAAGGGACTTGAGAATCCTATCTCAACATCCTCATTAAATACATTTCAACAAACATTTTCTCATTTAGGCATTTTATCAAGCACTTAGAATACACATATCAACATACATGTAATATAGTAGTTATAACTGGTATTATAGCAAGTCCTTTCATAAGGAAGTTGTCACACGTACAACAATCATGTATCCTCAAACATCAATCATAACAAGAGAAATCATAATTTCATATTCAATCAAACATTTCAACAAACACATAGAATGCATTAAAATCTACATAGTACACATATACGGAAAACATCATATCTAAGCACATGTGATAGCAATCAAGTCAGTCATAAATCAAGTTTCATTTCATTCCCGAGAGCACCCGGGTAATGAGTTTGGTTCTAAACTTTAGGGTAACCTAGAGTAACTGATTTTGCAAGTTTTGGGTCTTGCAGATCGTATTTAAAGCGATCCCAACGGATTTCATGGCTAATCGAGTTTAGTACTTAGTTAACTTTGTTAAATTTCTAAAGGATTTAATCCTAAGTGATTTCTGGTCGAGATGGTACTCGAGCCATAGTACGGAAATTTACGGGTCGTTACAATCTACCCCCCTTAAACAAAAATTTTGTCCTCAAAATTTATACCTTTTCGTATTCCTCGAGAATCTGAGGGTAGTTCTTCCTGACCTCGGCCTCAGTCTCCCAAGTAGTTTCCTCCTCGGAATGATGTGTCCATAGTACCTTCACAAGTGGAATGACCTTGCTACGCAATACCTGCTCCTTCCTGTCAAGGATACGCGTCGGGCGCAACTCATACGTACTCAACTGTACCTGCTCCCATCTGATGATATGTGAAGGGTCAGGAACGTACTTCTTCAACATAAATACATGAAATACGTTGTGTACAGATGCTAGTGGCGTGGGCAAAGCGAGACGATATGCCACATCACCCACTCGATCCAGTATCTGAAATGGACCGATAAACCTTAGTGTGAGCTTCCCCTTCTTCCCAAACCGAAGGACTCCCTCCATAGGGGAAACTCGGAGGAATACATGATCCCCGACCTCGAACTCAAGCGGTCGCCGCCTCGTATCGGCGTAACTCTTCTGCCTACTCTGTGCTGTAAGTAGTCGACGCCTAATAATGTCGACCTTCTCGGTAGTCGCTTGTACCAACTCCGGGCCAATCAGACTACGCTCGCCAACCTCAGCACAACAATGCGGTGCTCTACAAGGACGACCATATAGGGCCTCATATGGCACCATGCCAATAGTCGCTTGGAAGCTGTTGTTGTAGGCGAACTCTGCGTACGGAAGACAGTCATCCCAGCTGTCCTTGAAGTCCAACACACATGCCCGCAACATATCCTCCAGAATCTGGTTCACCCGCTCTGTCTGCCCATCAGTCTGAGGATGAAATGTTGTACTGAACTTCAACTTCACACCCATCGCCTCTTGGATACGAGTCCAGAAGATAGATGTGAGCCGAGTGTCTCTGTCCGACACGATCTCTAAAGGAACTCCATGCAGACGAACGATCTCTCTGATGTACAATCTAGCCAGCTCATCTGCAGAGTTCGTAACTCTGATAGGGAGGAAATGGGCCGATTTAGTCAACCGGTCCACAATCACCCAAATGGAATCGTGTCCCTTCCTCGTCTTCGGCAGCCCTGATATGAAATCCATGGAGATGAAGTCTCACTTCCACTCCGCTATGGGCATGGGCTGAAGCAGTCCAGGAGGTCGGCGATGTTCTGCCTTGACCTGCTGGCACGTAAGACATCGAGACACATACTCAGCGATATGGGCCTTCATGTTATCCCACCAATACGTCTGTCTCATATCCCGGTACATCTTCGTGCTACCAGGATGCATCGCAAGCTTCGAGTTATGGGCAGACTCGAGAAGCTCGCGTCTCAAATAGGGCACATCAGGAATGCATAGGCGGCCATGAAATCGTAGACCCCCATCAGAACCAACTCTCCACTCGGAGTCCTCGGCATCGCTAGCCTGCTCTCGAAGCTCAGACAGCCGTATATCGCCCTCCTGGGCCTCAACAAACCTATCGTTAATAAGTGGCCGCACCCAAATGTGCGCAACACACTCAAATGGCTCCTCCACAGTGAGTCTCTGCTCGAAGTCCCGTACGAACTCAACCATATCCCACTCAGCTATCATTAACGGTGCCGTAAATGCAATCGTCTTCTTGCGGCTCAACGCGTCTGCCACAAGGTTCGCCTTGCCAGGATGGTAGGGAACCTCGAACTTGAAGTCCTTCAAGGTCTCCATCCATCGGCGTTGTCTCATATTCAAGTCTCGCTGTGTGAATATGTATTTAAGGCTCTTGTGGTCGCAGAAAAGCTCGAACTTCTCTCCATAGAGGTAATGTCTCCAGTGCTTCAATGTAAAGATGACAATTGCCAACTCCAGGTCGTGTGTAGGGTAATTCTCCTCGTGCTTCCTTAATTGTCTCAAGGCATACGAAATCACCATATCCTTCTGCATCAGGACACAACCTAAACCAACGCGAGACGCGTCCGTATATATCGTGTATTTCTCCCCTTGCTCTGGCAATACTAGCACAGGGGCGGACGTCAACTTGTCCTTCAGCTCCTTAAAAGCTGCCTCCGCCTTCTCATTTCAGGCGAACTTCAGGTCCTTCCGGGTCAACTGATACAATGGCCTGACAATCTTCGAGAAATCCCGAATGAAGCGCCTGTAATACCCAGCCAGAACAAGGAACTCCTCACCTCGGTAACCGAGCCAGGCTGCTGTCAATCCTGAACCGCGGCTACCTTAGCAAGGTCCACTGCTATCCCATCCTTGGACATTATATGTCCCAGGAACTTGACTTCCTCCTGCCAGAAGTCGCACTTCTTGTATTGTGCGAACAACTGGTTCTTCTCCAGTGTACCCAATACCGCTCTCAAGTGCTCCTCGTGCTCCTCCCGACTCGTAGAGTATATCAAAATGTCATCAATAAAGACGATGACGAATTAGTACAGGAAGGGCCGAAATATCCGGTTCATCAGATCCATGAACACGGCTGTTGCGTTCGTAAGGCCGAACGACATCACTAGGAACTCATAGTGCCCAAAGCACGTCCTGAAGGCTGTCTTCTGCACGTCCTCCTCTCTCACGCGCAACTGGTGGTACCCCGACTGAAGATCAATCTTCGAGAAATACCTCGCCCCTCTCAACTGATCGAACAGATCATCTATCTTAGGCAAAGGATACTTGTTCTTCACCGTGACCTGGTTCAACTTACGGTAATCAATACATAACCGTAGCGACCCGTCCTTCTTCTTCACGAATAGCACAGGTGCTCCCCAAGGTGACACACTAGACCGTATAAAACCCTTCTCTACAAGCTCGTCAATCTGTCTCCGCAGCTCCTCCATCTCACATGGAGGCATACGATAAGTCGGCAACGAGATGGGCGTCGCACCGGGCGTAAGATCAATCGTAAAATCAATCTCGCGCCGAGGAGGTAAACCAGGAATAGTCTTAAACACACCCACAAATTCCCGAACCACCGGCGTACCCTCCAATGTCGGACCATCAACCGGCACTAATAAAGCAGCATAACAATCAACACGGCAGGACCAACTGACCTGCACTGGAAACGTGAAAGTTGTGCCATCAGATCCATAGGCAGTCACGATCCGAGTATCGCAATCTATCTCCGCCCTCATCTTAACGAGCCAATCCATACCAAGGATAACGTCGTAGTGCCATAGTGGAGCAACAATGAGGTCGATGAGCACTGTGCTGCTACCCAAACTATCGAGCAACCCTTGCATAAACCGTGTGACATCCGAACAGGTCCAGTAGTAGCGTAGTGAGTCTCAGTCCCTTAGTGGGAATAGTATGCAAAGATAGACGTTTAACTGCCCCACAAGAAATAATAGAAGTAGTGGACCCAGTGTCCACCAATAAGGAAACGGAAGTACCATGAATATAAACCGTACCCTCAAAAGCCGTCGGGGCTAAAATCGACGTCTCAAGTGCCTCGGCAACAAGCGTGTGTACGCGAGCCTGCTGCTGACGGTTCGGCTGAGGAGCCAAGGGTCGCTGTGGCGGCATGAAGTGCGACACAGGAGGTCGGAAGGAAGGATGTACAGGAGTAGTCTGTAGCGGTGGAGCTGATATGGCCTGTGGGTAAGGGCGATCTAACCGCTGCGGTGGTGAAAATCCGCTAGCCCTCATACGCGAGAAGCAACTCTCAGCAGGATGTCCCGGTTTCCCACAATACGTGCAGTCACAATCGGGCGTCTCACAGGAACTACTGGTGTCGCGGCCCTGGGAGGCGAATCAGCACGAGGCCTCTTGCCTAGAATAGGCCTGCTCTGTAACTCCTGACGTGGCCTTGCAACCATAGCACCACGCGATCTGGCCAATCGGTCCACATCCTGCTCGGCCGTCATAGACATGTGGACCAGTGCCGCATAGGTGGGGATACTGAGACAGCATATCTTCGACCGTATATCAGGTCGTAAGCCTCCAGAGAAGCGACGCATCCTCATCTGCTCATTGACGAGGATAGTTGGGACAAAGCGGCCCAACTCAGTGAAGCGGTGCTCATACTCCGTAACTGTCATGCCTCCCTGCCTGAGGCGTAGGAACTCATCCTCCCGCTCGTGTCGATAAGTCTGCGGGTAGTATTTCTCATGGAACCGAAACTCGAAAGTCTCCCAGGTCCACACGTAATCCACTACGACCGTTCGCAGCACACTATCCCACCATAAACTGGCCTCCCTCTCAAACATGAAGGAGGCCAACTCGACCTGCTCTGCCTCTGAACAGTGCAGCATCTGTAGCATCTTGGAGATACGGTCAAGCCAGAACTCTGCCTCCTTGGGTCTGTGAGAACCCATAAATGAGGGAGGCCTCAAGCGCTGAAATCGCTCGAGTAAACTGCGTGTACTTACATCTCCAGTAGGAGGTGCGACGGACGTGGGCAGAGGCACATCCTCAAACCGAGTAGGAGGCTTAGAATGCTCCTCAAGATGTGCTGATGTCGTAGGTGGAGTCGCACTACCACCATGGGATAAGGCCTCAGCGATAGTGGCCATAAGCTGCTGGTGCTGCTGCTGCTGTATCTGCTGCTGCTGCATCTGTTGTTGATGCATCATCATCATCAGCTGCTCGATCCTATCAGTCGGCGGAGCGGCCTGAGAGTCATGCTACACAGATGATGACGGCCTGTACTACTCACGAACCGAGGGCGTATAAGGTGGCAGTCCACCGGTAGGACCAGCAGGAGGCTGATCAGAACCTAACCCTCGGCCCGCAGGACCGCTACTACCAGAAGGAGTCTGGTCCATAGAGCCAGTCAGAAGGAGATGTGCCGTGCTCCATGTGTACTGTTGCGGCATACCCTATACAACATAGGGTACAACATTTATGAGATAAAGCACAACACACATCATAAAGCACTTTAAGCATTTCACACATCATCAAAACAAAAGAGGCTACATGCCTTTCATTTACCCAAAATTATCATAATACATGGAATACAGAGTTACATGAATCATGACAGAAATCACATGATAGCCAATACATCCACAACATCAAACACTTAGAACATGCTACTATCTACTACATCATCTACATGAAAACATAAACCGCCTATCGCGGTAACCAAAACAAACAACCACACACAACAACGTGGATGACTAGGCATCCGAATTAGGCGATGGAGGAGGGGCATTCTTGTCCTGCAAACAACACAGGATGGCCTTCAAGGTACGAGACACCTTGCCAAGCTTGGTTCGGACTCGCCCGACTTCCTGCTGCAGGGTGGCTTGACCCTCCTCAAGATGGGCTAAACGTGCATCAAAGGCATCCCGATCCACGCCTTGTTCCTGAGCCGCAGGAGGTGAACTCTCCTCAGTGTCCTGAGCCTCAGGTTCCTCTTCCTCTTCTTCCGCTTCACTTCTATCTTCACTCGTGTCTCCATTGCTCTCAATCTCATCCTCACTCTCCCCCTGTCGGGGCCGTTGTCGCTGTGCCCCAAGCTTCATTTGTTTGAGAGTATTCTCATCAATCTGGTGGACCGGTACTGGCATTTTTGCCCCCAGACTATAGCCATACTCCCGTGTAATCCTGCATATGAGTCGGCCAAAAGGAAGGGAATCAGAGCTCCTGGTGGAGCGTGCAACATTTACGATCTGTCACAACACGAAAGTGGGTACACACAAATTCGCCCGCTGCCCCACTTGATGCAGAAAATCAACCATAAGGCGCGTGCACTTGCTGCGATTACTGTGTCTGGGGTAAAGATTGTATGTGAAGATGTGATGTAGTAGGCGGAAGTCTAAGACATGTAGGACGCTAGCAGGCTTTTGTTCGGCTGCCATTCAGCTAGTCGGCCACCACAAAGGTATCGGGTGCGACGATTCCTTTCACGAGCAGTCACCAAATTCAGCTCGCTAGCATGTACGTCACCAAGGGGCATATTCATAAGTCGCGCGATCATCCTAACATCAACGGTGACGAACAGATCCACCCCAACTATGAACCGGAACTGCAAAGGGTCTAGTGAAGGCTCGCGAATGTTGGCGTAGAAGGCTCTGACAGTGCCGTAATTTACGCGACCCCTAACCTCAAATAACGGACCGCAGAGGGCCGCCTCCACTTGCTCAAACAAATAATACTCCCCAAATAGCCGACCATCCACCTGGGCTTCAAAAAGAACTCTGCAGTCCTTATAGACACCATGAGGTAGCGCCACCAACTGCACCCGTTCGGCAGGGATCCGGGGATCAAGGTCCCGCTTCGTGCGAAACTCCCGGGCAAAGCTCGAGCTAGCGGTGGCGCCTTGTGGTCGCCTCGATCGTGTAGGGCGACTAGGCCCGGCCTCATCAGCGGTACTCTTCCTCTTGCCCATCAGAGAGAGGATGGTGGAGATGAAGAAAATGGCCGCCATAACACCAAAAAGGGCCATGGAGAAATGATGAAATAGGGGAAAAGGGGCTGATCTCCCAAGTTCTCCATGATCAGCTGACCCAACAGACGTGGGAGGGTGAAAAAAAAAAAAATAGGGAAATGAAGAAAGGAAATGGGAAGGACAGTTTGGGAGCTAGCTCCAACGATTTTGGGACCTCCAACAACGTGTAAGGGGTCCAAACGAGTGAACGAAGAGGAAATGGGGAAGAGGGCAGCACTCCACAATGGAGGGAGGTGGGTTGTGGTCGAAATCGGTAGAGAAGAGAGGTGGAGAGGCGATTTGCAAGAGAGGGCAGCAAGGTGGAAGGGAAAAAACGGCCAAGGAAGGGGGTTTGTGAAGGAAAGGGGTTTTTTTGAAATGGATTTAGGAAGGGAGCTAGGGCAGGGGTTGTAGGGACCCCCAAAGTCGTCCGGCCCAGGCCGCGGGCCCGGCCCAACCTAAAAATCGGCAAGGCCTCGCCAAAAAAATTTTGATTTTTCAAAAAGGGGCTCCGTGGCCCTGTTCGTACAGCCCCCTGGGCCCCAAAAATATCTGAGTCCCACCTTGGGTACCCCTGGATCAGCGTGGGTAGGCCCCCAACCCCGATTTGCTCTATTTCGGGCACTTTCAGGTACTCCCGAACACACGCCGACTTTTGTAGGTTTTTGACTGCCTGAGTAAGGTGTATTGTGATCTAGACACGTCAATAGATGGTCTAGAATTGATTTGGAGTAGACTCGTGCAATTAGGATCGAGCATGGACTCGATCAAAACGCGCATTTTCGACGAACTTCGCCAACTGGCGAAATCGGACACCCTAGGACTGTTTCTAAAATTTTTCTCGCACCCTCCTAGGTTGTAATGCGTCAGCGTACATAATGGGGACATAACTCAGGTCCGGTTTAATCAAAATCATGCTCTGATACCAACTTGTAACGCCCTGAAATTCGGGGGTCGAGTATGAACTCAACTCCCGAGTTCCAACGCATCACTTATGCAACATACATAATGATGGTTAAATGTTGTCTGAGTTAGAGCAATAAACATGAATGAGATTGTACCAAAACAGTAATTCATACTCCAGTTCAATTGTATAAAGGCAAGCGGAAGACTGAAATTGTATATATATGGTATGTAAGGAAACAAAATTTTTTTATGAACATCAAAGTATGAACACTAACTGAGTACCCATATACATGTACTGTTCCTGAGTCAAAAATCAAAATACAATCTAAAAGATGAGTCCTGAAATCCCCGCGATGCAGTCGGCCTAAGCAAAGCCGTCAGAGTACTGCATAAATGAGAACTCATCCTGGTCCTCGTCGAAATCGGGCTCCAGCTCCTGAACCGACGCGCCGTCTATACCTGTGACAGAGTCTGGTTGGTGTTGCAAACACCGTCCAGTAACATGGGAGTGAGTAGCTAACTCAGTGGAACAATAAAGCATAGGTTAACATGTTATCAATTCAATCAAGCAGTAATGATAAAGCAGTACAAATCAAACAAGTTTAACTACTCTTGGTAAATGCAAGAATGAAATGACATGATGATGTATGCCCTTGCCAAACCACCCTCATGCGACATCATCTTACGTTCGCGAATGCATACCTCCCTCAGTGCTCCACATCTACTAGGCACATGCGGTGCGATGATGAGCATGATTACCGAGTTATTATTAGTTCATTTCAAACAGTAGTATTGGGAAACTAAGGTACCTCTCTTGTATTATTCCCAAACATGATTCATTATAGGGTCATCAATCCTAGTTAATCTCATACGGTATTATGGTTCGAGAGGCATCGCGAAGGCATCGCAAAGGGCTCGTCACCCGTCAGCGCGGATACAGATCTCACCGTATGCGGCTCAATTGCTGACCGTCAGCTCGAGTACAGGTCTCACCGTACTCGGCTCAATCACTAGCCGTCAGCTCGAATACAGGTCTCACCGTACTCGGCTCAACTCATACTCTAGTTGCTGTGAAAGACTCGTCGCCAATCACAGACCTTGGAGTATACTCGAAGATACTATAGAGGACTCGTCACCCGTCAGCACGAGTACAGGTCTCACCGTACTCGGCTCTCGCCGTAAGTATCGACAGCTCGAATACAGTGTCCCATACCATCGTATTCGGCTCACGAGTTTGGGTTGCTCAATGGTCACTACGGGGAGGCACTTGGCCCAGCATAGGCCGACAGCTTGGCCACGGTGTCCCATACCACCATGTCCGGCTCATGAGTCTTAGCGGATCGAGGTACCATGGTTAATGGGATTACCACTGGTAAGTTTGGTACCCTAGGTTCAAACAGTAATGACCAAACATGATGAACACACATTCGACATATCGGGTTACTTGACGAGCCTAACTATCTCGAGCGCACAACAAGTTGGGCGATATGAAGCGCAAAAGCACTCCGTGTGGCCAACCACTATCGCCAACCGAAGTACGACTCGGGTTCGTCAGACACATCCCTTGTGGCGACATGAATCTCAGCCACAATCTCAAGTCTGGTACCGAATGTCTAGACTATAGACATAGTCCCAACCTCAATCAGTCTTCATCCATAGCATGTAGAGTAAAGCATGATAAACAAAGTAATACAAGCATGTTAGCAGGCATGTCATAAGGCATGTTATAAAGCATGAAGTAAAGCATGTTGTAAAGCATGTAATAGAGCACTATACAGATAGGGATACAGACACATATGCATCATATGTGAGTGGTTGAAGTAAACAACCACATGGAGGGAATCTTACATGTCTCTAAGGTAGTCGAGAATTCCATCTCAGCACCGACCTACGGTGCTAACATCCAAGCATTTACTCTCACAAGCATTTACACAAACACTTGGAGTACACTATTTCATACATGACGTATGTTAGTAAAACATATATTAGGGCTATTCTTTCGCCAAGCTAGCATTTTATACGTGTATATCATAATCATACAGCAAATAATCATGACAATTGCATTACCAAAATTTACACATATACGGTATTTCTAGAATACACAATTTCAACATACATAGTGTTTACAAGCGAACATGTATTACGGCTATTCCTTTCGCCAAACAAGTATTTTATCCATATATTGTATAATCACACATTAAATAAACATGTCAAACACTTTTCCAAAAAAAATACGTATACGGTATTCCTACGTATACCTAGAGTATGTGAAATTCCATATTCTACAACTTTAATCGAATCGAAAAACGGAAAGCACTTTGTACATGTGCAATTGCATACAGATCATGAATCTATCATTATCTGGCATTGTAAGCGTTGAAAACCATAACCCATACACCTAAAGTCCTCACCTTGCTCCTTGGAATCTCAACGGATCAGCAAGGTTTGATGAGCTTCCGTATTCGGGAGTTTTCTAGCCTAAAGAGTGAAATCTGTTAGCTATTTCATAACCTATAACTTATACACTTCAAATCAGATCTAGGGTTAGGGTTTCTCACCTTAAAACGGAGTTGATATCGTCGGGAAAGCGCCTGGAAAGAGGCGGTGCCGCCCGTGTGATGATTGAAAGCAGTAGGAGGAAGGTGCTCCCACAAATCCAAAGCTTTCTCTCCCTTTTTTCTCTCTCTCTCTAGGGTTTTATCCCAAATTCGTATGGCTGTGAGAGGGGCTGTTCTAAGGCCCTTTTATAGCCTAAAACCTCTCTATAATAGACTCAGGTTCAAGGGTTACTGCTATTATAAGCATTTCGGCGATGTTCCAGCTCAAAAGAGGGTTTCTGGCGGCCCTCTTTGAGCCAAATGTCAGACTTAAGCTCGCCACTCATGGATCTACGTGGGATTACATTTTCGTCTCGGTCGGATTCCCAGATCACACGTGGCGGACCAATTTCAGTTCAACGGTCAGTGGGCCACGATCTGAAATTCCAAGTACATGTAAATGTTCCTGAAATTTTTCCTGATCCGAGGGTGTAATTTGGTCTGATTCTAACGGTCTGGTTGCTTAATACTGACCCGCAAGCGAGTGGTGCCAGATCACTATTCCAGATATTTATTTTGTAAAGAAAAGAGTGGTTTTCACACTCCCTCGCTCCGGACTCAAGCGAATAGCCGTGGGACATCATCTGGACCTGATTTCCGAGATGGTTGTCAAGCCCAGTGAGGCGGTCCTAGTTCCTTAACTTCATTTGAATCGGACTTCCGATGTGTGGTCTAGACCTAATACCAAGTTTCATTTCATTCCCGAAAGCAGCCGGGTAATGAGTTTGGTTCTAAACTTTAGGGTAACCTAGAGTCACTGATTTTGCAAGTTTTGGGTCTTGCAGATCGTATTTAAAGCGATCCCAACGGATTTCATGGCTAATCGAGTTTAGTACTTAGTTAACTTTGTTAAATTTCTAAAGGATTTAATCCTAAGTGATTTCTGGTCGAGATGGTACTCGAGCCATAGTACAGAAATTTACGGGTCATTACAGGTGGGTAAAGGGTCTTATATAGGCCCAGAACTGATCTCAATGGCCCTAGAGCCTTGATATACTTAGGATATAGCCAAAGGTTGGCTGTTTCGGGCCAACGGAGCTCATTTGGAGGCGTCTTTCTTGCATACGGTCCAGAGAAAGTCCCCTGACAATGGATCTATGTCTGGATTAGTTTTCGGCCTGATCAGATTTACGGATCGACCGTGGAGGACCAATTTCAGTTCAACGGTCATCGTCTCTCTATCAAGGCCACAAGTACACTGACATGTGTAGGGAAATTTCTCTGATCTGAGGGTGTATTTGGGTCAGATTCTGACGGTCTGAAATCTTAAATTTGGCCTGTAAGCGAACGGCCCAATTCACTTAAATCTGAGTTCATTTTTTAAAGATATTCGTGTTTCTCACACACTTCGCTCCGGGTCCAAGTTGTGCGTTTCAGGATACTCTATGGACTTAATTTCTGAGATGGTTGTCAAGTCTAGTAAGGCGGTCATAACCGTATAGTTCCGCGATTATCGAACTTTCGACGCGCAGTCCAAGTCCAATACGGAGTTTCGGTGTGCTCCCGAGAATAACTGGGTTTTGAGAATGATCCCACGTTTTTAGGGAATGTAGCGTTAGCAATTCTACTAGTTTTGGGTCTTACGGATCGTATAGAAAGCGGTTCAAGCTAATCTACCGATTAATTCAGTTTAACACTTAGTTACTTTTGTCTAATTCCTAAAGAATTTGATCCTGAGTGATTTCTACCTGAGGTGGTACTCGGGTCTTTGTAAGGATTTTTCCGAGACGTTACAATCTACCCCCCTTAAAGAAAAATTTCATCCTCGAAATTAGTACATTTTCGTACTCCTCGAGAATCTGAGGGTAGTACTTGCGAACCTCGACTTCTGTTTCCCAAGTAGCCTCTTCCTTAGTGTGATGTGTCCAAAGTATATTCACATGTGGAATCACCTTACTACGCAACACCTACTCCTTCCTATCTGGAATCCGCGTCGGTCGTAGTACATAAGTTGCATCCTCACTCAACTGTACCTGCTCCCATTTGATAATGTGAGAAGGATCAGGAACGTTCTTCTTCAGCATTGATACATAAAATACGTTGTGCATGCCTACGAGTGGTGTGGGCAAAGCAAGGCGGTACGCTACCACACCTACTCAATCTAGTATCTAGAATGGGCCAATGAATCTCGGTGTGAGCTTCCCCTTCTTTCCAAACTGAAGGACTCCCTTCATGGGGAAAACTTTCAGGAACACATGGTCCCCAACTTCAAACTCTAGCGGTTGTTGCTTCGTATCGGCGTAACTCTTCTGTCTGCTCAGTGCTGTAAGAAGTCGACGCTTGATAATGTCGATCTTCTCTTAGGTTTCCTATATTAACTCTGGGCCAATCAAACTCTTCTCGTCACCCACTACCCAACAATGCGGTGCTCTATACAGACACCCGACACCCATAGAGTGCTTTGTAAGGAGCCATGCCAATACTCACCTGAAAGCTGTTGTTATAGGCGAACTCAGCATAAGGAAGACAATCATCCCAACTGTCCTTGAAATCAAGCACCCAAGCTCGCAACATATCTTCCAACACTTGATTCACTCGTTCTGTCTGCCCATCCGTCTGTGGGTGGAACGCGGTGTTGAACTTCAGTTTCACACCCATTGCTTCCTGGATACAAGTCCAGAAGATAGATGTGAATCGCGTGTCTCGGTCCGACACAATCTCCATAGGAACTCCATGCAGACGTACTATCTCCTTGATGTACAACCTGGTCAACTCGTCTGCTAAGTTTGAAACTCTAATAGGGAGAAAATGAGTCAACTTCGTCAACCGGTCCACAATCACCCAAATGGAGTCATGTCCCTTCCTCATCTTCGGTAACCCTGAAATGAAGTCCATAAAGATGAAATCCCATTTCCATTCAACTATGGGCATGGGCTGAAGCAGTCCAGGAAGTCGGCGATGCTCTGCCTTAACCTACTGTCACGTGAGACAGCAGGTGTAACGCCCCGACTTTTGAAGACCTGAGTACACGACCTGTTTCCCAAAAACCCGAGTGTTAACCTTAAAGGATGGTTAAATATATATTTTTTCTTCTTTTATCAGAGTAAGCAGATGAGCGTAGAATGGACAAATAAGCATAAAGGAAAGTCTTCATTTATATTTATGATATACAAGAAGATGCCCATAATGACTTATACAAACCAATGTCTCAATATAACAAATACAAGAATCCACATGATTTATTACATGAAAAATAACATAAGAATGTAAACATAAGCAGCAAGATCGCGCAGCTCCTCGAGGTAGATACAACCATGGAACCCTGGCACTGGTACTCGACTCCACATCAGCCTGAACCTGAAAATCACTTAAGCCACCTGTGCTACCTGTACGGTTATATATTTGATGGATGAGTGACCAACTCAGTGTGAACTCCCCTCAAGATTACACACCGCCGCATTAGGTAAGAAATAGTATAAAACATCCAGACAACCAAAACAAAGTAAATGCAATCTTATTATGTGCATGGATGTATGGAATGCGTTCACGCCCTGGGGATGCTCATCCGTGCTGACAGGGCCGCCGCCCATGCAATCATCAAACCTGGAAAACATCATCCAGTAGGAACATCGAACCCAGGACACATCATCCAGTCGGAACGATACGTACATCACATATGATAGCAATAGATGCTGGTCTGTATGATGTATGCATGATTAGCCAGTCCATTATTAATCCAATTACACTCGGCCATTTTAAATAAGCTCACGGTCACTACGGGGAGCACATGGCCCAGCGTAGGCCGACGACTAGGGCATAGTGTCTCATGACCACCATCCCCAGCCCATGAGACTACCACCTTAGGATGTTTAATGGTACCCTGTCGACTAGTGGCCATTCATATTACAATTTATAGGACTTACCATCGCATGGTTGTATAATATAAAACATTCAACCCATATAAGGAAAATACTAGAACAAAGCCACATTGGGCGATATCAAAGTAGGCCACATAAGGCGAGTATCAGAACCATGCGATAAAAGACCATCCTTGAAAACCATTGGACACAACAACCCTGGATGGTAGGCCCACATCAATGATCCATCTGGACCACACTTAGTAACCACCAAGTCGAAGGTCCATTACGATCACAACTAGTCAAGTTACATCCCAAGTATGGGTGTACATTCATATGTGGGAGTTTTCCACTAATGTACCAGTTTAAGTTTCATAAGCAATCCATAAAAATAAATCCACAAGCATGAACAATTATACAGGATAATCGTAAAGCATGTAATACAACAATTCAATTTTCACCAGCTAACACATGTGATTATAAAGAGAGGTATCAATTATGAATTTAAATAAAAACTATAACTCAAGCTAATGAGAAGATGGAAAGCTCAAGGGGAAGAATCATCACCTTATGTTTGCATCGTCGACCAGCATTTCTAGGAAGCACGAGTGCCCTTAGAATCAGATCCTACCATGAATTGTGAAATTTGCACGTGAGATCAATGTTCTACCAAGTGACTATGGTCAGATTTATACAATCTAGGGTTTGGATTACTTTTAGGATTTTAATATAGAATTAGGGCCTTATCCTAGGGTTTAGTTTACACTTGGGTCTTAGGATCTGAATTCTAAAGTATTACTGATATTATTTTTCTCATTATCATTATACAAAGGATCAAATAATACTCATAAGAGCTATCATTAATCTACCAATACTAATAATGATGTTTCTCAAGTTCATTTTTTTTAATATATTGACCTTATCTAATCCTCTTATAATGACTAATGCAAGTAATAACAATTACATCTTTACTAATGATGGTATTTCTTAATAATAATAATAATAATAGTTATCATTTAATGAATATAGTTATGATCTAACATTAAGGATGATATTTAAGAGGGTTTAAATGAAATACTACTATTAAAATTTTGTTCGCAATACTAGGTTGGGTACAACCCGTCTATTCGTGGCTAACCAATCAATCTCAATAAATTCCCAGGGCCTTAATCTATCTAAACTGTCGAAGTTGAGAGGGGGATTCGTAAGGGCCCATGAACAAGGTCAACCGGGCCCACGTTAGAACGACCAAGCCCACTTGGTTTCATCCCAACAAATGGTCCAAATTTGGGCCTAGAATCACCCTTAACCAAAGCCTGAACTGGGCCTGGCTGCATTTACAAAGCCCTAATGGGGCAGCCTGGCTGAGTCCGTCCCGACCCACCGTCAACACAACCAGAGGTGGGCCTGCTGAACCGGGTGTGGTCCAGCAGCGCCACCACCATTAGTTGGGCTGCCTTTACAAATTTTTGTTTCTTTGGCCCAGCAGCAGTACACGCCATGGGCTGGAATGGCTTGTTTGGCCCAGCTGGATTATTTCAAAGGGGCTGGTTTTAGCCTAGCAAGAGGCCCATGTGAGGGTCGTTTGTTAGTTCCCCTCCCACAACCCATCTGGGGCCTTTTTACCCGTCATTTTCAGCTCAGACTTTCGGCCCAAACGAAGGCCATTTTTAGCTCAACTCACGGCCCAGCTGAGGTCTGTTCCCAGCTATTTGTATGGCCTGATGCAAACCATATCTCAGCCCATTTTGTGGCATGATCTCGGCCCTGATTGTGGCCCACAGTGTATATGGTGGGGCCCATGTGCGGCCCACTGTATCTTGTGGTGAGGTCCACATGTATTTTAATCTTAAGTGCTACCCACCCACTGATTGTGGTGCGGCCCACTGAGATTTGGAACTCAGTGTGCGGCCCACCTGATATTCAGGGTGCGGCCCACCTCGTAAATGAGTGGTGGGCTGATGGTTTGACCCACCAGCGATGAGACCAAGTGCGGCCCACAGCCTTGTGTGGTGTGACCCGCTGAGATTTTTCTCAGACGCAGCCCACCAACGATGTTACTTAGCTGAGAATAAAGGCCCTGTTGGGAAGCCGTTACAGCTTGGGTTGAAGGTGGTTTCGGGCCATCCCCAGGGTCCGTTTGGAGGTCATCCATGGCCCTGATCGAGAGCCATGTTGAGGGCGTCTTCCAGTCTAGCTGAAGGTCATTCAGCTCACACAGATGCTCCCAATCTTAGTCGATTGACTCCCACGACAACGTGCTATTGAGCAAAAGAAGAATGAGGAGGGTAGACTATTACCCGGCCGGTTCTGCATTGGCTTGACTCAGGTGCGGCACAATCAGAGAAGAAGGATCTTGACTCCAATTATGGAAATCGTCTGGATGTTACATCCTCCAATTTGTCTCTTGCAGACGGTCCGTATGGACTCTATGAAGCACACAGACGTGTGACTTTGAAGGTTTTGAGAGGTTGGCCAGTGAGTGTAAAGGGAGGAAGGAACGGTCGTTTTCTCGGGTTGCTGCGGGAATGGTGGTAGGACTTGAATGCGCTCGATCCCATCCTCCTTATAGAGTTGCCCTAACGTTTTTAGACCATTAGATTGAGAGAGAGCAGTTTGGGTTTGATTTACTTTACAGCAGCTCCCCTAAACAGCTGGCAATAGAAAACCGGGCGTGATCTTCTCTTTCTGGTATTGAGGGAGCCCTAAACCGGCTTCTTATGAATGGACGGCTAGGATTTCCCAGCCTTGAACGGTCGAGATGCAAGAATAGGATGCTACACGGATCGCTTCAACGCGTATTGTGAGTTGGGTTTTGCTGGGGCCCACCGCCCGAGTCAGATAGACGGTTTGGATTGTCCATATGATCAGTGAAGGTGGGCCACTGATCAAGGGAAACGGACGCTTGTGTGTCTGCTGTCAATCCGAGGAGAGAGAGAAATCTCTCTATTTTGAGAGAGGCACGGTTAGAGGCGTCTAACCGAGCTCCCTTGACTTAGTGTACAGCGGGTGCACACCTTGCTGTGCACGCCCACACTCTAAAGGTGGGGTCCACTTGACTCTTTTGTCTGATCCACACCATCCGTTCCCCTTGGTGGGCCATGTATTAGCCTCTGACCAAAGGTGGGGTAGATCCAAGGTCCAGGTGGGCCATACAACAAATTTTCACTTGTTCTTAGCCCTAATTGCAGGTTCTAGCAAATCGACTGGTCAGATCACCTCGAAGTTGAATACCAATAGTTAAAAAGGTCTAAGGGACCATTTAGGATAGAGATCAATGGCTAGACTATAGATTGTATGTCTATTATGTTTTCATAGCATTACATATCATGTTATAATACCTATAATAATATTATCATTTTATTATGATTATTACTATTATTATTATCCTTGTAGATTTTATTTTACTTTTCCCTAAGTTGCTTATATGAATCTAAATACATGGGTCTCGATGTACGTTCAAGACCTATTATATTACTAGTCTAAATACTAATATTAATATTTAATTTTATTACTATTATTATTCATATTCTCTAAGTCGTTTTATTGTGGTTAGCATCTTGATCAACGCTATTCATTTACTTGATTGGTCGTCTATAGGGCTTTGATAAGAAGGATCATATTTTTAAATTAGTAAATGAGTCATGCCAAGTGAACGTCCACTTATCCACTCCCGACATCCTAATAATTCAAATAATTCGACGATTGGATTTAGACTGCAATGAACGTGAGTGTCCAAGTTAAGTTGGTATTTGTACTAAGTTAAATTACCTAGTAACACCCGAGTACTGGAAAGTACGGGGTGTTACAGCAGGATACAAAATTTGCTATGTGGGCCTTCATGTTGTCCCACCAGTACGAGCACTTCATATCCTGATACATCTTCGTACTACCAGGATGCATCCCCATCTTCGAATTGTGAGCGGCCTCTAGAACTTCCTTTCTCAAGTCATGAAGATTTGGGATGCATAGGCGGCCATGATAACACAAACCCCCATCCGTACCAACTCTCCATTCAGAGTCTGCATCGCCACTAGCTCGCTTCCTCAACTTTACTAACCATTCATCCTCGCCCTGAGCCACTACGATTCAGTCACTGATGAGTGGTTGCACCCGAATATGTGCGACGCTCTCGAACGGCTCTTCTACCGTAAGCTTTTACTTGAAGTCTCGCAAAAACTCGACCATGTTCCATTCATCGATCATCAGCGGAGCCATAAATGCTATCGTCTTCTTGCGGCTCAACGCATCTGCCACAAGGTTAGCCTTGTCAGGATGGTAGGAGACCTCGAACTTGAAATCTTTCAAGGTTTTCATCCATCGCCGCTGCCTCATATTTAAGTCTCTTTTTGTGAATATGTACTTGAGGCTCTTGTGGTCGTAAAAGAGCTCGAACTCCTCTCCATAGAGGTAATGTCTCCAGAGCTTTAATGCAAAGATGACGACTGCCAACTCCAAGTCGTGCGTAGGGTAGTTCTCCTCGTGTTTCCTCAACTGTCGCGATGCATAGGCAACAACCCTATCCTTCTGCATCAACACACAACCCAAACCCACACGAGAGGCGTCGGTATATATCTCGTACTTGACCCCTTGCTCTGGCAATACTAGCACAGGGGCGGACGTCAGCTTGTCCTTCAGTTCCTGAAAACCTGCTTCTACCTTCTCATTCCAAGTGAACTTGAGATCCTTCCGAGTTAGCTGAGACAATGGTCTGGCTATTTTGGAAAAGTCCCTAATAAATCGACGATAGTAGCCTGCAAGTCCCAGGAAGCTTCTCAATTCTGTAACCGAACCGGACTGCTCCCAGTCCTGAACCGCGGTTACCTTAGCAAGGTCCACCATTATCCCTTAGACACCACATGTCCCAGGAACTTCACTTCTTCCTTTCGGAAGTCACACTTCTTGTACTGCGCAAACAACTGGTTCTTTCTGGGTGTATCAAAGACTGCTCGTAGGTGCTCCTCGTGATCTTCCCGACTCTTAGAATATATCAAGATGTCATCTATAAATACGATGACGAATCGATACAAATACGACCGAAACACCCGGTTCATCAGGTCCATGAACACGGTCGGTGCATTGGTGAGTCCAAACGACATCACATGGAACTCGTAGTGCCCAAAGCTGGTTCTGAACGCTGCTACACGTCCTCATCCCTGACGCTCAACTGGTGATACCCTGACTGTGAGTCTATCTTCGAGAAATACTATACCCCCTTCAAGTGATTAAATAGATCATCTATCCTGGGCAAAGAATACTTGTTCTTCACCGTCACCTGGTTCAGCCTGCAATAATCAATACACAAGCGCAGTGATCCATCCTTCTTCTTCACAAACAACACAGGTGCTCCACAAATGATACACTTGGTCGTATGAAGCCTGCATCCAACAGATTATCGATCTGTCTCCTCAGTTCCTCCATTTTACATGGAGGCATGCGATAGGTCAGTAGTGAAATGGGTGTCACACCAGGCACAAGTTCGATAGTAAAGTCGATCTCACGTCGAGGAGGTAATCCAGGAATCGTCTTAAACACATCCTTAAAATCCTGAACTACTGGCGTGTTCCCCAACGTCGGACCATCAACATGCTCTAATAAGGTAGCATAGCAACTAATGCGGTAGTACTAACTAACCTGCACTGGGAATGTAAAGGTCGTGCCCTCAGGTCCATGGTCTGTCACCACCTTAGCATCAAAATCGATCTCTACCCTCATCTTGGTGAGCCAATCCATACCGAGGATCACATCGTAATGACATAGCGGGATAATAATCAAGTCGACGAGTACCATTCTGCTCCCTAAGTCTATCGAACAACCCTTACGCATCTTGGTAGTATCTGAGAAGGTCCCTGTGGCGGTAAGGAGTCTAAAACCAACCGTAGGACTAGTTTCCAATCCCAGCCGCTTGACTTCTGCGCATGATAATACAGAGATAGTGGACCCGGTGTCCACCAATAAGAAGACCAGTGTACCTTGGATATGTGCCGTGACTTCGAAAGCCATCGGCGCTCTAATTGCTGTCCCGAATGCTTCAGCTGAAAGTGAGTACACCCGAGCCTGTTGAGAATGGTTTGACTATGTCACCACGGGCCATTGGGGCGGCCTAAATCGAGGTGCAGGTGGCTTGTAGGGAGGCTGTGAAGGTAGAATAGAACGTAGAGATGGAGTCGAGATAGCTAGGGGCATCTGACGTTTGATCTTCTGAGGGGGCATAAAGTCGTTGTCCCTCATCCTGGTGAAGCAATAAGTGTCAGAATGACCCAACCTCTTGCAATAAGTGTACCACAAGTATGATCGTCTCGTCGAGGCTGGTGGAACTGTAAGTCTGGGAGGCGAGTCTGCACGGGGCCTCTTGCCGAGAAATGGTCTGCTCGGCAAATTCGGTCGAGGCCTAGGAATCATAGGCACACATGTACGGGACAGCCTGTCCCCATCCTTCTCAGCTCGCAGAGACATGCCCACTAGCTCAGCATAGTTGAAAATGCTAGCGCAACACATCTTCGAGCGTATCTCGGGTCACAGACCCTCAGAAAACCGCCGCATTCGCATCGGCTGGTCTGCTAATATTAAGGGAGCATATCTGGCCAACTCCGTGAAACTGTTCTCGTACTCTGCCACTTTCATCCCTCCCTGACGAAGGTGAAGAAACTCACTCTCCTTCTCATTACGATACACGAGGGAAAAATACTTCTCATGGAAGCGTGTCTCAAAACCTTCCCACATCCATACATAGCCAGTAGCCACAGTCCGAAGGACGCTGTCCCACCAGAGACTGGCTTCCTTCTCAAACATGTATGTGACTAGCTCAACCTGCTCTGCCTTAGTGCAGTGCAGATTATCTGGGATAGGACAAGAGTAGGCAAGCATACTTTTTTTCCTTGCCCGACTCTATATAAGAAATCCACCATGAACCTTGTGCATTTGGTGCGATTACTCCACCTAGGATACGCATTATACGTGCATATATGGTGGAGTAGGCGGAAGTCGACCGTCATCTTAGATGAAGTGAGACTATTTTCCCGCCTCCAATGCTCGAGTCGGCCGCATAAAAAATGGGTGCGGAGTCTCTTCTCTCGCTCACTAGTGAGGTTCTTCTCACTGGTATGCACCACACCTCTTTCGACTCCCATAATACGAGCAATCTCGTTCACACCCACTATAATCTCCTGCCTTCCTAGAGGGATAGTAAACTAGAGAGGCTTCAATAGTGGATTCCGAATGAGGGCATAGAAGGTGCGCACAGTGCCTTCGCTCACATGAGTGTTCCCTTCAAATACAGGACCCCACCCATTATCTAGGAGAAAGTCGATGGCTGGGTACGTCCCAAACATCTTCTCATCGACATGTGCCTCAAATACGACCTTGCGATTGTGGAACTTACCAAGGTCAACGTTCGGCAATAGCAATTTCTCCAATGAAATTTGAGGATCGAGGTCCCGCTTGGACCTCCGGTCACGCTCGGCACTCGCAGTGGCTCCAACGTCAGCCCTTCTCATAGTACGGCATGGTCGGCTCGGCCCGGCCTCATCTGGGGCCGTTCTTTTCTTTCCTATGAGAGAAAGGAGCGTAGAGATTGAGAATATAGTGGCAACAACCACGAAAAGAGCCATTGAAAGAGGGAATGCTTGAAGGATGAGAGGGATTGGTGGGGTTTTAGAGGTTTTGAGACACAAATAGAGGGCCTTTGCACTCAATAAATGGAAATAGGGAAGGAAAGGAGATAAAAATGATAGTTTTGAGGCAATGGTGGTAGGTAAATGCAATGGGTAGAAGATTTAGAAGATTTATGAGACATAAAAGAGGGCTTTTGTGATCAAACGAGTGAAAATAGTGGAGGTGGAGGGATGGAATTAAGGAATAGTGGAGTATTGATGAATAAGGAAGAAGATTTTGAGGTTTGAAATGTATGGATGCAAGGATTTGAGAGGGAAAGGAAGATTTGAGGGATTTAGGAGTGAAAATGAAGTGGAGAGGGCTTGCAATGGGTGAAAATAACCCCAAAAAGGGTTAAAAGGGGTGGAGTGGCCCCACACGTGTGCTAGGGCCCACCTGGATGGGCAGTGGCCTGCGCGCCGCCACCTGGGCGCTATGAAGCCGGGCAGTGCTGCCGCCCGGACTCTGGACCCTCTACGGTGGCTCCGCCTAGGGGCGATGTCCCCACCCCTCCTGGGGGTGTTGAAAACATGTGGGACCCCTCCTGGGTCTCCCCGTAAATTACAGTGTGGCCCTCACATCCATTTGAGGTACTTTCTGACTTTAACTCGCACGTATTCACGCCTTTGGCGTGTTTTGAGCGTGGGATGCGCTGAATCATCGCCCAAAGCCGTCGATTGACGTTCTAAGAAGGGGTTGGGATCATTTTTACAAGATCTCATCTTCCTTCTTCTGCCTATAGGTTCTGGAGCTCCAAGGAAAGAATTTCAACGGTTGAGATGGTCTTTGGATGGTGGAGATGGGAGGTAAGAAGGTGGGCCACACACAAAGCCCTTTCTCATGGTAGCTCTTGCTTGGACGGTTTGGACTCTCATGGGGTTTGCTTGAAAGTGAAGGAATGAGAGAGAGAGAGAGGATGGGATGTAAAGAGAGAGAGGGATAGGTGAGTGAGTGATAGGTGATGGGTATGTACTTGACATGTAAGGGTGTGTAAGTGTAACGCCCTGAAAATCGGGGGTCGAGAAGTAACTCAACTCTCGAGTTTCCGGAACATCACTTATGCAACATAGATAATGATTATTAAATGCTGTCTGCATTAATGTAGTGAACATGAGTGAGATTAAGCCAAAACAGCTGTAACATCCCGGATTTTTGCCAACCTGGGATTAGACGTCCTTAGGCAATGGGTCGATCCTAACACCTTATCAACTTGTCAAAACTCAGTCCCAAAGGCTAAAATCGCTTGTGAACCCATTTCTTTCACAAATCCCATCCTTCACCACCTTGCTCTTCAATCTTTCTAAGTACTTTCATCCTAGACACTAACTTAAACTAGCTAAGTAGTATAACTCGGATCACTTTATATACAAACTACAAAGGTCCAGGTACCACCTCAAACAGAAATCTTACAGGACTAAACCCTTTAGAAATTAAGCGAGATTTAGCTAGTGTTAAACTAGAGTGCCTGTGAAATTAGCACCAATCACTTTAAATACGATCTACAAGACCTAAAAGTTGTAGAATCATTGACGCTAGGTTACCCTAAAACCTAGGATCAATCTCATTACCCGGCTGCTCACGGGAGCATCTCGAAACTCTGTATCGGCTCTGGACCGCACGTCGAAAGTCCGATTAACACGAAGTTAAGGAACTAGGACCGCCTCGCTGAGCTTGACAACCATCTCGAAAATCAAATCCAGATAGTGTCCCAGCGCTATTCGCTTAAGCTCTGAGTGAAGAGTGTGAGAAATGCGAAATTAATTCAAAATAAAATATCTTGAATAGTAATCTGGCACCTCTCGCTTGCGGATCAGTTTTAAGCAACCAGACCGTCAGAATCAGATCAAATTACACCCTCGGATCAGGAGAAATTTCATACACATTTACATGTACTCGGAATCTTCAATCGAGATCCGCTGACCGTTGAACTGAAACTGGTCCACCACGCGTGATCTGGAAATCCCACTGAAACGAAAACTTAATAGAACGTAGATCCAGTGTTAGTGAGCTTAAGTCCGACCTTTGGCTCAAGGAGGCCCGCCAGAAGTCCTCCGTTAAGCTGAAACTGCCCCGCTTTGGTTATAACCTAAGTATACTTTGACTAGGAGTCTATTTCGGTGAGTTTTTAGGCTATATAAGGACCTTAAACCCTCTCTCATTGCAGCCATACGAATTTGAGAGAAAACCTAGATTGAGAAGAGAGAAAAGAGAGAGAAAGTGTGGGAGCTGTGGGAGAAGCTCCCTGCCACTCTTCCCTGCCGCTATTCGGGCTCCACCGCCTGATTCTCATCGGTTTCCCGGCGTTTCCGGTATCATTTCTAGGTAAGAAATCCTAACCCTAATCTGTTTTGGGGTTTAGACAGTTGTAGGTTGTGAAATAGCTAACCTATTTCATTCTATAGGTTACCAAACTGTCAAATACGGAAGCTTGGCAAACCTATCGACTCCGTTACGATTCTACGACAAAAGGTGCGGACCTTAGGTGTATAGGTTATGGTTTTCAATGCTTTCAATGTCAGATAATGATAGATTCATGATCTGCATGCAATTGCACATGTACAAAGTGCTGTCCGTTTTCTGTTTCGATTAAGAATGAAAAATATGGAATTCTACATACTCTAGGTATTTGTAGAAAGTACGGTATACGTATAAATTTTGGAAATGTGTTTGACATGATTATTTGTTGTATGAATATATTATATATGGATAAATTACTTGTTTGGCGAAAGGACTCGCCCTAATACATGTTTTGCTCATATACACTATGTATGTTGAAATTGTGTATTGTAGAAAATACCGTATACCTATATATTTTGGAAGTGTGTTGGACATGATTATTTGTAGTATGAATATATGATATGTGAATAAAATACTTATTCGGCGAAAGGATTCGCCGTAATACATGTTTGCTAACATATACTAAGTATGTTGTAATAGTGTATTCTAAGTATTTGTAAAAATGACTGAATGAGTATAGAATTCTCATTCGTGCTCGCCATAACTAATTGTCATGGATAATTGATTGTTGTATTGGCAATATTCCTTTGACGAAAGGATTTGCCCTAAATCACGCCACGGCCAATATACACTATATATGTTAAAATGTGTGGCCCAATTGTTTGTGGAAATGATTGAATGAATATGGAACTCGGATTCCTTCTTGCCATGACTATCCGTCGTGGGTGTATGCGTGTGATGATTGGGGTAACTTTCTAGTGAAAGGATTTGGCCTTATACCTATGTGATCAACATATGTCATGTATGTTGGTGTAGGTAGTCTAAGCGTTTGTTACAAAGTTTGAATGAGTAGTAGTTAGTAAATTGCAATGTATAAGGGTGTTGAGATATGATTCTCAACTCTTTTAACTATGTGTATGATTTCCTTGGATAGCTGTGTGATTAGGAATTGAATATGTACAAACTCATGCTTGTGTTGTGCTTCATAACATGCTCAACTGCTTTTATGATTTTATCTATGTAATGCATATGTTAAGTTCATGTTTACGTTGTATGATCCGTCATGGGTGATGGGGGAGTGGAGCAACGAATGCGTGCAACAGCCCTGGCAGCCCTAAATGGAAAATACCATACTTTGATTGTATGATTTAAATCTTGATCCATTACTGCTTTATCTATCTGCAAGTTATCGTGTTTGGGGCTATGATTATAGTCCAGACAATCGGTACCAGAATTGAATTCGTGGCTGTGATTCATTTGCCACGTGAGATGTGTTCAACGAACCCGAGTCGTACTTTGGTTGGCGATAGTGGTTGGCCACGCGAAGTGTTTATGCACTTCATGTCGTTTAACTTGTTGTACGCTCGAGCTAGCCGAGCTCGTCAAGTAACCCGATCTGTCTTATGTATGTTCACCATGTTTGGACGCCTCTGCTTGAACCTATGGTACCAAGCTTACCAGTGGAATCCCTTTTAACCATGGTACCTCGATCCGCTAAGACTCATGAGCCGGGCATGGTGGTATGGGACACCGTGGTCGAGCTGTCGGCCTACGCTGGGGCCACGTGCCTCCCCGTAGTGACCAGTGAGCAACCAGACTCGTGAGACAATTATGGTGGTATGGGACACTATATTCGTGCTGTCGGCCTACATTGATAAGGTGATGGGGGAGCAGTGCAACCTTTGTGCGTAACAGCCCTGGCAGCCCTTTGTTGTGACCTCGAGCATACTCTGAAATCGCAGTGCGCCTTAGGGTTTGCCGCGGTATATAGAGTATGAACTAGGCCTGTTTCTGTATTGTGATGAATCGTTTAAGGGGTGATGGGGGAGTGGTGTAACCTTTGTGCGTAACAGCCCTGCCAGCCTCTGCAGTGACCTAGAAAATACACCATCGTCTGATATTAACTAGGACTGATGACCCTAAAATGGATCATGTTTGGGAATGATACAAGGGAGGTACCTTAGTTTCCCAATCCTGCTGTTTGAAATGGACTAATTAAAAAACTCGGTAATCATGCTCATCATGCATCGCATGTGCATGGAAGATGTGGAGCACTGAGGGATGAAAGCATGCCGCGAGCGTGAGATGGTGTCGCATGAGGGAGTATGTCAGTGAGGGCATTCATCATACCTGCATTCATACTTGCATTAATAAGAGTAGTTAGGAGTGTTTGATTGTACTGCTTTATCATTACTGCTTGACTGTATTGATAACATGTTAACCTATGCTTTATTGTTCCACTGAGTTAGCTACTCACTCCCACGTTACGGGATGGTGTTGTACACACCAACCAGATTTGTTGAGTTTCAGGTGATGACGATGCTTGTGAAGCAGAGCCGGACTACTTCTATGATGATAGGAGGAGTTCTCCTATCTGTATCTCTCTGGCAGGTCAATGAAAACCTGATATTGTATTGACGGGGCTATGGTACTTGGGATAGGAGACATTACACTTCCTCACATTTGGTATATTTTAGAACTGTACTTGTAATTATTTAACCTGGTAATGTTATCACACTCTGGAGACTCATCATAGTTTATATATTTTATCTATCTATCACAGTGTTCCGCTTGTAAATTTAACTGTCTCTGGAGTATGATATATTGTTTTGGCTTAATCTCGCTCATGTTCAATGCACGAATATAGTCAACATTCAATCATCATTCATTTTGTTGCATAAGTGATGTTCTGGAGCTCGGGAGTTGAGCTTATGCTCGACCCCCAATTTTCAGGGCGTTACAACAGCATATCACACTCTAGAGACAGTTAAATTACAAGCGAAAGACTATGATATATATATAAAATATATAAAAACTGTGGTGAGTCTCCAGAGTGTGATAAAGTTACCAGGTTAAATGATTACAAGTATAATTTCAAAATATACCAAGTTATGGAAGTGTAATGTCTTTTATCCCAAATACCATAGCCCCGTCAATACAATACCAAGTCTTCATAGACCTGTCAGAGAGTTACATGAAGGAGAACTCCACCTCAACATCATAGTAATAGTCCTTCTCTGCTTCATAAGCATCGCCATCACCTGAAACTCAACAAATCTAGTTGGTGTGTACAACACCGTCCTGTAACGTGGGAGTGAGTAGCTAACTCAGTGGAACAATAAGGCATAAGTTATCGTGTTATCAATTCAGTCAAGCAGTAATGATAAAGCAGTAAAATCAAACATTCCTAACTACTCTTATTAATGCAAGTATGAATGTAGTCATGATGGATGCCCTCACTGACATACTCCCTCATGCGACACCCTCTTCATTCGCCTTTCATCCCTCAGTGCTTCACATCTTCCAGGCACATGCAATACATGATGAGCATGATTACCGAGTTGTTATTAGTCCATTTCAAATAGCAGGATTGGGAAACTAAGATACCTCCCTTGTATCATTCCCAAACATGATCCATTCTAGGGTCGTCAGTCCAAGACAATCTCATACGATGGTGTGTTTCTAAGTCGCTGCAAGGGCTGCCAGGGCTGTTACACGGAATCGTTGCACCACTCCCCCATCACCTTATCAATATAGGCTTAGTTTATACTCTTTTACTACGGGAAGGCTCATCGCCTCACCGCAGATTCAGAGTATGCTCGAGGTCACTACAAAGGGCTGCCAGGGCTGTTACATGGAATCGTTGCACCACTCCCCCATCACCTTATCAATGTAGGCCGACAGCACAAATATAGTGTCCCATACCACTATAATCGGCTCACGAGTCTGGTTGCTCACTGGTCACTACGGGGAGGCACGTGGCCCCAGCGTAGGCCGACAGCTCGATCACGGTGTCCCATACCACCATGCCCGGCTCATGAGTCTTAGCGGATCGAGGTACCATGGTTAAAAGAGATTTCACTGGTAAGTTTGGTACCCTAGATTCAAGCAGTAGCGTCCAAACATGGTGAACATACATAAGACAGATCGGGTTGCTTGACGAGCTTGGCTAGCTCGAGCGCACATCAAGTTGAACGATATGAAGCGCATAAGCACTTCGTGTGGCCAACCACTATCGCCAACCGAAGTATGACTCGGGTTCATCGAACACATCTCACGTGGCAAATGAAACTCAGCCACGAATTCGATCCCGTTACCGACTTCCTGGACTATACAATAGCCCCAATCACATTTAATTTCAGATATTTAAAGCAGTAATGGATCAAAATTCAAATCATACAATCAAAGACTGATATTATCCGTTTAGGGCTGTCAGGGCTGTTGCACGGAATCGTTACACCACTCCCCCATCACCCATGACGAATCATACAACGTAAACATGAATTTAAACATATGCATTACATAGATAAAATCATACAATCAGTTGAGCATGTTATGAAGCACAACACAAGCATGAGTTTGTACATATTCAATTCCTAATCACACAGATATCTAAAGAAATCATGCACATAGTTAAAGAAGTTGAGAATCATATCTCAACGCCCTTAAACATTACAATTTACTAACTACTACTCATTCAGACATTTCAACAAACACTTTAAAATACATACATCAACATACGCGACATATGTTGAACACATAGGCATTAGGCCAAATCCTTTCACTAGGGAGTTGCCCCAATCATAACATGCGTACACCCACGACGGATAGTCATGGCAAGCAGGAATCCAAGTTCCATATTCATTCAGTCATTTCCACAAACACTTGGGCCACACATCTTAGCATATATAGTGTGTTTTGGTCGTGGCGTGATTTAGGGCAAATCCTTTCGTCAAAGGGGTATCGCCAATACACAAATCATAAATCCATGACAATTAGTCATGGCGAGCACGAATGAGAATTCTATACTCATTCGGTCATTTTCACAAACACTTAGAATACACTATTTTAACATACATAGTGTATATTAGCAAAAACATGTATTAGGGCTATCCCTTCGCCAAGCAAGTATTTTATCCACATATAATATATTCATACAACAATTAATCATGTTAAACACATTTCCAAAATTTGTAGGTATACGGTACTTTCTACAAATACCTAGAGTATGTAGAATTTCATATTTTTCATCTTTAATCGAAACAGAAAACAGACAGCACTTTGTACATGTGCAATTGCATGCAGATCATGAATCTATCATTATCTAACATTGAAAGCGTTGAAAACCATAACCTATACACCTAAAGTCTGCACCTCTTGTCGTAGAATCCTAACGGAGTTGATAGGTTTGCTAAGCTTCCATATACGGCAGTTTGGCCACCTAGAGAACGAAGTAGGTTAGCTATTTCATAACCTACAACCATCAACACTCCAAATCAGATTAGGGTTAGGGTTTCTTACCTAAAAATGGAGCTGGAATCGCCGGGAAAGCGATTAGAACGGAGTGGTTGTGCTTGCATAACGGCAGGGAGGCATGACAGGGAGATCCTCCCACAACTCCCACACTTTCTCTCTCTTTTCTCTCTCTTTTCTCACTCTCAAATCTCAAATTCATATGGCTGTGAGAGAGAGGGTTCAAAGGCCCTTATATAGCCTAAAAAGTCTCCAAATTAGACTTCAAGTCAAGGTATACTTAGGTTATAACCAAAGCGGTCCCGTTTCAGCTCAACGGAGGACTTCTGGCGGGCCTCCTTGAGCCAAAGGTCGGACTTAAGCTCACCGACACCAGATCTAGGTGGAGTTAAGTTTTCGTTTCGGTCGGGATTCCAGATCATGCGTGGCGGACCAGTTTCAGTTCAACGGTCAGCGGATCTCGATCGGAGATTCCGAGTACATGTAAATGTGTATGAAATTTCTCCTGATCCGAGGGTGTAATTTGGTCTGATTCTGACGGTTTGGTTGCTTAAAACTGATCCGCAAGCAACACGTGTCAGAATACTATTCAAGATATTTATTTTGTAAAGAAAACAAGTGTTTTCACACTCTCTCGCTCCGGACTCAAGTGAACAGCCGTGGGACACTGTCTGGATTTGATTTCCGAGATGGTTGTCAAGCCCAGCAAGGCGGTCCTAATTCCTTAACTTCGTGTTAATCAGACTTTCGACGTGCGGTCCAAATCTGATACGGAGTTTCGAGATGCTCCCGAGAGCAGACGGGTAATGAGATTGATCCTAGATTTTAGGGTACCCCAGCGTCAATGATTCTACAAGTTTTGGGTCTTGCAAATCATATTTAAAGCGATTGATGCTAATTTCACAGGCACTCTAGTTTAACACTAGCTAATTCTCGCCTAATTTCTAAAGGATTTAGTCCTGGGTGATTTCGGTCTGAGGTGGTACTTAGTCCTTTGTAGCAATGTTTAGTTTAAGTATTGTTCTTCATTACCTAAACTTTAAGATAGTGTCTAAGGTGAAAGTACTTAGAAAATATTGAAAGAACAAAGTGGGATTTGTGAAGAAAATGGTTTGAAAAGGGACTTAAGACCCTTGAGTTGAGTGTTTGAGAAGTTAAACAGGAGTTAGGATTGTCCCATCGCCTAAGGACGTCTAATTCCAAATTGGAAAAAATTCGGGCTATTACAGTAAGAGAGAGAGTTGACTTTGGGGTTGCTCTTGTAGTTTACATGAGTTGATTGATGTGCGCTTGATTGATGAGACATGTTGGAGAGATTCTCTTGTAATTGCCAATGCGCGGCGTTCTCTCGAACTGAACGCGAGCCCACATCTCCTGGCCAGGGTATCACCTCGGCCCCCGAGACACGGCATCGGAACCGCGGCGATGGCGCAGTCCCTAGGGTACAAGTCTCGGGTTGAGTCGACTCAGGTTAATAGGACTCGGCTTAGGATCTCGCACAAATATTGGATAAAGGTTGAAGGTTGCCTGAATTCGACCGGGAGGACCGCGGAAGCCTACGGAACGGTACGGGCTAGGATACGGGTCTCACACTTGCAGCGTAACTCTCCACTTGTTCCTCCTCCAGAGGTCAGAACGTGTCACTTCCTGCTGATGTTAGGCGACCTGAACAGGAGGCTAGAAATTATAAGAATAGAAATCAAGGACCGTCAGAAGGGATTTACCCGCCGTAAAGTCCTAAGTATTAAGATAATTTTAATGGATTTGGTCCAGATCGTCTGCCAGCTATGGAACCTCCAGGGATCGATCGTGACCAAGTATTGCTACTCGTGCAAGAAGTTACTGGCCTAGTATTGGTTTGTAATGCTATTCCCACGTATCATAACCATATCCCGAGTGGGTAGATCGGCATCATCCATTGCTGAGAAATTATTGACTAGATTAAGCCTTATTTTCGAGGGAACATGGTCAATCAACTATAGAACATGACGGCTGATTTACCATGCAATGTGGCGAACTCGCCAATAATGATTATTATAAATAACAATTATTTGATCACTCGTTGACCATTGCGGCATTTACATGGTATTCTAATTTGTTACTAGATTCAATACATAACTGGCAGGAATTGGAGGAAAGGTTTCATGCTCAAGTTTTCTCTAAGAACAGGGACATAACAATGGCCGATCTCACATGATTCCGTCAATTACCCGATGAATCTTGCGAGAGTTACATTATGTGTTTCAAGTAGGAAAAAAGATGTTGTAAGGTAGTCATGACTGAGGTCGAATTCATGCAATTTACATAAGAAGTTTTACAGTAAAAACTCCGTAAAAAATTCGTACGCATGGAGTTTGTCAATTTATATGACCTCACCAAGAAGGACTCTCGATATGAAGAGTTGCTTTAGGAAGGGGCTAAGCAAGAAAATTTATCAAAGGAACATATTACAACGATCATAATTACGAGATTGTGATCGCTGAAGTGGTAGCTAAGAAGCCACTAGTCTGTTCGAAATTGGTTAAAGCAAAGTCGATTGCCCTAGCAATTCAAAAATCCCAAAAAAATATACCTTTGATATTACTCAAGCTGAGGAAACTTTTGACCTTATGTTAAAGGAAAATTTTATCAAAGTTCATATTAATCATAAGGTACCTTCAGTTGAGGAGCTGAAGAAGGTCGACTATTATAAATGGCATGGATCTCGTTCCCATTCTACTAATAAATCAATTATTTTCAGGAATCTCATTCAAGATTATATTGAACTTGGGTTGTTGAAATTTTTTAAAAAAAAAAGAGGAAATGAAGCCATGCTGATCAATAATGACACTCAAACTCTCGAGTTCCAATGCATCACTTAAGCAACATAGATAATGATGATTAAATATTTTCTGTATTAGTGCATTAAACATGAATGGGATTATACCAAATCGGCATATCATACTCCAGAGACAGTTGAGTTATGCAAGTGGAAGACTGTGATAAATAAAATAAGCATATAAGTGATTGTAAGTCCCCAGAGTATAAACGTCATCAGGTTAAATAATTACATGTATAAATCCAAATTATACAAAATGATGAAGTGCAATGTCATCTATCCATATCCCTGTAGCCCCGATACGCAACTTCAAGCCTACATAGACCTGCCGGAGAGTTACATGTAGAAGAACTCCTCATCATCATAGAAGACAGGCTCCACCTCATAAGCTTCATCATCACCTAAAACTACAACAGAGTCTGGTTGGTGTTTTAAAACACCTTCCTAGAGTGGGAGTGAGTGATTAACTCAGTGGAGCTATAAGGCAAAGGTTAACATGTTATCAATTCAGTCAAGCAGTAATGATAAAGTAATACAACAAGCATTCCTAAGTATTCTGGTTAATGCAAGGATGATATGTGATAATGATGTATGCCCTCACCTGCACTCCCTCTGCGACAACATCTCACGATCGTGACATGCACCCCTTCCTCTGTGCTCAACTCCAACGCCAAAGGCACATGCAAATGCGGTGCATGTACGTGATTAGCCAAATTCTTAATTAGACTTATTCATACAGCAGGTTTGAGAAGCTAAGGTACCTCCCTTCATATTATTTACCCAAACGATGATTCATCTAAGGTCGTCATTCCTAGTTAATCACATACAATAGGCAAGTTATAGGGCAACGTCACCCCTGATTTAAAAGCAGTGGACAGGAAAGTTCAGGTCACTACGAAGAGGCTCGTCACCTCAACGTAGGCCTTAGTTTATACTTGAGGTCACTAAGGAAAAGGCTCGTCACCTTAGCGAGGGCCGACAGCTCGAATACAGTGTCTCATACCACCGTATTCGGTTCACGAGTTTAGTTTACTCACTAGACACTACGGGGAGACTCGGCACCCCAGCGTAGGCCGACAACTCGACCACGGTGTCTCATACCACCATACCCGGCTCATGAGTCTTAGCGGATCGTGGTACCAAGGTTAAACGTCTTTTTCACTGGTAAGTTGGGAACTTAGATTCAAGCAGTAGCGTCCATACATGGTGAACAAACATTGGGCCATTTGGGTTACTTGACAAGCTCGACAAGTATGAGCGCACGTTGAGTTAATCGACATGAAGTGCGTGAGCATTCCGCATGGCCTAACCACTGTCGATAATCACCGTACGACTCGGATTCATCGAACGTATCTCGTGTGGCGAAACGACCTCAGCCACTATTTCGGGAATCATTACCGATTGCCTGGACTACATCGTAGCCCCAATCACACTCCAAGCGATAGCATTCACATGTGATAGTCAAAGACAGCATGTGACAACCAATCTGAATATACATCTCATTTGAGCATTTCCACAAACAAATAGTTCACATGTTATCAAACACAGGCATTTCATCCATAAATCACATAGTAATAAGATAGGTTATATGAAGGAAACTATAACTATAGACAAGGGACTTGAGAATCCTATCTCAACACCCTCATTAAATACATTTCAACAAGTATTTTCTCATTTAGGCATTTTATCAAACACTTAGAATACACATATCAACATACATGTAATATAATAGTTATAACATGTATTATAGCAAGTCCTTTCATAAGGAAGTTGCCACACGTACAACAATCATGTATCCTCAAACATCAATCATAACAAGAGAAATCATAATTCCATATTCAATCAAACATTTCAACAAACACATAGAATGCATTAAAATCTACCTAGTACACATATATATAATATACGGAAAACATCATATCTAAGCACATGTGATAGCAATCAAGTCAGTCATAAAATCATTTAACTGACATTAAAAGCCTTGAAAACCATAAACTAAATGTTTATAGTCTGCACCTTTCATCGATATACTCGTATCGAACTCAGTTGAATATTACGCCTTTGTTTATGGCACAACAACTACCTGAATCACGAAATAGGTTAGCTATTTCGATGATTCCTCTACTTAGATACCCAAAACAGATTAGGGTTAAGATTTCTTACCCAAGAATGGAATCGGAATCGCTGGTATAGTGTTACAGGTAAGGTGATTCAGCACGTGGAGTGGCAGGAAAGAATCCTAACAACTATCTCTCACTTCTCTCACTTCTCCTCACCTTTTTCCTTCTCTTTTCTCTCTTCTCTCTCTTAGGGTTTAGGAATTCGTATGGAATGAGAGAGGGGTGGGTAAAGGGTCTTATATAGGCCCAGAACTGATCTCAATGGCCCCAAGGCCTTGCTATACTTAGGATATAACCAATGGTTGGCTGTTTCGAGCCAACAGAGCTCATCTGAAGGCCCCTTTCTTGCAAATGGTCAAGAGAAAGTCCCTTGACAATGGATCTATGTTAGGGTAAGTTTTCGGCCCGATTGGATTTACGAATCGACCGCGGAGGACCAGTTTCAGTTCAACAATCATCGTCTCTCGATTAGGGCCACAAGTACACTAACATGTGTTGGGAAATTTTCCTGATCCGAGGGTGTATTTGGGTTAGATTTTGATGGTTTGAAATGTTAAATTTAGCCTGCAAGCGAACGGCCCAATGCACTTAAATTTGAGTTCGTTTTCTAAAGATATTCGCGTTTCTCACACACTTCGCTCCGGGTCCAAGTTCTGCGTTTTAGGATACTATCTGGACTTGATTTCCGAGATGGTTGTCAAGTCTAGTAAGGCGATCATAACCGTATAGTTCCGTGGTTATCGGACTTTCGACGCGTGGTTTAGGTCCGATACGGAGTTTTGGTGTGCTCCCAAGAGCAACTGGGTTTTGAGATTGATCCTACGTTTTTATCAAATGTAGCGTTAGCGATTCTACTAGTTTTGGGTCTTACTGATTGTATAGAAAGCGGTTCAAGCTAATCTACCAATTAATTTAGTTTAGCACTTAATTAATTTTCATCTAATTTCTAAAGAATTCGGTCCTTAGTGATTTCTGCCTGAGGTGGTACTCGGGTCTTTGTACGAATTTTTCTGAGACGTTACAGATACCTCCATGCTAACCAGCATGGAGGTAAAGCATAAAGCAAGCGGTCCAGGAAGTATGCATAAAGCAAGCAGTCGATATGCTCCCAAACAGCGGTGGGCATCCCAGTACTAGGACGTACACGAACAAAGGAATCGTTAGTTATGTGACTGCTGCGCCCAAGAGATCTGTTGGTGACTTAGAGACCACCTCAAACTAGAAAATTATAATCTCGGTGGTAGTCGAGATCGTCAGCGACTGAGGAAGATTGCATCTGATTACTGATCGTATGGGCCTTCGAGTAGGATGGTCAAACTTCCTATTAAATGGGAAGGAGTATGAAAATGACTTACGCATCCAAAGTTCCCGGTGATACCAGAGAACCTGACCAGAACTCAAAAGTGTCGTTGGCCAAGAAATAGAGCCACGCTGAGAAGAGAAAGAAAAGGGGTGAGGTTCCTTCTCGACTAGAGCCCAAGTTACCACATTTATGGAGAGTTCCCTTGCCGAAGGAATAGGTAGCAGCAAACACGGTTGAAGATATTGAAATGGCAGTGAAGACCGCGCTAGTTGAAGAAGGAATATGCCAATATGTCCTAGAGGAGAGTGAATAGGACTTTTTAAAGTTTTTATGTTTTATTTAAAAATCCTACTTCACTAATCCTGTGATTATGCAAATATCAAGATTACTCAAATGTAACTTTACTGGCTTCCAAGCCTAGTAGAGGATCTAATCACAAACTATCTTAGAAGTAAGTAGTATGCAAGCTAGCTTATGATGGATATGACCGTGTAGGTGTGTGTGGTGTGATCAAATATTCAGATGAGGAAGTATTAAAGCAAATCACACAATCATAAGAATAACAATCTCAAACACAGTCATTTTATAGTGGTTCGACGATGAGTCTACTCCACTCTCGGTAACTTCACTCAACCCTTGAGTGTACCGAATTTCACTAAGGAGGTTTCACAATGATTCACCTCTAACCTAAGATTTTAAATTAGGTTCACCTTCAACCTTTACAACCTACACTGAGACTGACTGTTTATGCTCTCACGAGCAAGGGTCAACATAACGCACCCACTTTTAGGCACACTGGCCAAGGATCTTCCATAAGACCCTACTGGAGGTTTCTACACGGTTGACCTCAAACCCTAAGGTTTTACCCGGTTCACCTAAAACCCAGAGTTTTACTGGTTCACTCTTAACCAGTTATTCATGCTCTCCACAGAGCAAGGGTCCACACAACGCACCCACCACGTACACTTCCGCCGGAGGCCTCCTTGAGGAGTCAAAAGGGTGAGAACCACTTAAGACCCAATCCTAGAAAGGAATGATCACAAGTGTCCTCTTGGACTCTGAATACTTACAAATAAGCTGATGAGTCCCGTTTAGTTCAATTCTGAAGATCTCCTCCTCCTTGTTGACGAAGAGTCTCCTGCTCCCTTGATCTGCAACACAAAATGATGTACCAATACTCGGCTTCGGGTTGGGTCAAGGTGAAGATGGAATCCTACTCTCAAAATATTTTCCTATCAGGAATGTAGAGCGATTCCAATCTTATGCATTCAAGGCATCCCAGCTTAATGATTTGCCATTAAGGTAGTAGCTGGAGGATCCTTAAATGCGAAAGTTCATTCCCCAATCCACTCTGTTAAATGTCAATGGTGAGGGTGGATTGGAGGATGAACTCCCTTGAGAGAAAGGGCTTTGGATATAGGATGTAAGTTGAAACACACAAAAGCTCTCTCTTCTTTCTCTCACAGCAACAAAAGACAAGTCCTCTATATATAGGCAAAGAGTTCCAACGGATATAAAACGGTCACATTTATGACAGAGTTCGATATCATCAAGCAGGTTCGATATTATCGACCGTATACTCTCGATAGCATCGATGGTCTGTTTGATGACTCGGACTCAATGTCATACGCTTTTGAAACTCTTTACCAATTGGTCGATGAATCGAAACTATTGTTGATGTCACCAAATTTCGAACTCTGATTCCATCGATGACAGGTTCGATCCATCGACACTTGAAAAATGAGAGAGACTTGACTTTGAAATATTTCAGGTTTTCATAAATGATCGGGGGAACCGTCGAGGTCATCAGAATTTATATGTCGATGATATCGAGGCATCGATAAATCCAGCTGATTTGTCTTTAAGCTTGCTGAACAGTTTATGACCTTGTTCGATGCAATCGACCAGGTGCCGATATCATCGATATTTGAATATCGATTTTATCGAAGGGCCCCCGATCATAGTTAAATACAACCTGAAATATCTATTGTAAGAAATGCGCGCCCTCGATCGATATCATCGATGGACTTCCGATATTATCGATATTTGATTTCAGATCATATCGGAAGAGCATTAATATATCGAAGGAATTTAAGATTTTTATTAAAAAACAGGGGCGCCGAAAATCTGCCTGTCGATCTTATCGAGCCACTTTCGATGGTCTCGAGATTTGAATATCGATGATATCGATAGGGGAATCGATGTATAGATAAATCAATCCAGATGAGTATTTCGTTGCTGGACATTTTCAGTTCTTATATCGATGATATCGATAGGTGTATCGATACATCGATAAATCCATCCAGATGAATATTTAGTTGTTGGACACTTTTGGTCCTCACATCGATAATATCGTTAAGGTATCAAGGACATCGACAGAGCAGGTCGATCATATCGAGGGTGTTTCAATAAAATCGACAAGGTGAGAAAAACTTAGAGATTTTCCTATTTTGAAAACAGTTTTCTCACCTTAAAACTTTATAATTTCTAACTTATTTTTAAGGGTTTTCTTCACCTGGTGTTTTGATTCATGGGATGTGAGGCTTTAGTTTTACCTGTGACGAGCTTGCACACATCCGGTTGAGGCAGACGCTTGAATTGATCTTCCTATCAGGCTCTGTAGACACTCTGACTCAACATTCACGTAACTTGACAAACCAGGGCACTTTCAATCTCCCCCTTTGTCAATTACGTGACAAAATCCCCAAAACACCCAAGAATGTTCTAGACAAACACACTCTAAATTGTATGTACATGCTTTTACACAATTTTACAATTTTCTAACCCATGTACACACCCTGTAGTTGCTCCCCCTTTCTTATAGACTCCCCCTTGCTTGATGCAGCTGCTCCCCCTAACACCTACAACAACATAGATAGATACACAATTTTTCATTCGGGGTGTTTACAAATGTTCTCCCCCATTTTGTCAGTCATTGACAAAGATATCTCAGGTGATATTGACTGAAGCTTGAAATACTTGAGAGAACCGAACAGAGAGAGAGAATCAAACCAAGTGATGTATAATAGGTAATACAATTTAAACAAACATCAATTTCAGAACCTATGGATGCATTTTAGAGCAGTTATATAGCAGTTTTTAATCATATGCAATCCATAACTTGATAAACCAGGGGAATGTAACACAAATATGGCAGGAAAAGTTCAAGCATTATATTCAACCATATTTAACAAAAAAAAACAAGCTGCCCCAGACAGCAGTAAATCCCAAGAAAAAAAACTGTTCAGTCCAACCAAAAAATATATATATATATATATATACTGCTCCACACAGCAGTAACCAATCAACCATCAACCAGAAACATCAAGCCCATGTATGGGCGCCCAAAAGTAACCATCGTTAGCCCAATTGTGGATAAAAACAACAACAAAAAAATTTTGCATGTTTAGAAGGCTGTCATACACACCAATGATAGCGAAGAACATTAAAAAAAAAACTGATGTTCAAACGCGAGACAAGAGTAGGGTGTGTATGATAGCATGCATGAACCAGTATGACGGAGCAAAATGAGATGGCATTGTGTCATCCTGTCGGCACGTCATCAGATCCACCAATTGTTGAACCGTGCTCTGCACTCCTTGAACCATTCTTTCCAGGACTGTAAGCCTTTCTTTAACTAAGTGGATGTCTTTCTGAATCACCCTAATCCTGTCCAACTTGAACCTTTTGCCATACCCGGCTGTTGACGTGGACGGAGCTAGATCAGGTTCATGAGGTGCCTCTTCAGCCGTCGTAGTCCCTTTCATGGGATCACCACCTTCTCCTTCAACTTCTTCCACCTGGATTTCTTCCTCGGTGTTCTCCTTGTACTCGTGAAACTCCAAATCCATTTTTTGGACATTTCTTTTATTGAAAACTTGGAGCGGGAATACCGGATCAGTAGTCGATGGGAACTCGATTTTGTTGCATATCATGTTGATAATCCAGGGGTATGGCAGATGAAGGTCCCTGGATGTGTGGATGGCGTTTACCAACTGAGAAACAAGCAGAGTTGGAAGGCAGATCTTTGACCCTCTGGCAACTGAGTATACGATCATGGTCATGAGGCCGGTGAGATCGGACCGGTTGGTACTTCTAGGATAGATGCTAGTAGCGAAGATACCATGTAGAATCCGAAATCTAGGATCAATATACCTAGATTTTAATGCATTCCCTTGATGTCAGGGGATGTCCCTACCATTGCAAAGATACTTAGTGACCCTGGATCGAATGTCCACGTTATCAAGATATATCTTTGGGATACCTTCCGGGACCATGTTGAGTCCTATAGTTTCAGCTATTGTAGCCGGCATGATAAACACATCATCACCACCCAAAGATACCATGAACGAAGGAGGGTCAGCCACCGGTGAATGACACGCAGCAAGGAAGTTGCGTGTTCTCTCAAGTTGGCATGGCCCACCAAAGTTCAGAACAGGTAGCCAATCTATTACGGCAAACAAGGGTTCTAATTTGTATGGTTTAAGGCACTCCCTGTCTACCCTTCTCTCTTGAATAAGCTTCCTGCCCATGTATTTGGGTGGTCATGAACTTGCTCCAGTTGGAGGAGGTGGTGCCGGAGATTTGGTCTGGGACCCACCACGTGAAGTCTGTGATCTTTGCCGAGTGGGGATCCCACTTTCCGGGGCCCTCGATCTTTCTCTAGAGGTGAGGACTTTTTGTCAAGTAGTTCTTGAAGACTCCCCCTGACCGGATGCTACACCTTTGTCCTTTCTCATGTGACAGATAGAATATTGAACGATTTAGGAAAGACGATAAAAAAAAAAAAACTGACAAAAATGACAAATACCCAAAAGAGAATGGACTCTTGACGTGTTAGAAGGGTATTACCGAATTTATGGAATGATTTGAGTAGTCCGACATGGCTCCAACTGATTTGGTCGAGAGAATCGATCAGAGAATGTGACAGTGAAACCCTTGAGAAAATAACCCCCTTTTTTGTTTCGCTGGCTTTTATCGGGCGGCGTCTGTCGATATGATCGACCATTGTTTCGATAATATCGAGAGGTTGCTTATCGATTCTATCGAGTCTGTCTTCGATATCATTCTTGGCCACCCGACAATCCATATCCTAAGGAATAGTCGATAATATCGACCTTCTATCGATAAATCGAGAATGTCATATCGAAGATGAAGATTTTCAGTTTTCGGCATTCAGACGGATCTTCAAGTATACTTTTTGTATCTCTATCAACAGTATACTCAGTAAAAATTATATATACACACTGTATACAGCAAAATTATAAACATTTGAATGTTTATAAAAAAAATAATGGAGGTAAAGTACCTCAAATATATCATTTGAAGTTCCGCAAAAATATTTCCTCATTTTAGCACCGGTTCAGATTCTAATACATGATCTGAACTAATTCTTTCTTACCCATTTTACTTTGTTAATTGATTTGGGTGGTGATGCACGGGCATTGCTTCTATCCATATCCTTAAGAGGACTCTTGAAGTTCTGTATTTCTCTGGTTGACAATTTGTTAACATGATTCTGACCAGAGTTAGGTTGAGTCCTCCTAGGAGTTATGCATTCAAAATTATAATGACCTAAATCACCACACAAATAACATGCTGGAGTTGTTCTGGTTTTGCTTCCAGAAGCAGCAGATTTTTCAGTTCTAGGAGCTGCATTTTCAGTCTTTGATTTATGTTTTTCATATCCAAGACCGCTTTTATCCTTTCCAGGTCTTCCCATTCCTAACATTTTTTCTACCTTTTTGTCACTCTGGAAAAACTTGTAGTTTATCTTGGCTATCTTATTGGATTCTTCCAGATCAAACAGGAGTGTATGATTTTCATTTTAAAGAAGCATATTTTTGTCTTCTAATTGCTCAACCTGTTTGTTCAGTTTTTCAAACTCATTTTTAAGAAGGGTATTGACTTGTTCTTGTCTGTCATTATCCATATGATATTGCTACAGATCATTTATTAATTGTGTTGATTTTCAATGCTTTATCCAAATCTTTCTGCAGCAACTTACCTTTGTTTTCTGTTATTCCAAGTCTCCTAAGGATATTGATGCTATGAATATAGAGTTGATTATAAGCATCTTGCAATTTATCCTTTTCGATTTCTTCTTTTCCATTGTCGGATGAAGATGACTCTGTGGCTAGCTGTTCTTTCTCATTCTCAGATTCAGTGGAGATGATTGAAGTAGTGGAGATCATGAGTATTTTCAATGATTTCTGATCTCCATCGCTTTCTGAGTCACTAGATTCTAAATTTGACTCCTCTGTATCATCCCACGTGACAGCCATAGCCTTGCCCTTAGTTTTTCTATTTGGGCAATCAGTAGATAGGTGTCCATACTCTTGACAGGCATAGCATTGTGGTTCTTTGGTTCTTCTACCAAATTTGCCTACAGAGGGTTTGTTGTTCACCTTTCTTCCTTTGAAAGGCCGACCACGATTCTTTTGAAAGAATCTTCTGAATTTTTGTGCCAGCAAGGCCACTTCTTCATCTTCATCTTCCTTTTCACTTTCACTGTCCTCATAAGTTGATTTATTTGATGTTTTTAGGACTGTTTTTGGATTTTTGGGATTGTTTGAAGTGTAGTTCAAAGGTTTGTAGGGAACCTACCAGTTCTTCTACTTTCATTTCATTTATGTTCCTACACTCCTCAATTGTTGTAACCTTGGGATTAAATCGTTCCGGTAGAGATCTTAGAATTTTCCTACAAATTTTCGGTATCAGAACTTTCTCTCCCAATCCACCCATGGAATTGCAAATTATATTTAACTTTGTGAAAAACTCCATAAATGTCTCATGCTCTTCCATTGTGAGACTTTCGAATTGTGAAGTCAGGAGTTGAAGTTTAGATCACTTCACAGTGCTTGTGCCTTCATGGGTTGTTTCCAATAAATCCCATGCTTCCTTGGATGTCCCACACATACTTATCTGATTGAATATATCTTGGGACACGGCACAGTAAATAGCATTCAGAGCCTTGGCTTCAAATGTTTGTCTTTCTTTGTCGAATGTTGTCCACTTTTCTTTGGGTTTGGGCTTTGTGATTGTTGTGCCACTGTCAAGTATGATTTGTTCAGTTGGTGGCACGTATACGCTTTCAACTATGTCCCAAACGTCATGATCCAAAGATCTCAGAAAGTAGTGCATCCTAGCCTTCCAGTATTCATAGTTTGAGCCGTCAAATACTGGAGGTCTAGTGACTAATGAGCCCTCTCCTTTGGCCATATTTCCAACTTCAGTCAAGATCACTCTCTAGGCGGTGAAGCCCTTAAAGAGAGACCCGCTCTGATACCAATTGAAATGGTAGTGAAGACCGCACTAGTTGAAGAAGGAATATGCCAATATGTCCTAGAGGGGGTGAATAGGACTTTTTAAAGTTTTTATGTTTCATTTAAAAATCCTACATCACTAATCCTGTGATTATGCAAATATCAGGATTACTCAAATGTAACTCTATTGGCTTCCAAGCCTAGTAGAGGATCCAATCACAAACTATCTTAGAAGTAAGTAGTATGCAAGCTAGCTTATGATGGATATGACTGTGTAGGTGTGTGTGGTGTGATCAAATATTCAGATGAGGAAGTATTAAAGCAAATCACACAATCATAAGAATAACAATCTCAAACACAGTCATTTTATAGTGGTTCGACGATGAGTCTACTCCACTCCCGGTAACCGCACTCAACCCTTGAGTGTACCGGATTTCACTAAGGAGGTTTCACAATGGTTCACCTCTAACCTAAGGTTTTAAATCAGGTTCACCTTCAGCCTTTACAACCTACACTGAGGCTGACTGTTTATGCTCTCACGAGCAAGGGTCAACACAACACACCCACTTTTAGGCACACTGGCTAAAGATCTTCCATAAGACCCTACTGGTGGTTTCTACACAGTTGACCTCAAATCCTAAGGTTTTACCCGGTTCACCTAAAACCCTGAATTTTATTGGTTCACTCCTAACCAGATGTTTATGCTCTCCACAGAGCAAGGGTCCACACAACGCACCCACCACGTACACTCCCGCCAGAGGCCTCCTTGAGGACTTCAAAGGGTGAGAACCACTTAACACCCAATCCTAGAAAGAAATGATCACAAGTGTCCTCTTGGACTCTGAATACTTACAAATAAGCTGATGAGTCCCGTTTAGCTCAATGTCGAAGATCTCCTCCTCCTTGTTGACGAAGAGTCTTCTGCTCCCTTGATCCGCAACACAAAAGATGTACAAATACTCGGCTTCGGGTTGGTTCAAGGTGAAGATGGAATCCTACTCTCAAAATATTTTCTATCAAGAATGTAGAGCGATTCCAATCATATGCATTCAAGGCATCCCAGCTTAATGATTTGCAATTATGGTAGTAGCTGGAGGATCCTTAAATGCGGAAGTTCATTCCCTAATCCACTCTATTGAATGTCAATGGTGAGGGTGGATTGGAGGATGAACTCCCTTGAGAGAAAGGGCTTTGGATATAGGATGTAAGTTGAAACACACAAAAGCTCTCTCTTCTTTCTCTCACAGCAACAAAAGACAAGTCCTCTATATATAGGCAAAGAGTTCCAACGGATATAAAACGGTCACATTATGACAGAGTTCGATATCATCAAGCAGGTTCGATATTATCGCGTATACTCTCGATAGCATCGATGGTCTGTTCGATGACTCGGACTCAATGTCATACGCTTTTGAAACTCTTTACCAATTGGTCGATGAATTCGAAACTATTGTCGATGTCATCGAATTTGAACTCCGATTCCATCGATGACAGGTTCGATCCATCGACACTTGAAAAATGAGAGAGACTTGACTTTGAAATATTTCAGGTTTTCATGAATGATCGGGGAACCATCGAGATCATCAAAATTTGAATGTCGATGATAACGAGATCAGAGTCGAGGCATCGATAAATTCAGTTGATTTATCTTTAAGCTTATTGGACAGTTTATGACCTTGTTCGATGCAATTGACCAGGTGCCGATATCATCGATTTTATCGAAGGGCCCCTGATCATACTTAAATACAACCTGAAATATCTGCTGTAAGAAATGCATGCCCTCGATCGATATCATCGATGGACTTCCGATGTTATCGATATTTGATTTCAGATCATATCAGAAGAGCATCAATATATCGAAGGAATTTGAGATTTTCATTAAAAAACAGGGGCGCTGGAAATCTTCCTGTCGATCTTATCGACCCACTTTCGATGGACTCGAGATTTGAATATCGATGATATCGATAGGGGAATCAATATATCGATAAATCAATCCAGATGAGTATTTCGTTGCTGGACATTTTCAGTTCTTATATCGATAATATCGATAGGTGTATCGATACATTGATGAATCCGTCCAGATGAATATTTAGTTTATGGACACTTTTGGTCCTCACATCGATAATATCGTTAAGGTATTGAGAACATCGACAAAGCAGGTCGATCATATCGAGGGTGTTTCGATAAAATCGACAAGGTGAGAAAAACTTAGAGATTTTCCTATTTTGAAAAAAGTTTTCTCACCTTAAAATCCTATGATTTCTAACTTGTTTTTAAGGGTTTTCTTCACCTGGTGTTTTGGGTCATGGGATGTGAGGCTTTAGTTTTACCTGTGACGAGCTTGTACACATCCGGTTGAGGCAAACGCTTGAATTGATCTTCCTGTCAGGCTCTGTAGACACTCTGACTCAACGTTCACGTAACTTGACAAACCAGGGCACTTTCAGATATTGCTTTACCTATCAATTAGGAGATCAAAACTCCTCTCGAAAGTGTTGAGACACCTGTTGGTCTTAAAGAAGAAGACAACACTAGCCACTTATCAGATTATTTCAGCGAGGATTGCTTCCCCATAGAGGAATGGTTGCTTGGTGAATTCGTAACCACTTCAGACATGCTAAGGGATGTAGCGACCGATCCGTTGATTGACCCCACAATGAAGGACACCCCTAGTCAGACTGATGAGATCGAGTCTGATACACTAGGGGGCAAGGTTTCAGTAATAGCATTGTGTTTGGTTCATTGTCGTCAACGGTATTTCATTACAACATGGTGCTCACTTTACCATCTGACTTTTAGGCGAGAGCAACTCAACCAAACACAATGCCTAGGGATGTAGAAGAACATGCTTTCCCTGTGGTTATTCAACATGCTTCTTTCCCTTATGATGAAAAGAAACAAGACAAGGCATTACATGTCAATACGGTCACTATAGCGACCGATGACACTACCGATAGAGTAATTATCTATAGGCCCAGCTCCTACATGACGCAACACCTTAAACCATCTTATATTTCATCCCATTTAGATGGATGTCCAGTTACTAGGATCCTGGTGGACAATGGAGCTGTGGTAAATTTATTACAAAAAAGAATGATGGCTAAATTAGGAAAAATTGCGGCTGATCTAATCCCATCTGAAGTAACCATCAACGATTTTGCTAGCCATGCTACAAATACACATGGTGTGTTACTAGGTGACCTTATGGTAGGTACCAAGTCTTTTCTGGCACCGTTCTTTGTAGTTGACACTTCATCAAGCTACAATACCCTTCTAGGGAGAGATATGATTCATTCTTTTGCATGCATCCCATCCTCACTACATCAATTCGTCATCTTTTGCAATCAGAACAGGGTCAAGCTTGTCTTAGCTGATAACAAGCCTTTCTTGGCAACATCAAATGCCAATGAAACTTATTATTATGGTGAGTAAATAGGGCCCGTCAGGTTCACTGAGAGGAATAAGTATGGACAACTAACAGGCATTTCAGTGAAGAAGAATCCAAATATCACAGTTCAAACTATGCCGATCTAAGAAAACGATGTCCAATTGAAGGATTTAGTCCTCTATCGGCTGACTGATTTCATGGCTAGAATAAAGAGGCTTGAAGGAAGCCTAAAGGGAAACTGATGAATGTGTTTTTATGAACTTGGCTGAGTTAGATGGACCGGCCGAGGAGGATAACTTTTAAATGAAATATTTTTTAAAAGAAACAGAGGATCATCGACCGCAGGTCTAAGATCTGTTGGAAGAAATAAATTTCAGAACATATTAAAATCCGAGACCCACGTTAATAAGTAACCTGTTACGACCTCCTAAGAGAGACAAAATAATAACGCTATTACAAGAATTCATGGACTGTTTCGCATGGGACTACCATGGCATGCCATGGTTAGACTGGTCTCTTGTTGAGCACAGATTACCGAATAAAGAAGGATATCGGTCACATAAACAACCTTCAAGAAGGATGATGGCCGACATCACTCTCAAAGTCAAAGAAGAGATTGAACGTCTTTTAAAGGTCGGGTTTATTCGATCGATCAAATACACGGAATGGATGTCAAACGTAGTTCTAGTAGTGAAGAAGAACAGTTAGATAAGAGTGTGCGTGAATTTTAGAAATTGGAATCTAGCCACTTTGAAAGATGAGTATCTTATACCTATGGCCGATCAGTTGATCGATCAACTTGTTGGGCATAAGATTCTCTCATATTTAGACAAGCATTCAGGGTATAATTAGATCTATATAGCCTTGGATGACGTGTCAAAAACCGCGTTCAAATGACCAGGACCCTTGGGGACTTATTGTTGGGCGGTAATGCCTTTTGGTTTTAAAATGTTGGGGCTACATATCAAAGAACAATGAATGCCGTCTTTTATAATATGATTGGCCGATTTATGAAGGTCTACATTAATGACGTAATAGTCAAGTCGACCGATGGAGAGGAGCATCTAGTTCACTTATGCAAGTCCTTCGAACGAATGTGTTTCCATAAATTAAAAATGAACCCAATGAAATGTGCTTTTAGGGTGTTGGCCGGTAATTTCCTAGGTTTCCTTGTACATCAGAAGGGGATTGAAATAGATCAAAACAAAGCTAAAGCTGTGATTGATGCAAGACCATAGGGAAACAAGGCCGAGTTGCAGAAGTTCTTAAGCACCTTAATTTCTTACGACGGTTTATATCCAAATGTGCAGGCAGGACTATCATTTTTCTCTATTGTTGAAATTAAAGCAGGGTGCCAAATTTCTATGGTAAGCGGAACATCAGTTGGCTTTCGACCGAATCAAAGAATATTTGATGAAGCCGCCTATGCTAATGCCTCCTATCAAAGGTCGGCCGCTTAAATTATATATTCTTTGATTCTTTCGACCGAATCAAAGAATATTTGATGAAGCCGCCTCTGTAAGATTGATCAGAGCCCTCCTTATGCAATAAAACAATTTGTGAAAAGAGAGTGCATTCTACTATCTGAGCTGAGTATTACTCGATGCAGAAACATGGTATTTGGCCATGGAAATTTTCTGTTTATCTCTATACTTCGCGGCTACCAAGTTAAGGTATTATCAACTTGAGAAGACAAATTGAGTTTAAATTCCATTGATTGGTGATTCCTAGTTCCTAGTAATTTTTATTAATTGTTTTAAACCCTTCTACTTCACTGGATTAAAAACCTAGAAAACCCGATTAGTTATAAGCATGTTATCACTAGAGTCATTGTGGATCAACCTCAATATCATTGAGTTATTACTGCATCGTAGCCCTGCACTTAGGTTGATCATTTACCTTGTTGGATGTTTGTAAATGGATTTACATAGTTGTCTTCCGATTAAGAAGAATGGATTGGAATCCGATTCTAGTAGAGTTATTGACTTGAAAAAGACGAATTAGTTTCAAAATTTGTTAAGTATGGATTCCTAGATTCATAGTCGTTCTTAATTATTATTTAAATATTCTTCTTCTTCCACAGACCATCCATTTAATTCTAATTATGTTATTAACCACAATTCCGTGTGGATCGACTTCGATCTCACCGAGTTAGTACTACTATTCTGCATTTGGGATTGTTTAATAGTATAATTAAGGACTTGTAGTATGTCATAGCCTAGAATGTAATAAGAATCCTAGATAATAATAAAAGCTTTCCAACTATATACTCTTGTCTATATTTCGTGGAAGTGGAAATATCTTATGAATGTCTATGAATGATAATGTTCCTTATTTGTTTCCTCCGATACAAAAATGAGTTAACACTTGACCAACAATGTTGTCTTTATAGTAGGTCACATTGTTGTGGCGAGCACGAATTGGCTAAAGTAAAGTCCATGGTTGTTGGGATGACCTTTGTCTAAGCAATGGCAATAGTATGACGCAAACAATTTACATGGCACAGTGACTGAGAATCCTTCGTTTCGAGGGAAAAAGAGGAAGGCCTTTTGAGTGGAGGTAGTAGGCATATTTTCTTTTATCCTTGGAGTTGTTGAATATGAGATTACTAATGATTTTTACAAGATACAATAATAACAACAAGACCCTACTCGAGGGTGTGAAAGGTGCATGGGCTAAAAAGACCACATGTCTGTGAATATAGGATATTTTGTTGGATTTTATCCTTAGAGATGAAGAGAGAAATGTTATTATCAGGAGTTGTCATTATTGTTATTATTATTCTTATTATTATTTTTTTTTTGCACCTATGTGGTGAAAGAAATGTCACTAAATAATTAGTATTTTAGATGTATAAAATGCATCTAGTGCACATCTTCATGCATTAATTGTAATGAAAGAATGAACTAATATCCCCAATGTTCTAAACATTAAACAACCCCTTTCTTATTCTTTTTTTTTTTTTTTTTTTTTTTTAAATAGTTAATTGAGAGATTATGATAATGGCATTTGGATAATTCCATTAGCCATTGGGCGATAGGTGTATCATTTAGCCATTGGCGTTAGGCATCTCATATAGCTAGGTTGGCGTGATGGAATTGTTCATGGAAGGTGATGACGTCATATAGCTGTGTAGTCGACTGCATTTGATGTACTTTGACAAGCCATGGGATAATCGATACCTACTGTAGTGGTGCCCGAAGTATTTTGAGTCAAAGTGGATTGTTTGGATATTTAGAACAAAGAGAGATATTGGCTTTTCTTTTCTTTCAATTTGAGAAAGTGTGCATATTATGTATGATATGCGTTTCAAACTTTAATGGAATTGCAGGAAAGGGTTTTGAGAATGATATATGATTTCTTGGTGAGGTAAAATGTTCAAACAAGTGAGGCTCACCTTATCAACTTTTACATTTTTAAAATTCCTTTTTATCTAATCATGGAGGAGAAAGAAGTTAGTGATGTAGCTAAAAAGCTTCTTTTAGAATGTTCCGACTAATAGAAATGGTTGATTTTTGCAGTCATGTATGCATGGCTTTGCAGTGCATGGCACGGTGACCTTTGTGTGACACAATGTCTATGATCATAGCACAATAATGCATCTGGATGGTTGATTCTTAGGTCCTGGAATACACAGTAGAACTTTGCGCTTGCTGGAGTGTGTCGAACGCTCTCCCTTGCATCTGTTAAAAATGTTCAGCCCAAGCACACCCCTTCCACGCGGGTTACGCTATTGCCGCTTTTTTAGATTTACCCACGTCGGGTAAATTTGTAAAATGTGGACGTGCCAGAGCCATTTCCATACGCCAATCCTTTCTGTCGGGCGAATTATTTGATACTCAGGCGGATGTGATGTTTGATGCGCATACTCAAACACATGCATCCATTAACTCACAGTAAGAAAAACCTTCAACTAGGGTATCCAACGTTGGTTGCTCATCATCCACAAGTAAAATTTACTGAGGTCTTGTAATCGATGGATACCCATTTCTTTTTTAATCCAGACCAGTGATATTCTTCATTTGAACCGTCCACTTAAACATGCACTAATCACCCAGCTATGAACACAAATTAACAAAACCTTTTATTTTAAAGCCATTTATATTAAAACCCTAAATATGAACGGTTTAATTCACGTTCAGTTTATTTCTAGTGTGTAGTTATTACGCCTGCGTATCAACCATTACGTACCTGCCAGAGTAATAGAGTTTTCTCTAGTCTCTCCTTTCATGTCCGTAAGTATAACCTTGTCATAGCGTCAGTCGACAAACACGTCTGCTCTACACGTGGATGCGCACGATTAGATGCTGGACCCGGGCCTGATATGTCAAATCAACGTCAAATCAACGGTCATTATTTAAAGCACGAATTCGGAGGAAATCTTGCATTATCATTAAAATACTATATTTTTAGGGCTGGCTGCTGTTTACATCCACTCCGTGTGATTGGCACATTAAAAGCAGCTTTTTTACGGGCAGTTATCTGATACTCGGTCAATGTATAACGCTTGATACGCCTGCGCTCGTAGAAATGACTACGGATCATCTGTTTGCGTCAAGCAGTAAAATTGTATTGTTGCAATGTAATTGGAACATATGATCGCGGAATGCATTAAATTTGCATGGCTGACTGAGATCGACCAACCACTATACAGCGAAGGAGGAAAAAAGCAGAAAAGTCGTGGTTTTGGCTTGTACACCCGGCGCGCATTATCTCAAGTTAGACCGACTGGATTGTTGAACCCACGGAGTCAGTCCCAAAATCGAAGACATTTGTTTATTGGATTAGAACCGTTAGATATATTCATTTTTAACCGTTAAATTAATGTCCACCAATCTGATAGTTAGATAATAAAATAAGCCTAATTTTTAGATAATGATACAGCCAACATGGAATCATAATTAGGACAGTTTAATTTGAATTATTTATATTACACTATTCAATTTCCTATTTATATTACACTATTAGGAGGGATGGGATCGCAATATCCCGGGATATGCATGACGAGCCAAATAGACCCAGTAAACTTGTCCCGGATATAAGTAATCTCATGGATCTTAAAACAATCCACTGACATCACCATCATTACCTTAAAATTGATCCCATCCCTTGGTTGGACGGATTGGATGGTAAAATCCGAGATATGTAGGGCGTGCCAAACAGACCAGTGAACTTATCCCGGGATATAGCAATCTCATGGATCTTAAACCAATCCACTGGCACCACCATCATTACCTTAAAATCCATCCCATCCCACCTAATCCCATGGGATTCACCTGGCCAAACAGGCCCTTAGGGATTGAATGGTATTAGGGTGGATGGCATGGATTTCAAGGCAATGATGGTGTTGTCAGTGGATTGTCTTAAGATCCATTGGATTGCTATATCCCGGGATTGCTATATCGAGTCTATTTGACAAGCCTGGCCAATCCTGAGATTAAACCTTCCCATCCCTTCCAATCCCTCGAACCAAACACGTCTCAGGCAAATTTGAACGGATTAGGGTGGATTGGATGAGATTTAAAGGTAATGATATTATTGTCAATGTTTTGTCTTAAGATCCATGAGATTGCTATATCCCGGGATCAGATCACCCTATCCGTTTGGCACAGCCGGCCCATCCCAGGATTTAACTTCCAATCCCTTCCAATGTCATCCAATCCCTTCCAATCTGCCTGGCCAAACGGCCCGAAAGGTTTTTTCTTCTTCTTTTTTTTTTTTTTTTTTCCCCTTTATTTATATCCAATCTACTACGAATAAGGGAACTAGAGTCCCACCATTTTCAAAATGGTGGTGGCTCATCCTCCTCATATGTGACACTAGCTTACAGTTATCCAGATCATTAAAATTGTTGGGCATGTCATGGATAGACTATATCTCTTAAAATCAAACTGATAAACCAATCTTACCACTCAATTGATAGGGAGTGTTCCAAACTATTGCCGCAATCTTTTCATTTCAATTTTTGGTTCATGCTCCTCTGCTACACAACCGTGCCATAAGCAAGGCCAAGGATTCACCAAAATTTTCTTTAAATGGTGGTAAACTATGACAGGAGTAATGCAACAATCCTTTCAACTTTTTTTGTATTATCAGTACAACTTTTTACAGTTTATATCCAAAATCAGAAAGGAAGGACTGTATTTATCAATAGAATGGTGTAGATGTTTGTTCCAATATTTTAATGCTTCTTGGTAGTAAAGAGTGATGGGACCTTGATTGGATGAATATTCATGTCCTTTTCCTCTCTTTTTTTTTTTTTCGGCATTGAAATTTTAAATATTTATTATTATTTTACACAGAGTAGTGAAATTAAATATTTTAGTGTTTGATTTTTAGCACTAAAACTGAAAGGTGACACTTGACAACGTTTTAAGGATGGATGAATAGACATATTTTAGGAATTGATTTGTACTCGGCATTATTACTCGTTAAAACTCGGGAGAACATCACATTTAATCGGGGCCATTGTTTGGGCTTTTGGACGGTTGCTCTTAATGATCACACCATGGATATTACACGCCACACGATCCTCCTGCGAGGACCCGGCGGCAAATAGATGGTCTATAAAGACAAGAAAAAGGACAGTTAATGGAAAGAGGCTGGAGATGGATGGCTATGAATCATCCTTTGGGGGAGATTTTATTTTTTTTTTTTTCATGTTCAATTCAACCCATTAATTAATTATAATCATCATAGAATTAACAAAAATACCCTATACAACCAACATAAGAATGGAAATGGTACTGTGAGGTCGACCGGGTGGGAACTTCCCATGAGGTCGAGCTGTGTGGGCCCACAGTGATGTGCGTCGAACATCAACACTTAGCATTTGACGGGTCCCCTTTTGGCTATTGGATATCTCAAAATCAGAACTCAGGTGGGCCATACTATTTAAAAACATGTGAATACATTCCTAAAACATATAAAAGCACTTGGTGGACACGCATGAGTTTTGGATGCAGTTGAAACTTGGTCTGACCTGCATCCACATGAGTTTTGGATGCGATTGAAACCTCATGCATAAAACATATAACAGCACTTGGTAGGACACACACATTAGATGGGCTGGATTTGTGAACCTCAGTGGCCCAAATAAATTATTAGGAAGGTTTTAATAGGAGATAACCCCTCTCAACTGTTGTATGCGGTGTGACCCACCCAAGTAGATGTTGGACAACATCACAGTGGGGCCACACAACTTGACCTTATAATACCATTTCCATATATATATATATTATATATATATATATATATATATATATATATATATATATATATATATATATATATATAAAGGCTTGATCTCTGTTGTGTTAGGCTTTCTAGCTTAGGCATATTCACTATCCTGTGGGGCATTCTAGCCAAGCCATTCACCGCTGTGCTGGGCTCCTTAAGTTGGCCTGTTTTGTTATACGGGACATTTTTTACTGTACCTGTTTTGTTGTGTTGGATCTTTTGGCCAGAACTGTTGTTGCACCGCGACTTTTAGGCTTGTTACTTCTCGACTATCGAATTTCTTATTGGATTTGATGTCCAGTTTCGTTAAAAAACTAGATAAGAAACTCGAACCATTGTACTTTTGCATTTGAACCGTTGTGTGCACTTGAAGTAGTTGGTAGATATTCTCTTCAAACCTATTTCGGTACATTGTCGGTCCATATTACTGGGTCCCTGATATCTTTTTGAGATTTTGCTTGTTCATTTGTACCGTTCTACATCACTTGCATATGGACTGACTCAGTTGTTTTGGAAGGTTTATTTTATTTCTCTATAAACTTGTGAATGCCTTCAAATTAAAGTTGTTCCTACCCGGGTACTTTGAGCTTAAGGAAGAGCGGTGTTATAAAGTAGATTAGTACGTACAATACTTATTAGAACAGTGTAATTGTAGACGATAATGAATAAAACAAATTAAAGACACATACGGTTGTTCGTCGATGAATAAAACACAACAATAATTCCCCAAAATGTAACTTGTGTTGTTATATGTCTTTAATTTGTACATAGAACAAAGGTTCAAATGATTGACCACCTGCTTGATCAACCAAGTGAACTTTGAATTATACAGATTGTCTTTGAACAGTTTTGGACAATCTTAATTGATCGAACTATTGGGTTGATTGATCAATAGAATTCAGAATACTTGTAAACTCTCTGCACAATTTTGAGCATGTTCGATTGATTGAACATGAGAGCCCAATCGATTGAGGACTACTCGATCAATCTCGATTAATCGATGTTTAGATCAACAACAGGTATAATTTTATATATTGCACAATTAGTTTGCTATTCCTACTGTTATGCTATATATATATATATATATATATTATATATAATATATGTTGTTGGGTGTAATTACAGAATTAGGGTAATTCCAATCAAGGTTTAATATTTTTAGGGTTTGAAGAGGAGAAAGAGGATTTTTTTTTTTTTTTTTTTAAAATTTTTTTTTTTTAAATTCTTCTATCTCTTATATTTATCATTTCCATAGTGATTTGTTGTCGCTTTATGTCATGGTTTTTTTCCAAAAGAGTTTTTCTATGTAAAACTCGTGTGTACCTATGCATGCTTTGTTATTATTTGCTTATTATCGTGTGATTTGAATTCGGAGTTTGCTTCTGTAGTCCTCCAACAAGTGGCATCAGAGATAACATTGGGGATTCAAGTTTAGATCTAAGACATGACGAGTAAGGGATAAAACATGAAGCATAAAATGGAGAAGTTCACCAGTAAAAATAACTTTAAAGTATGAAAGATAAACATTAGTGATCTTTTAGTTTAGCAAGGGTTGCAACACACACTCCTTGGTGTAGAAAAGCGTCCAACGTCTATGAGCGATGAAGAATGGAAAGAATTAGATGAGAGGGTGAAAACCTTGGTCCAACTATGTTTGGCAGATGGCGTTTTATACAATGTCCTTAATTAAAAGACAACAGGATTTTCGAAGAAATTATAGCTTGTACATGATGAAATCGTTGTTGAAACGTCTGTATTTGAAAAAACAATTCTATAATTTGAAGATGGCAGAGGGATCGGATCTTAATGATCACATCAGCGTGTTTAATTAGATACTTTCCAAATTGACAAGTATGAAGGTGAAATTGGAGAGGAAGGTTAAGTCCTAATTTTATTAAACTCTCTTTCAGAGTATTATGGTATCTTCGTAGACACTATGTGCCATGATAAAGAGACAATTGAGGTTGAGACTGCCATCTCAGTCCTTCAATCAATGATGTTGAGAAAGAAGGACAACGACATGTGGTCATCTACGAATGCGTTGGTAGTTAGAGGAAGAAATTCTAAGCGAAAGAAGGGAAACTATTATGGTCCAAGTTTAAGGAGAAGAAAAAGATGAAGTGTTGGAAATGTGGAAGATAGGATATATGAAGATCGATTGTCAAAATCCAAAAGCCCAAAAGACATAAAGCAGATGAAGCACCGAATGAGGCCAACACAACGAAATCAAGTGAGGATGTAGGCACTATTGATGTTCTAATCACATCCAAATACAACTATCTCAGCAATGAGTATATTTTGGATACAGGGTCATCATACCACATAACCTCGCATCGGGATTAGTTAACAACATACAATGAGCGTCATGGTGGCCAGGTGTTTATGGGCAATGGTATTGCTTGTAAGGTCGTTAGAATCGGATCGGTGCACATCAGGATGTTTGATAGGATGGAACACATTCTTATAGGTGTGAGACATTCTTGACCTACAGAAGAATTTGATCTCTCTGGGAGCTCTTAAGGCAATTGTATGTAAGTTTATTGGTTTTGATTGCATCTCAAAGGTTTCAAAGGGGGCACTCATAGTGATGAAAGCGCAGCAAAACGGTAACTTTTAAAGGTTGATCAGGAATACCATATCAGGTAGAGTTGCAACGTCTATAGTGGAGTCCACGTTAGCACATTTGTGGCATGTACGTCTAGGCCATATGAGTGAGCATAGTGTGAAGGTACTTTCTTATCGTTCCTTGATTCCTGCATTTAAAAGTGTTGATTTTGATATATGTGAGTATTGTATATACGATAAACAATCATAACTATCTTTTAAATCAAGTAAACAAGTTAGTAAGGGTGTTCTGGACTATGTATATTATGATGCATAGGGGTTTCGCCTATTGGTTTTGGAGGAGGGTCATTATTTTTCATTTTATTCATAGATGACTACTCTAGAAAGGTTTTGGTGTACTTTATGAAGTACAAATATGATATTTCCACCACTTTCAAGATTGGGAAGTCGATGGTAGAACAATAATCATGGTAGAAGTTTAAAATTTTGATGACATACAATAGAAGCGAATTTACTTTTTAGGAATTCAACCAGTTTTGCAAAGATGAGGAGATTCTAAGGCATAATATAGTGAAGCACACACATGAAAAGAATCATATGATGGAACAGATGAATCAGACTCTCTTGGAGAGAGCCCGAAGTATGTTGAGTAATCATGCATTCGGTAAGGAATTATGGACTGAGGCTGTTAATATGACTTATTATCTTGTCAATTGGTATCTTGTCAATTGGTACTCGTCTATGGCGATAGACTGTAAGATTCTAAAATAAGTGTGGAGTTGTCATGATATAGATTATTTATAGTTGAGTGTATGTGGTTGTGATGCTTACTATCATGTACCGTCAGTTCAAAAAGATAAGATGGACGAAGTGTTAAGAAGTATACTTTTTGGGTTATGGTGATGGTGTGAAGGGACATGGAAGAACACGATTAGTCGCGACGTCAAACTTGATGATGAATCCTTGTTCTGTAAAGATGAACACAAGGAACCAGAAAAATCAGCAATGATTGAAGTTAAAATCCACAAGGGTGAAACACAGGAAGAAAACTGTCACGCCCCAAACTCGAAAACCGGGCTCACAGAAATCCCGATCGCCGAATCCAGTGCCGACAGCCACCATAGTACCCCATTCTTGGCTACCGACGCCCATATGCCAGATTCCGATCCTGGGATCCTACAAGGAGGATTTTCCAATGTACATTTATCTCGTAAGAAGTATAACCAAAAGTTTACCCAAATCACAAAGGCAACATCATCATCACATATCCACTAATATAATCATTTGAATACAGTGCTGAAAGGGAAATACATATATTGAAAATTGAAGCTCCAGAAGACAGCTGCACACTCGAAGCTCAACGCTGCTGCGACCTAACGCCACTTGCATGCATCTATTGTGCATAAGCTTATAGAAAGCTTAGAGGGTGGTATAAGTGTGTGCGCAAGGTAAGTGTTAAGTATGCAACATCAGAACAATGCAGAAACACGCTGGCAAGTCCATAACTTCATCAGCCTTTTTCAGGCTGTCACGCCCCAATCCTGGAAATCGGATTCACAGGAATCCCGATCGTTGAATCCGGTGCCGACAGCCTCCGTAGTACCCCATTCTCGGCTCCTAGCGTCCATACGCCAAATTCCAATCCTGGGATCCTACAAGGAGGATTTTTTTTTTGTACATTTAACTCGTAATAAGCATAACCACAAGTATACCCAAATTGCAAAGGCAACATCAACATCACACAAAATTGAAAAGGGGTGAGAGAGAAGCACCCACCTTTGATCTTCTTGGATTTCTTCTTCCATTAATGCATTTTAAAGCTCCAATGGTTGAGATTCAACGATCTCGATGGATCATGGATGGTGAAGATGGGAGTTAGGAAGTGGGCCACACAAGGCCTCTCATGGAGGCTTAGATGATTCTTGCATGGAGAATGAGAGAGAGAGAGAGAGGAGAGAGAGAGAGAGAATGAGAGAGGTGATGGGAGAGAAGTGATGGGAGAGGGATGGGTGAAAGGTGGTGGGTGTACTTGATGTAAGGGAAAGTTGACTTTGGAGAGGGGTGGTTGTACTTAGAGATGGTTGCTTGTACTTGACTTGATTTGATTAATTGATTTGATGGGTGGTAGAGATTCTCTCAGAATTACAACGCGCGGTGTTTTCCTCGAACTGAACGCGGCCCACATCTCCTGGCCTGGGTATCGCCTTGGCGCGTGAGACACGTCAACGGAACTGCGGCGACGGTGCGGTCGCACTGGTACAAGTCTCGGGTCGAGCTAGCTCTGATATGCAGGACTCGGCTTATGATCGCGCGCAAACGTCAAATATAGGTCACAGATTACCGAAATTGGTCCTGAAGGATCGCGGGGTTTGACGGAACAAAACGGACTACGATACGGGTCTTACAGCTCTCCCCACCTAATAAAAATTTCATCCTCAAAATTTACAGAACAGATGAGGGAAGGGAAAACATCGTCAAGTATATATGTCAGGCTCGATCGAGTTACAAAAGGATGAAGATAGCGCTTTCTCTAATCTTAACCTCGCCCTCCCAAGACGCGTCCTTCAGAGAATGATGAACCATACTAATTCTCAGATCCTGGATGAGAAACGATTGGAACGGAAATACCATGCAGCCTCGTAATATTAATGGTAGGGAGCTATGTCAGAAAATCTCTAAGTTATTCGAACTCGGGGATCTAGTCATTCTAAGTTCTCAACAATCATCGAGTGAAGGGTAGCTATCAGCAGATATGTGATGTTATCTTCAGGTATCCCCAAGTTATGCTCTGATACCAACTTCTGTCACCCCCCAAACCCGAAAATCGGATTCACAGGAATCCCGATCGCCGAATCGGTGCCGACAGCCTCCGTAGTCCCCATTCTCGCTCCTAGCGTCTATACGCTAGATTCCGATCCTGGGATCCTACAAGGAGGATTTTTTTATACATTTAACTCGTAATAAGCATAACCACAAGTATACCCAAATTACAAAGGCAACATAAACATCACACAAAATTGAAAAGGGGAGAGAGAGAAGCACCCACCTTTGATCTTCTTGGATTTCTTCTTCCATTAACGCATTTTAAAGCTCCAATGGTTGAGATTCAACGGTCGAAGATGGATCATAGATGGTGAAGATGGGAGTTAGGAAGTGGGCCACACAAGGCCTCTCATGGAGGCTTGGACGATTCTTGCATGGAGAATGAGAGAGAGAGAGAATGAGAGAGAAAGAGAGAGGTGATGGGAGAGAAGTGATGGGAGACGGATGGGTGAAAGGTGGTGGGTGTACTTGATGTAAGGGAAAGTTGACTTTGGAGAGGGGTGGTTGTACTTAGGGATGGTTGCTTGTACTTGACTTGATTTGATTAATTGATTTGATGGGTGGTAGAGATTCTCTCGGAATTACAACGCGCGGTGTTTTCCTCGAACTGAACGCGGCCAACATCTCCTGGCCTGGGTATCGCCTCAGCGCGTGAGACGCGTCATCGGAACCGTAGCGATGGCGTGGTCGCACTGGTACAAGTCTCGGGTCGAGCCCTGGCTCTGATATGCCGGACTCGGCTTAGGATCACGCACAAACGTTGGATATAGGTCGCGGATTATCAGAATTCGTCTGGAAGGATCACGGGGTTCGACGGAATAAAATGGACTACGATACGGGTCTTACACAGGCTATCTAATACAAAAGCATGGTAAACCAAATGCTATGTGCTGAGGATACAATGCAATATGCGGTGCGAATGAAATGACCAAGCTTGAGTGTGAAGTCAGGATGATAGTACGTAGCATCGCAGGCTATGGGGTCCATCACAAGTGACTTCTATCTAAACCAGTCCCATACGTAAATTTAGATAGTCAGACTCAGTGTGGTAAACTCCTGATCTCAGGTTGGTCGTGTGCCCCAACGAAATCCTGGCCATTGCGAAGGTACACATAACAAATTAGTTGCGCACCACTAGCCCGAGTGGATAATGAATGAATGAATGAACGAGGAAAATGTTGAGTATGTAACTCCTGCTCAATAAGTCCACATATTAGTACCGTACATCTCAGGGATATCACCGGGGTTAAGTACACTCCATACTGGCTGCCGCCTCCCTAGCAGCACAGCCATGCAAGTGGAAAAGACCTCAATACCTACCTACCAGCAGTGTACCGATGCCTACCCGGCTCGTCGATAGCGGACCCATTTGTGAGCTGGTCAAACTCAACTTAGCTTACAGCCCCCTCACTCAAGCTAGCGGACCCACCTGCCCACATGTGCAACACGTGTGGGGTGGGCCCCACCCACTGCCAAGTGGGCAGTTTGGATATACACATACTTCATGAACGGGCCAACAGAATTGCTGACATTAATGCAAATGGACGGACGATCTGGATGTAACACAGACCTCATGTGGGACCCAAAACTTGCTGACGTCACTTACAACAGACGAACGGCTGGGATATAGAATACGTACATTAAGGTAGGTCCCACCCCACACGTGCCACACATGTGGGGTGGGCCCACGCCCAAACAGATGGACGGTCAGATAAAATACATACATCAGAGCCCCACCGTCCATTGTTGAACAGTGGGATGCAATACATACCTCAAGGCGGCCACGTGGGTGGGGTCCACTTGTATGGACTGATGGCGTGGATAATACATTAGGTGGGTCCACGTCAGCGTGGCCCACCAACTTGAATAAGCTGATATTTCTATTTTCCTTCATGCAGTCCAGCAGCCTCTGTTGTTAGACGTTCCACGGCTTGAACGGTCTGGATGTTATGCGTCCATCAAGGTGGGGTCCACGTACACATGGCCCACCAGCCACATACATCAAGGTGGCCCCACGCCTAGGTGCTGGACGACGTGGATGGTACACGTACATCACGGTGGGGTCCACGGATCAAGCTGATAATTATGTTTTCCCTTCAACCGGGCCTACCCAAAACGGGTAGCAAGGTGGGCCTCTTTTGGATAGCGGTGTGGCCCATAAAATGGACAGCGTGGATCATACATCAAGGTGGGCCATCATACACAAAAGGAGGGAGAAAGAATGAGAGAGAGAGAGAAAAAAAATCGTGAGATGGAGGGCTCCGCCACTATGAGCCCTCCTAGGATTACAATACATAAATCAAGATGGGTCCCAAATAGGATCTATACCATCAATCGGTAGGCCCCACTTGGTCCATCACAAAAATCACAATCTAATCCTATAAACACCCCCCGATTTCTCTTCTTCTTGAATCTATGAAAAGCTAAGCTCCTTGGCTCCTTCTTTGGAGGAAGATGAGGATTGAAGGGTGGAGATGAGAGTTAAGGGGTAAGAAGTGGGCCACACACTAGGCTCTCCTTGCTCTCCTTAGAGCTTGGATGGTCCTCTCTCTTGGGATTCGCTTGGAATGGAGTGAGAAAATGAGAGAGGGAGGAGTGGTGATGGGATGAAAAGGGATGGTTGATGGGTGGTAAGAGTTGTGTAAGAGAGTGACATGAGGGGCATGGGTTGTGTTGACTTTTAGGTGAGAGAGGGATGGGTGTTGTACTTGATTGATTGATGGGATTGATTTGATAGATTGTAGAGATTCTTTTCTCGGGATTTGTAACGCGCGACATTTTCTCGAAATAAACGTGGGCCCACAACTCTTGGCCTGTGTATCGTATCAGCGAGTGAGACGCGACGTTGGAACCATGGCGATGGCGCGGTCGGTAGGACACAAGTCTCGGGTCGAGTCGACGTAGATATACGGGATGCGACTTAGGGTTACGCGTAAACACCGGTTACAGGTCGCAGGTCGCTGGAATTTGACGGGGAGGATTGTGGAAGTCTACGGAACTGTATGGACTAGGATACAGGTCTTACAAAGACGAACAATATGTAGAGGTACATGAGGAGGTGAAATATGCACTTGTGAGGAAAAATCCACCTAGAGATCAAAAATTACCAAGTAGATACATAAATGGCTCGAATTTTACATTTGTCATTATTAAGGATGAGGGGGATCCATTTACCTTCCAACAATTCAAGACAAGATGGACTCTCTGTACAAGAATGAGATCTGGGAGTTGATGGAACTTTCTTCTGAGCGTAAAGTGATCGGGTCCAAGTGGATTTATCAGAAGAAATATGATAAATATAAGTCCAGATTGGTAGTGAAGGGACATGCTAAAAAAGAAGTCGTGAACTTCAGTGAGATATTCATGTTGGCTGTTAAGCAAGTATCTATTATATTTGTATTGGCACTGGTTGTCCAATACAACCTGAACTGGGACAGATGAATGTGAAGACTGCTTTCCTACATGGGGAGTTGGAAGAGCATATCTATATGAAGTAACTAGAGTAGTTCAAAGAAAATGGATTTGAAAATAAGGTTTGCATGTTAAGGAGGTCATTGTATAGCCTGAAACAATTGCCTAGGCAATGGTAGAAGAAATTTGATACTTTCATAGTGAGTCGACAGTTTAACAGAAGTGAATATGATCATTGTGTCTACTTTAAGACATTAAATTATGGACAATTCATTCTATTGGTATTATATATTGATGACTTGCTTATCACTAGTCAAAGCATAGTTGAAATCAACCTATTGAAGACTTGGTTACTAGGTACATTCGAAATGAAAGATCCAGGGGCTATAAAGAAGATTCTCCGCATAAACATACACAGAGATAAGGAGATTAACAGATTACAATTGTCTCTGGATGAATATCTTGATAAACTTATTGGTGAAGTTTGGGATGGACAAGGATAAGCAAGTTAGCACCCCCGTGCTGCTCACTTTAGGCTTTCTCAAGAGAAATGTCCCATTACAGATGAAAAATAGGTTATGTCTCGTGTACCCTATTCGAGTGCGGTTGGTAGCTTGATGTATTTCATGGTCTCTACGAGACCAAATATTTCACACGCGGTCAGTGTTGTGAGCAGATACATGTCAAACTCCGGTAAACAACATTGGGACGTAGTGAAATAGCTACTTCGTTATTTACGAGGTACAACGGACTACGTCTTGGCATTTCAAAAATTAGAGGAAAAACTTGTACGCTATATGGATTCATATTACGTAGGAAATGTGGATAGTAGAAGGTCGGCTTCCGGTTACTCGTTGTTATTAGCGGGTGGAGCGATCAGTTGAATATCGAAGCTTCAATCTGTGGTTGCTCTTTCCACAACAGAAACTTAGTATATGGAAGTGACGGAGACTTTGAAAGGAGGTATTTTGTTGCGTTTAATGATGAATGAACTTGGGCTTTAGTAGGAGGCCGTTTTGGTTAATAGGCATGATCAATTTGGAAAAAAAATTGGTTTACCATTCTAAAACTAAACATATTGATATTTGTAATCATTTTATCCAACGAGTGCTTGAGGAATGTGGTGTCACTCTCGAGAAGAACACACAAGCATGAATCTGGTGGATATGCATACTAAGGTGGTTTTTAAGAAGAAGTTCTGATTTTGTTCAACTTATATGAGTCTGGCGAAAGGTTAATGAAGGAGTGTGCATAAGAAGTGACAACGATGGTGAAGCTATGATGGAGGCGATTAGAGATAGAGCGTGAAGAAATGGTTCATGATGAATGAATCCATGGTAGAGATTATTGTCAGATATGTCTTCCATCTGTACATGGAATATGGATTCAATTGATTGACCACCCTTGTTGATCAATTGAGTGAGCTGTAAATTATACAGATTAGTCTTTGGATAGTTTTAGACAATCTCGATCAATCAAACGGTCGGGTTGATCGATCGACATAATTTGGAATATAATTGTTTGCTCTTGGGACAATTTTGAGTATTCGATTTATTGAATATGGGAGCTCAATCGATCGAAAACTACTCGATCGATGTCGATCGATCAATGCTTAAATAGATGATGCATGAAATTTTGTGTAATTGCGCAATTAATTTCCTACTCCATGTGTTTTGTTATATATGGGTGTAAATGAGGGTTTAAGGTAATTTTAAACAGGGCTTAAATGTTTCAAGGGTTCGGAGATGAGAAAAGAGGGTTTGCTTAATTGTAAGTTCTTTGATTTCTTATACTTACCAATTTCATAGTGATTCGTTGTCGCTTTGTGCCACAATTTTTTCCCGAAAGGTTTTCCATATAAAATTCATATGTACTTATGCATGCTTCTTTTTTCTTCTTCTTCTTCTTCTTTTTTTTTTTTTTTTTTTTTTTTTTTTTTTTTTTTTTTTGCATTTGCTTATTGTCATGTGATCGAATTTGAGGTTTGCTTCAACGGTCCCCTAACAACCCGGCTAAAAAAGCTTACCTTCTCAGTCATAAACCATGATTGTATCAGGCGGGTCATGCATCGAGTTGATTTTCGCTTCCGTTAGTGTGTCTATTCTAAAGAACTTTCGTCCATGCTCTTGCGTCGGTCTCTCCTTATTTAAGTGAATGACTTCAGTGATAACTTCTTTTGTGTCTAAAAATAGCTAGTGGCAACATTGTCTGTCTTAATAATGGACTTGGAAAGCTAACCTTGAGTTGATGTTAACTTCTTTAAAATATCACCATTATATAGAAGGAAGTGCGTGACATTGAACACATCGAACGTATGGATACAACCTAATAGATGTAGGCATTAGGCATTGTTGTTGATATTCTCAACAATATCATGTGGTCCAATCTTATATGAGCATGCAACTTATTATATTCACTGGTAGGAAATCTATCTTTCTTGAGGTGACCCATATGAAATCACCCACCTTGCACACAATTTTTTTATTATACTTATCAACTTCTATGGCAATTTCCTTCACATGTACAACATTGATATGATTTGTAAATCCTTGGTCTTTCCACTCACTTAGCCCAACTATACTTAAGGGTTTTGTGTATAACTTCAATTTTACTTATGTTACCTATTGATATATTTAAGGGGATGTGGTCGGGTAGGTTATACACTTCAATTTTACTTATGTCGTCTATTGATATATTTAAGGGGATGTGGTTCGGTAGGCTACTTTATTTGGGCTCCTCCGATAGGTTACCCTATTCGATAAACTTGGCCCAAATAAGGTCCACATTGGGTTGGATATCCTTCATCTAGGGTAAACTCTCGGGAAGAGAATGGAGTGACACATCTTGATATTCCTTGTTAAATCACAAGAGACTACATTGGAAACTATTCGATGTTTATTTTGCAGAAAATAACATGGATATATAAAAGAGATGGGAGATCTATGGTAGATATGGAGAAATCTTAATAGATAAGCATCTTTTTAGAAAAAGAAAAGAAAAGAAAAGAAAGTATTGAAATATCTTTTTAAAAAAAAGTTAATGTAGAAGATTATTCTAATTTACTTTAACTCTTCTCAAAATCAATGTTCTTTGAAAGGAGTAACTTGAATTTGAAAAGTATGATGAGCATTTATTCAAATATAAAAGAAAAAATGTAACAATAGCACGAGACGATTAAATGATGAGTAATTATTGAGGGTCAAATATTGCATATTGGACCCCATGTATATCTTGGTTTTATGAACATGATACTGCTTAATGTCCTATTTTACTCATGTTTGTGTTGCAAGGTGAATTTGAGAGCTTGGATTGGAAAATGTGTTAAAAGCATGGATTTAATGCTGAAAGATAACCAAGGCAAAGAATGGATATTAGGAGACAAAGATTGAAGATTTCAAGGTCCCAAGATTCAAGAAAACCAAGTGGAGAAGGAACGAAGCCGAAAAAAGAAGTGCAGAATACACATTGATTGTGTCATTGAGCACTATTTGATGACATCGAGGACACATTTAATGACATCGAACACAGGTCGATGACATCGAATTTATGAAGAAAAATCGAGTTAGTCATTGGACAAATTGAAGACGTTTTTCGATGACTTGAGAACTTGTTTGATGACTCGAAGCTTTACTCAATGACATTGAAGACCTGCTCGATGACATCGAATTTTCTATGGAATTTCGGCAAAACTCGCTGACATATTGGGCACCATTTTCGATTACTCGAAGCAGTCCTCGATGACATCAAAGATCTACTCGATGACATCAAAGGTCTCTTCAATGACATCGAATTTATTGAAGAAATTGGAATAACTCTCTGGACTGTTTTGGACGCATTATCGATTCCTCGAACAATGTTCGATGACATCAAAGGCCTTTTCGATGACATCGAAGGTAGGTTCGATGACATAGAAGGTTGCAAAGTCTGGATGAAGCTATAAAAGTGCGAAAAGCACATACAAAAGACACCTTCGATGAATCAAAGGTTGTTTGATGTCATCGAATGGATTGGGCAAAGTTACGTAGAGTTACACGGAGTACGTAAATTTGAGGTAGTTTCTGGATTTTTCCAAAGAGGTGGAAAGGAGGTGTTGCACAACTATAAATAGGAGTCCCTAGTGCATCCCTGGGCATAATCTAGGGTTTGAGGAGCAGAGTCAAAGCGTGGAGAGCCATCGCCAAGAGTTCTTCTTCTTTCTTTCTTAGTTTTTCATGCTTCTTTTAGGGTTTTAGTTTCAATCATGACTATGGTTGGTTAAACCTCTTCGTTAGGGCTAAGAGGTGAAGCTTGTAGCATGATGGGATATTTTCTATTGCTTTGATTCATTTAAGTTGAACTCTCTTTGGTTCTAGTTTGATATTTAAAGAAATACTTTCAGTTTTTAATGGTTTATTAAGACTCGAATTACAATAGATTTGCGATAGCTTTGAGTATGTTCTTTTCATGAATTGAGATTGTGAAATTAGGAAATCTTATTGTTCACCATCGTCCCTTGGGCATGGTTGGATGACGAAATCCCTTGTAATCTTCATGATTCTCTTATGTTTGGTTATGAGATTGGTATATCATATTGTGAGCCATTGTCTCCTAGGCATGGTTTTGTGATGGAATCACTTCCAGTTTTCACAACTCTCATCCATAGAGAATTAGGTCAAAGGAATTTAAGATTTGGTTTTACTGAGATATCTTCTAATTGGATAAGATGGGACTCTGATTCCAGTTGTGTCCATGAATCAGGCATAGATCTCCTTGATCTCTATAAGTGGATCCTTGGAAAACCTAATTCCCACCTTTGAATTTATTAAGTTTCAGTTAAATAATTAATAATTACTCCCTCTACACTTACAAATTTAAGTTTACATCTTCTTCTAGTTCTACTTTTAGTTGCTTTCAGAATAATCACGCGATTAGTCCTTGTGGATTCGACCTCGGTCTCACCAAGATTATTACTGCATCGCGACCCTACACTTGGGGTTGTGAACAAGTTTTTGGAGCCGTTGCCGGGGATTGACGGTTGCGTTTTTTGGATTTAATTAGTTTTGGAATTAGGTTAAGATTATGATTTTTCTACTTTCTATTTTTAGGTTAGATTTTTTTTAGAATTATTTTAGAAACCAACTTAGCTTTCTATTTATAGGTTTAGAAGAATATAAACTTTCCTAATTTGTTTTTAGAAACTAAATTTTTAATTTTTAGAAACTTCTATTTTCTGTTCTTAGAAACTAGGTTGCTTTCTTTATTTTCTTTTTAGAAACTAATTCACTTTCCTTTTTCTTTTTCAGGATCCTAACATAGAACCTTCAAATTTGGTAACCTCTTTCTATTCTCTCTCTTTCTAATTATGGATTTCTATTTCCCTTCTTTTTTTTAGGTTTAGGTTAGAATCTAAAATTGAGAGCTGAGAGTGTTTCATGCCCAAGTGGGTCTGTGACAACACTTGACGTCTTTTGAGTGAAGGAGGATTAGTTGAGGGGTTATCTATCCATCACAGGATTAGACACCACTCGAGATCCTTAAGGTTAATTGAGGTTATGACTGCAAATCAACCTGCAAGTCAACTGGTGAATCAGCCGCAATCTCGAGTTGCCGAAGTCCAGGATGAGAATGAGGTGCACCATGCACCCCCGCCTCGTACTTTACGAGACCCCTTCTTGTATGATTTTTCCAGGAAACATGGACATCAAGCCTAGAGTGATCCAACTCCTTCCAAAGTTCCTTGGACTTGAATCTAAAAGTCCATACCTACACTTGCAAGAGTTTAACGAGGTTATAGCCACTTTATACTTTCCTAACATGTTTGAGGACACAGTCAGGTTGAAACTCTTTCCTTTCTCCTTGAAAGAAAAAGCTAAGACGTGGTTGCACTTACTACGTCTGTGATCTATTGGCACATGGAATAACATGATGAAGGAGTTCATAAAAAATTTCTTTCCACACCATAAAACGAAAACCATCAGGAAGTTGATCATGAACTTTGCCCAAAAGGAAGATGAAACATTCTTCCAATGTTGGGAGCGGTTCAAGGATCTCGTCAGTTCATGCCCACAACATGGTTTTGAAACATGGTGTATAACAACTTTTTTCCACGATGGACTGACATCTTCCATACTCCAATTTGTCGAGACAATGTGCAATGGGGAATTCATGAATAAGAATGTCGATAAGGTGTGGGATTACTTTGATAAACTCGCTGAAACCGCACAATCATGGGACATGTCACGCCCCAAACTCAGAAAACGAGCTCAAGAAATTTCCGATTGCCGAATCCGGCACGGATAGCCTCCGTAGTACCCCATTCTTGGCTCTCGGCACCCATACACCAGGTTCCGATCCTGGGATCCTACAAGGGAGATTTTTAACATCAATTTGATTCGTAATGAGCATAACCAAAAGCATAACCCACGAACAATAACCACAAGAACACCATCACAAAATTCACTATGATCAAAAACTTTAAAGTACAATGCGTATGAAGGGAAATACAAGATAATGATAACAGAAACTCCTGAGGCTCGACTACACGCTCCCACTGTGGCGAAGCTACTACTGCGTCCTGGCGTCACCTGCACGCATCAATCGTGCATAAGCTATAGAAAGCTTAGAGGTGGTGTAAACTGTGTGCGTAATGTGAACGTGCTCAGAGTGCAATGTCAGAGTAGTGCGGAATCATGCTGATGGATACATAAATGCAATCAGCCGTACCAAGGCTATGCGGTGCAATATATGAATGTTGTCGGCCATATCAAGACCATGCGATGTGAGATGCAACTCAAGCATATCAATCCTCATCCAAATCCTCATATCAATACAGCTCATCAAATATCAGTACAGTCTCAGTCTGGATAATCACTGGGGTCTAGTACACTCTACGCCAGCTTGCCGCCCCTATCTGAATGCACAACTAGGTGAGTGGAAGAGACCTCACTATCCGCCTGCCAATATCAAGCCAGGCTCGTCGATAGTGGACCTATTCCTCAAGCTGGTCAAACTCAACCTAAAAATTGCCCCCTCACTCAGGTGGGTAAGGTCACACCCCTTTCCAACCGACCACGATACAGTGGGAGACGCGGCCTACTAGTATACGGCCCTCGTTCGCTCATGCATCCACTCGGTCTCGACGTTGGAGTCATCCTTTGGTACCATCGGGTTTAGGAATTTTCACCCATGGACATCTATGACGCCCCGTTGCTAGAAACAGTATTTCAGGTATCCAATCCGACCATCCACGATGTATCTGTGGAGGCCATGACCCTGATGTTGTTAGGACATACAATAATCATAATCACACAATGCAAAGTGCATGAGTCATGCAGTCCAATCATGCATCAATCCTGTGCATACCGTGCACTCATGTGGGATAACTCTGCCTATTAGGAAGTCCATAAACCACCTGCACTATGACATATGTAATGGTCAATCGCATCTCATAACAAACATACAGATGATGCGTATGGGCATGTATTATGCTGTCATGCTGTCACAAACTCATGATCGGTAACGGTAGTCGGTATCGGCAATCGGCACCGATAATCGGCATTGATAATCAACCTCGACATAAGGTGGGGTCCATAGATGGACAGCCGATGATGGATCATCTAAAATCCATGGGGCCCAAGCATTTGGGTTAACCCACTATAGAATGATGAAAATGGGTCTAACAAGGTCTTAAGGGAAGGTCATAATGTGGACGTTCAACCATCATTGCCCATCAATGTGGTCATTTAACCAACATTGCTCCCAAGTAATGGCGCTCATATGGTCAATCGTATAATGGGTTCATGGTCTCGTACAAGGGTCTAATACATGTCATCATGGACCTTGATTGTGGGGCATATACGCATCACATTAGGCCTCACTCATGGGCCAGTACATATATCATATCGGGCCGTATCAAATGGGCCGATCAAATGGGCTGAATCAAATGGGTCGAATCAATGGGCCGAATCAAATGGGCCGAATCGATGGGCCGAGTCGAATGGGCCGAATCGATGGGCCGAATCAAATGGGCTGAGTCAAATGGGCCGATCACAACACAGTTCATCTATTTTTTATCAATACATCGTATTATATAAAAAAATGGATCATATTAAAAGATCAACTGGACCATACCACATCTAACAGCGATTATAATGATTTCCACAGTTAAGTTCCAATGGGTCCCACTATAGGGTTTATTTCCCATCCTGACTATTCATAAGGTCACAAGGACCAGGATTTGGAGGAAAAATAACTATCATAATGGTCCAAATTTTGTAACCCAAGGGTTTTAATGATGGACATTCAAACCCACAAATTTCTGTAATGTGGTCCACCTGATAATAGGATCTGTCTTATTTTTAGTCCCAAGCCTTGAGACAGACTTGCCAAAAGGATGGACGGTAGGAATACGATGCAACCATACATCACGGTGCGGTCCACGTAGTGGCCCACCAATAAAATATTATTAAAATATTATATAATATATAATATAATATTATATATTATATATATACCCTCACTGTGGCAACAGACTGCTCGCACTCACGGTGTACACGTTATGATAAAGGAGGGTCCCACGTAACAGTGGCCCACCATAGTAATATATAATATGTAATCTAATATATTATATAGTATATATATATTATATGTATTATATATACATATATTCATATACGTGTGTGTGTGAAGCCGTGTAGTGGCAGCGTCAGCGTCCAGAGACGTTGGACGACCTGGAATAAAGGGGCCCACCGTAAAACTGGATGGACGGCATGGATGCTCAAACACACCAGGGGGTGGGACCCACGTAGGTGGCCCACCAGCGAAATAAATCTGCTTTGTTTTAGTCCCAAAGTGCTGCTACTAGTACTGCACGTGCAGCAGCAGCTAGCTGGCATCAGCTGTTGGCCCCATCAAATCGGATGGACGGTTGGGATTTAAGATGGATGGACGGCTTGGATGGATGAAGCCATCAGCGTGGGTCCGCATGGATGATCTAGATGGATAAATTCCACCAGCATGGGGTAGTGACGACGCTGCCAATCCGTTCATCGGGTGGGTCCCACGTACGTGGCCCACCTCCAGAAGGTACACACACACACATATATATATATATATATATATATATATATATATATATATATATATATATTATAATATAAATATAATATTATATTATATTATATTATATTATAATATGACATAATGTATATAGGCTATGAAGAGTCCACCGTCCAGACCCTGATGCTCTGAACGGTGCACATCTGACGCATGTATCATGGTGGGTCCACACGTGTGGCTCACCTCATCACTCGGTAAGCTGACATTTGTGCTTTCTCTTCATCTGGGCCTGTCCAGACGGACGGGCAGCAATCCCGTCCGCTGGACAGTCCAACAAGGTGTGCCCAATGCACGGACGACACGGATATGATACATACATGATGTGGGCCACACACACATCAGGTGGGCCATACACTTTTACATCATCCATACAAGAGAGAGAGGAAGAGAGAGAGAGAGAGAGAGAGAGAGAGAGAGAGAGGTAGAGGGACCCCGCCACTATGGGTCCCTCTCTTATACAATGCATATATCAAGTGGGTCCCATAATAAGTGGGCCCTAAAATCTGAAATCAACAGTGGATCACCCACCTATCGGCCTTCTCCTTAGCTCATTGGACTCCTATGCTCCTTGCCTTCAATTTTGATGGAGGATGATGATGAATGGATGGTTGGGTTGAGAGATGAGAGAGAGGGAAAGTGGGCCACACTTGTTGTTTTGGGAGAGCTTGGGGAGGCTTGGACGTGTAATGTTTGGTTGCTTGGGAATGAAGAGAGAAAATGAGAGGGAGAGAGAAGTGATGGGTGAAAAGGGATGGGGTGATGGGTGACGGTTGATGGGTGTTGTAAGAAAGGGATGAGTGGAGAGAGAGAGAGAAAGAGAGAGTTGACTTTGGGAATGGGAAGGGATGGGTTGTCGTACTTGGGGTATGGAGTGTACTTGACTTGTACTTGACATTGATTGATTGATTCATGGGCTAGTTGTAGAGATTCTCTCAGAATTCACAACGCTCGGCGTTTCTTTGGAATGAACGCGGGCCCACATCTCCTAGCCAGGGTATCGGATCGGTACGCGAGTCCCGGCGTTGGAACTACGGCGACAGCGCGGTTGCTAGGGTACAAGTTTTGGGTCGAGCCGACTTCGGTATGCAGGACTCGGCTTAGGATCGTGTGCGAATATCGTATACAAGTCGAGGGTTGCCGGAATTCGACCGGGAGGACCGGGGAAGCCTACTGAACAGTACGGTCTAGGATATGCGTCTTACAGGACATCACCCCAAAACCTAGCGTCATATCTAAGTCTACTCAAGTAAGGGAGAGATGTGGGATATACTTGCTGAAAGAGGATGATGATATAAATGCTAAAGTGACCAGTCTCGCAAGGAAGGTCGAGCCCATGAAACTTAAGAAGGATAAGGCTAAGGAAGTTGTATGCGGTATCTGTGCTTGCAACATACATACAACTGAAAATTGCTCAACGATACCTACTTTTCAAGAGGCATTGAACGAGTAATCGACTGCCGTGAACAACTACCAAAGACATTTCAGTGGAACCATCTCTAACACATACAATCCTAGTTGGAGAAATCATCAGAACTTTAGTTGGAGGAATAGACAAACTGCTACTTCTTAAGGAATCCCTAACCAATTCTTGAATCAAGGGAAACCTCAAGAAGATCCGGTATGGAAACATATTCAAAACCAAGAGTGTAAGACCTGTATCCTAGTCCTTACCATTCCGTAGACTCCCACGATCCTCCCGGTCAAATTTTGGTGACCCGCGACCTGTAATCGGCATTTGCGAGCGACCCTAAGTCGTATCCCACAGATCTAAGTCGACTCGATTCGAAACTTATACCCTAGTGCTCACGCCGTCGCCGCAGTTCCAACGCCGCTTCTTGCGCACCGATGCGATACCTAGGCCAGGAGTTGTGGGCCCACGTTTATTTTGATGAAAATGTCGTGCGTTGCGAATCTCTAGAGAATCTCTACCCAAACATCACATCAATCATTCAATCAATCAATCAAGTACACATCACATCTCTAGCCCATGTTTTCGTTCTCCCCAAGACAAGCAACCTACTCCCTAAGTCAACTCTCATGTCACTCACACCTATCACTCACCTATCTCTTTTCATCTCATCACCTTCTCTCTCTCTCTCTCATTCTCTCTACCATTTCAAGCAACCCAAGAGGAGTGGACGTCCAAGCTTCCCCAAGGAGAACCCCAAGTGTGGCCCACTTCCTACCCCCTCATCTCTCATCCTAGCCCTTCAATCCTCATCTTCCACCATCAAAGTTGAAGCCAAGGAGCTAAGGAAGCCATAAAACCAAGAAGATTAGCAATCGATGGGTGTTCATAGTACTAGATCATGATTTTGATTTAGGGCCCACATGATATGGGACCCACTTGTTGTATGTGTTGTATATGGCCACCTAGGGGAGCTCATAGTGGCGGAGATCCCTCCACCACTCGATCTCTCTCTCTCTCTCTCTCTCTCTCTCTCTCTCTCTTTCCTTGTATGATGGCCCACTTATGATGTATGTATTTTTATCCATGCCATCCACATGTGGGACGCACCGTTGTCCAAGCGGGGCTCACCTCGCTGCCATGTCCGGGCCCACCATTGTTGTCCGTTTTAGGTTGGCCCGGATCATAGAGAAAACATAAATATCAGCTTTGATCCAGAACGAGTGGGCCACACTGACGTGGAGCCCACATGATGTGTTGTATACCTACACCATCCACACGTGTGGACCACCATGATTTATGTATTGTATCTGCATCGTCCAGCAGCAGGCGTTGCCGGAGATGCAAGACACAAATATCAGCTTATTCGGATCGGGTGGGCCACGTACACGTGGACCCCACCTCAATGTATATGTTATATTCCCACCGTCCAGTAACTGGATGGTGGGTTACATCTGATACATGTGTTATATCTACCATCCATCTGTATGGACGTCAACAAGTGGGCTTGATCAGGAGGCATGTGTTATATTCAAACTGTCCATCTGTATGGACGTCAATGAGTTCTGTGGCTGACCATGAGGTATATGTTATATTCAAATCGTCCATCCATTTGGCAGGTGGGGCCCACCATGATGTAGTGTTGTAACCACACCGTCTAGCCTATAAGACGGTGGGCCCCAACAACTATAGTTGTTGTTGATGTCGACAAGTTCTGTGGATCTGAGCATGAGGTATGTGTTATACCATACTGTCCATTTATTTGACAGGTGGGGCCCACCCCACACGTGTTGTACGTGTGGGCGGGTGGGGTCCACCTTGATGTATGTATTTTGTACCCGCACCGTCCATCCATGGATAGTGCTGTGAGGGGCCAAAAGTGGTGTATCTGTTATCCTGGCCGTTCATCCATTTGGTGGCGTCCACCTTGATATATGTATTTTATAGCCACGCCATCCATCTGCTAGGGACGGTGGGCCTTTGATGCATGTATTTTATATCCAGCCGTCCATCTGTTTGCTGTGTGGGCTGACCGTGTTGTTTGGGTCTTATCCACGTTGTGCGTTTGCTGGACGGGTGGGGCCCACCTTGAAGTATGTATTGTTTATCTAGTCATTCGTCCGTTTGCTGGACGGGCGGGGCCCACCTTGAGATGTGTGTATATCCACACCGTTCACATGGGACCCACCTTAAATATATGTATGTATTTTACTTCCACGCTACCCATTGCTGGACGTGGGACTCCACCATGATGCATGTGCGTATTCACACAATCCATTGACCCCGCGTGATGTACGTGTTTGATCCAAGTTGTCCATTTAGTGGGGGCCATTTGGAATGTGCAGGGCCCACCTTAATGTGATGCATTTATGGCCCATTATGATGTATATGTGACCCATGAGTGAGGCACATTATGTTGTATATGAGGCCCATATGATGAGGCCGATGTGATGTATGTGTGGCCCATATGTGCGGCCCGATGTGATGTATGTGTGGCCCATGAGTGAGGCCCAAATGTGATATATTTGAGGCCCATGTTTGAGGCACAAATGTGATGTATTTGAGGCCCATATATTAGGCCCATTGTGATGTATTTGAGGCCCATGGATGTGGCCCATTATGATGTACTTGAGGCCCATGAGATATGGCCTAATGTGATATACATGTGAGGCCCATTGCGATGTGTATGAAGCCCTTGAGCGAGGCCCATTGAGACGTATGTGAGGCCCTTGTGGGAGGCCCAATGTGATGTATACGAGGCCCATTATGATGTGTGATTCCACCATGATGTATGTAATGATGTTTATGATGCCCATTCATCTTCCTAGTTGAATCTAAATGGGTCATGCCTTGGAAGCAGTGGTGGTTTAAAGTCCACATTGTGAGGGTAATAGTGGTTAAATGTCTGCATTGTAACCCTCCCTAAGGCCCATTGTTAGGCCCATTCTCATCTTCCCTTAGTGGGCTAACCCAAATCATTAGGTCCCCATAATTGTAGGCCCATTCTTGATATGAGTAGGTCATCTAGGCCCATCTTTGATATGAGGAGAGTACATCATCATTGTAAAGCATGCTTAGTATAGCTCCAATATTCATGCCCATGTGCATCATATGTATGCTTGATATGAGGAATGATTGATCATAGCATATGCCATCGGGCGGATTATTATGGGACTCCCTGATAGGAGGAGTTGCCCACATGAGCGAGCGGTACACACAGGATTACTGCATGACTGGATAGTGTGATTCATGCATCTCGCATTGTGTGACATGACTACTGCACACCCTAGTGACATCAGGGTCGTAGCCTCCACAGTCATATCATGGATGGTAGGATTGAACACCGAAAATCTTTCTCTACATGGGGTGCGATAGATGTCTCTGGGTGAAATTCCCTAAACCCTTATGGTACCAGGAGGTCGCTTCAACCTCTAGACCGAGTGGATGCTTTAAACGTAGAGTGCCGAATACTAGGAGGCCGCACTACCCACTCTGTTGGGGTCGGTTAGAAGGGGATGCGGCCTTACCCTCCCGAGAGGAGGGGACAAAACTAGGCTGAGTTTGACCAGCTCAAGGAATGAGTCCGCTATCGACGAGCCGAGCCCGATATTGGTAGGCGGATAGTGAGGTCTCTTCCACTCACATTGTTGAGCGTGATGTAGTGGCAATCTGGTTTATAGTGTAGTAGACCCCGGTGATATTCTAGGGATGAATTATATTGATATATGGATTCCGATGAGCACTGACATGCTTGAGTTGCATTACATCTTACATATGACATTTGGCTACATAGGCCTCGCATCGCATGGCCTCGGTATGACCGATAACATTCATGCCTCGCATAGCATGACCTCGGTATGGCTGATAGCATTCATGTCTCGCATCGCATAGCCTTGGTACGACTGATAGCATTCATGAGCTTACCAGCATGTTTCCACATTACTCTGATATTGCATACTTGACACTCGCCTTGTGCACACACTTATAACACCCTCTAAGCTTTCTATAAGCTTATGCACGACCGTTGTGTGCAGGTGACGTTGGATTGCAGCAGCGCTGAGGTAGGAGTGTGTGACATATCATCTTGGAGCTTTTGTTTATCTTTGTATTTCCCTTTCCGTATTATACTCAAAGTTTTTGATATAGTAGATATGTGGTGATGTTGTTTTGTGACTTGGTTATGCTTGTGGTTATGCTTCTTTACAAAAAAAAAAAAAATATATTGGAAATCATCCTTGTAGGATCCCAAGATCAGAATCTGGCATATGGGTGTCGGGAACCAAGAATGGGGTACTACGTAGGCTGTCGGGGCCAGATTCATCGATCGGGATTTCTGTGAGCTCGATTTCTGAGTTTGGGGCGTGACAAAGAGTTTATCAATCAGAATATATGGCAAACCTTTCAAGACCTTTCAAAGGCCATACAAGGGCGTGAGACAAAAAAATCAATTGGGAAAAAATGGATTCTTCCAGCCCAACCTTTCCCCAATCCTAAACCGCAAAACGAAATAAGTAATCCAAGTTCTTCAAATCAAATGGAGCAAGCTAAGTCTATCACCACTCTTAGGAGTGAGAAGATAATTGACAAATCTATTCCGGTAAGGGCTGAAAAGTCTAAAGACCTAGAAGTAGATGAAACTGATAGACCTAGCAACACTTTACATGGATTAGAACCGAAACCTCTAAGTAAGCCGATGACACCATTCCCCCAACGATTGATTGCACCAAAATCTCTCTCTAACTCTTAGGACATTCTAGAGGTGCTAAAACAAGTAAAGGTCAATATTCCTTTACTGGATGCAGTTAAACAAATACCTTTATATGCCAAATTTTTGAAAGACTTGTGCACGACTAAGATGCGGCAGAGTATCAAAAAGAAAAATTTTTTGATAGAAAAAGTGAGTTCCATCCTAAAGCAAGATGTGCCACAGAAATACAAAGATCCCGGTAGCCCAATCATTACTTGTATAATTGGGAATTACTACATTGAGCACACACTTGTTGACTTAGGGGGAAGTGTAAATCCGATCCCATACTCAGTCTACGAACAACTGGGTTTAGGTGAATTAAAACCTACCCAAACTACATTACAACTTGCTGATCGCTTAGTTCGTGTACCGAGAGGGGTAATTGAGGATGTGTTGGTTCAGGTTGAAAATTTTTACTACTTGGTAGATTTTATCGTCTTGGATACTCAACCCATCGTGGATATAAGCACTCAAATTCCTATCATTCTTGGTCGCCCATTCCTTTCCACATCAAATGCAATCATTAATTGCAGGAATGGAGTCATGAGTTTGTCTTTTGAAAACATGACATGGGAGATGAATATCTTTTTCAATACAGGCAAACAGATAGAGGATGATGATGATACCCACGATGTTAACTTGATTGATTCTTTCATGGAAGATAGTGTAAGTGCTATGGTCTCATGCTCCTTTGGTTGTCAAATTTTGATGTGTCAAAACATCTATTTGTGTCTTGTGCTTGTATGGTGATTTATATGAATTCAAGACATTGCATAAACACTTCAAGAAGCTACATTATTGAAGTTCAAGAAGCTACAAGTTGAAGTTTCAAGAAGCTACATTATTGAAGTTCAAGAAGCTACAAGTTGAAGTTTCAAGAAGCTATATTATTGAAGTTCAAGAAGCTACAATGCTGAAGTTCAAGTCTTAAGAAACAACTCAAGAAATGACTTCAAGACTAATAAGCAACGCTTGAAGTAGTTTTTATGCTGATGAAGATCTCAAGTTTAAAGCTACAACAAGTTTAAGATCTCAAGCCTGATATGGTTCAAAATGTCTACATTCGTTGAATGGTTGAAGTTCAATGTCCATACGACATGGTTCAGGTTTGAATGACCTTAGGTTGACCCTTTAAGTAGGTCACTTTGGATACATAAATCAAATATTTATTTTACATAATTTTGGTCTATTCTAAGACCAGTCCTAGCTCTTGTTCGACCAGTCCTAGCATTGGTTCGACTAGTCCAAGAAATTCCACGACCAGTCCTAAGTTGTTGAAGATTTTTCAGATTTTTTGGTACACCCACGACCAGTCCTGGAGGTCCTTCGACCGGTCGTAGGTGTGGCTTCGACTCGTCCACGACCAGTCGTAGAGCTACGACTCAAAGTCCAGCAACGTAATCTATGGTCCTACGACCAGTCGTAGAGATCTACGACCAGTCGTAGGTGACCCACGACCAATCGTAGGCTACTCACGACCAGTCGTGGAACGACTTTCAAAGATCGCGCTCAATATTTCAAATATCTGTTAGAGCTACGACCAGTCGAAGGTTTCTAAGACCAGTCGTAGGAGCGATTTTTGCTTCTATAAATTGAACACGAAATTCAGAGTTTTCACACTTTAACGCGATTCAATTCAAGAAATTTCAAGTGATCACTCTGAGATAAGTCTGTGTTTATTTTAAGCTACATTGTGCTTATTTAATATTCCTTTTCGCTAGCTTATTTAATTTGATTTTGTTTTTATATTCCAATCTTTTATTTGAAAAGAGGAATTATCTTATTCCTTCTTCTTGGAATCAAAATCAAATATAGCTACGCCCAACTAGTTAAAATCTAAAATCAATTAGAATTTAGAACCATATGAATGTGAGTATTGGAAATTGAACTTTGACATTCAATCATCTACTCCGATTGGTTCTACCGGGCTGCTACGAAAAGGAGAAATCCAGGTATTTTACAATTCTGTAAAATTTATTTACTTTTGGTTTTGTTTGAGGTTAAGCCAGAAAAATCTCATTGTATTGGTTTTGTTTGAGGTTAAGCCAGAAAAATCTCATTGTATTGGTTTTGTTTGAGGTTGAACCAGAAAATAAATCTCATTGTATTGGTTATTTGAGGAGAGCCAGAAAACTCAGAAAAGAGGGGTTTTTGAATTGTGTAAGCCCAAGTGAAAAAGACACAATTGTAAAGGTTTGGTGAACCTGTGAAAACCTATTTGATAGTGAACGCTAATATCCCCTGTGTGAGGATATTAGGAGTGGAGTAGCTTTCTGTGTGGCTGTTGAAAAACAGTTGGTGTACACACAGGCGAACCACTATAACTCTTTGTATTGTGGATTGAATGCTTGCTTAATTTTCATGTCTTTTATCATTCAATTGTGTGGAATGTACAAGTGGATGTGAATGTTGTAACTATTTACATTTCAAGCAAGTGTGGGGATTGTTGTAATAATTTAGATCTATACTTCTGCATTTAATTTCAATTCCTTGCTATTTCATTTACTTCTATTAAAATTGAGTCCTTGATCCAAAAGATGTTCTAGAAATAAGGTTGTCCTACCATAAGCCCTTGTTTATTATGGTGTAAGGTTGTCCTTAGAACTGAATTTGTATCAATCTCTCAATACTTATTTATCAAGGTGATTTAAATTTAGCATTGTGAATTGATTCATAATTGTAAGGCTATTGGTTTATCTTATTTCCGCTGATTTTATTTTAAATTTGGCATAGTCCTATTCACCCCCCTCTAGGACATATAGCTTGGCCTTTTCAAGTGGTATCAGAGCGGGAGGTCACGTGTTCGAGACTCCTCACCGGGGGTGATTAATGCAGGAGCATTTTCACACTGGGCTCGAGTGGGGTCGCTTGTTGGATGCAGGGGCACACTTGGGGTGGGTGACCCATGCGATTTGGGGCCCACGGGGGAGGTCTCGTGTTCGAGACTCCTTACCAGGGGTGATTAATGTGCATTTCACACCGGGCTCGAGTGGAGTAGCCCGTGAGATGCGGGGACACACTCGGGGTGGGCGGCCTATGTGATTTGGGGCCCACGAAGGGGGTTCGGCTGAGGTCCTAACCCATGAGATGTGGGGCCTGGGCTATGAGATAAAGGGATTAATTCGCCATACTCTAACAGTTCGAGCTTTTAGAGCAAGTGGTTAATTGTCCTACATCAAATTGGTATCAGAGCATGGTACGAAAAACTGACTAAGTGTTTACTGAGTCATAATTTTCAGATGGGATGTGTTGATAAGACGCTCTTTGTTAAGAAACATAACGATGATATTCTAATGGTTCAAATATATGTTGACGATATTATTTATGGGTCAACCTGTACTAACATGACTATTGAGTTTGCAGATTTGATGAAGTCTAAATTTGAAATGAGCATGGTTGGAGAATTAAACTATTTCCTAGGGTTGCAAGTAAAACAACAACCTGATGGAATTTTTATCTCTCAAACCAAATATGCTCTGAATTTAATTAAGAAATTTGGATTTGAGAAAGGTAAAAATTTTGATACTCCTATGAGTACAACTTTGAGACTCTCAAAAGACTCTACAGGTAATGATGTGGATCCTAAATTGTATCGTAGTTTGATTGGTAGTTTACTTTATTTGACTACTAGTAGACCAGATATCGCTTTGAGTGTTGGTATTTGTGCTCGTTATCAATCAAATCCTAAAGAATCTCACTTAACTGCTGTTAAGCGGATTATGCGATATGTCGCAAGTTCTATTAAACTGGGTCTCTGGTATCCACATGAGACTAATGTTCAATTAGCCGGGTACGCAGATGCTGACTGGGCTGGAAACATTGATGATAGGAAATCAACCAGTGGTGGTTGTTTCTATATTGGAAATTGTCTTGTTTCTTGGTTTAGCAAGAAGCAAAGTTCTATATCGCTATCAACAGCTGAGGCTGAATACATTGCTGCTGGAATGCATGTACTCAACTTGTTTGGATGAAACATATGTTAAGCGATTATGGAATTACTCAGGATTCTATGATTTATTTTGTGATAATTTCAGTGCAATAAATATCTCTAAAAATCCAATTCAGCATTCACGTACTAAGCATATTGACATTAGATTTCATTACATTCGTGAATTAGTGGAAGAAAAATTAATATATTTGGATTACATTCCAACCGAGACTCAACTTGCGGACATTTTCAAACCGCTTGACAAAAGCAGGTTTAATAAATTAAAGTTGATCTCGGTATGTGCAATTTAAATTGAATTTGCATGATTTGGTCTATCATAATGTACATAAGTTTGATGTTTTATTTGCTTAAATTTGAAAATTATTTGAAAAAAATTGCAAATTTTGTGTCGTACTCGACCAGTCGTGAGTGTACACGACCGGTCGTGATACGACCGGTCGAACACTTACACGACCGGTCGTGAAATTCGGGATTTCACTTTAATTTGGGGATTTGACTCTTCTTCTTCATTTCCTTTTTACTCTCCAACGGTTCTAGCTACGACCGGTCGAACCAACCTTCATGGTACTTCAAGGTTAGTGGTTCTTTTGCTATTTTCTTTTAGATTCTTGTTATTGGTGTTTCAAATGTCATTCTTGTAGAATCTATTTGGTCGTTCATTGCAAGTTTGAGGTTTTATCTTGAAAAATCTGTTCTATCAAAACCCCATTTCTTCTATCTTGCATCTTTTTGTTTCCTTGAAATCCTCCTTTGAAATGGATGCTAGAGGTAAAAAGAAAACTACTCGAGGTCCCTCTTCATCTAGATCAGCTTCTATTGCACATCGTCATCTTCGCTCTCCCGAAAATGATCCTTCTAATGCTCGGGATTTGCGTATGCGCAATATTATTGTTGAGCGTCCTGTTAATGTTAATCACATTGCTTCATTTGGTATCCTTCCTCTGTTGGAATCTGTGGGGATGAGATAACATCTTGCATTGGGTGGAGCTGCATACCAGTCCATTGCCCAATCCATGTTTGCATGTATCTGTGATTTTTCTCTTGAGAATTTAACTTTTAAAATTGATACTCAATAAGGAGTATTTTCAGTGGATCGACATTTGATTGCTCACATTATGGAAATACCTGTCAATGATGAGGGCATTCCAATTCATATTTTATATGACAGACTCTCAGAATCTGAACGAAAAATGCTTACTAGAGATTTATGTAATTTGGATGTTCACTGGACTCATAAAGGTCATGCACTTCCCTCAAGGTACTTGTTACCCAGACAGAGTACTTCATAGGATTTTCATCTCAAATCTTTATCCACGTTCTGGTAATAAAACCGAACTCACTGCTTTCATGGTTCGTGTTTTGCATTCTGTCATCTCTGGTGCAAAAATATGTCTACCTTCTTTAATTTGTCATTCCATTATTTTGTCTCGTCACCATCCTGGACATAGTGATATACCCTTTGGTTATTTGTTGACTATGTTGGCAAATCATATGCTTGTGGCTATGCCTGCTAGAGAAAAACTCATCCATCATCTCCCTTTTAATAATGCCAATATTAACAAGATGAATTTGGAATTGGCTGATGGCCAAGTTGATGCTGGTAGCAGTGGTGCTGAAGCAGGAAATGCAGATCAAGCTGGTGATCTTCCTAAAGACGTGAATATGGATGATTTATTTGAAGAACTTGAGTCAGACTCGGCTGATGATCCTGATTTTCAGCCTTCTGATTTTGATGAGAGATTGAATTCCCTTCAAGAGCAGGTGGCTCAAATTCGTGTTACCCAAGACACGCAATTTTCTTATTTACGCAAATATATGAGGCGGGTTGCTAGGGGTTTACACAAAAATGATCCATCTAATCCTGCTCCCTCTTCTGGATCTGACTGAATTTTTGATGGGTCTGTAATATTTTTTTTAAGTCTGAACTTTACATGCTTACTGACTGTTTGAATTATGCACTATGCTCTCTTGAATCAACTTCTATTTTCATTCTCTAAGTTGCTCTTCTTCCTTTGTCATTTTGTGTCAAAAAGGGGGAGAAGTTTTGGGAGGCTTTGGCTTTAGCTTTGGCTTTATTGTTAGCTTTGGCTTTATTGATTATGATGTGCTCCTATTACTCAGGGGGAGTTAAGCTTTTCAAGAGTAGTTATGGGAGAATGATGCTAGTTATTACTTATCATATCTATATAACTGTGCATGCTTCTCTATTGTGAACCTGTTGTGTGTACTTCTCTTATTTCTATTGGAAGTATTATTATTTGGGTGTTTTGTCACAAATTTGACAAAGGGGGAGATTGTAAGTGCTATGGTCACATGCTCCTTTGGTTGTCAAATTTTGATGTGTCAAAACATCTATTTGTGTCTTGTGCTTGTATGGTGATTTATATGAATTCAAGACACTGCATAAACACTTCAAGAAGCTACATTATTGAAGTTCAAGAAGCTACAAGTTGAAGTTTCAAGAAGCTACATTATTGAAGTTCAAGAAGCTACAAGTTGAAGTTTCAAGAAGCTACATTATTGAAGTTCAAGAAGCTACAATGTTGAAGTTCAAGTCTTAAGAAACAACTCAAGAAATGACTTCAAGACTAATAAGCAACGCTTGAAGTAGTTTTTATGCTGATGAAGATCTCAAGTTTAAAGCTACAACAAGTTTAAGATCTCAAGCCTGATATGGTTCAAAATATCTACATCCGTTGAATGGTTGAAGTTCAATGTCCATACGACATGGTTCAGGTTTGAATGACCTTAGGTTGACCCTTTAAGTAGGTCACTTTGGATACATAAATCAAATATTTATTTTACATAAGTTTGGCCTATTCTAAGACCAGTCCTAGCTCTTGTTTGACCAGTCCTAGCATTGGTTCGACTAGTCCAAGAAATTCCACGACCAGTCCTAAGTTGTTGAAGATTTTTCGGAATTTTTTAGTACACCCACAACCAGTCCTGGAGGTCCTTCGACCGGTCGTAGGTGTGGCTTCGACTCGTCCACGACCAGTCGTAGAGCTACGACTCAAAGTCCAGCAACGTAATCTATGGTCCTACGACCAGTCGTAGAGATCTACGACCAGTCGTAGGTGACCCACGACCAGTCGTAGGCTACTCACAACCAGTCGTGGAACGACTTTCAAAGATCGCGCTCAATATTTCAAATATCTGTTAGAGCTACGACCAGTCGAAGGTTTCTAAGACCAGTCGTAGGAGCGATTTTTGCTTCTATAAATTGAACACGAAATTCAGAGTTTTCACACTTCAACTCGATTCAATTCAAGAAATTTCAAGTGATCACTCTGAGATAAGTCTGTGTTATTTTAAGCTACATTGTGCTTATTTAATATTCCTTTTTGCTAGCTTATTTAATTTGATTTTGTTTCTATATTCCAATCTTTTATTTGAAAAGAGGAATTATCTTATTCCTTCTTCTTGGAATCAAAATCAAATATAGCTACGCCCAACTAGTTAAAATCTAAAATCAATTAGAATTTAGAACCATATGAATGTGAGTATTGGAAATTGAACTTTGACATTCAATCATCTACTCCGATTGGTTCTACTAGGCTGCTACGAAAAGGGAGAAATCCAAGTATTTTACAATTCTGTAAAATTTATTTACTTTGGTTTTGTTTGAGGTTAAGCCAGAAAAATCTCATTGTATTGGTTTTGTTTGAGGTTAAGCCAGAAAATCTCATTGTATTGGTTTTGTTTGAGGTTGAACCAGAAAAAAATCTCATTGTATTGGTTATCTGAGGAGAGCCAGAAAACTCAGAAAAGAGGGGTTTTTTGAATTGTGTAAGCCCAAGTGAAAAAGACACAATTGTAAAGGTTTTTGGTGAACCTGTGAAAACCTATTTGATAGTGAACGCTAATATCCCCTGTGTGAGGATATTAGGAGTGGAGTAGCTTTCTGTGTGGCTGTTGAAAAACAGTTGGTGTACACACAGGCGAACCACTATAACTCTTTGTCTTGTGGATTGAATGCTTGCTTAATTTTCATATCTTTTATCATTCAATTGTGTGGAATGTACAAGTGGATGTGAATGTTGTAACTATTTACATTTCAAGCAAGTGTGGGGATTGTTGTAATAATTTAGATCTATACTTCTGCATTTAATTTCAATTCTTTGCTATTTCATTTACTTCTATTAAAATTTAGTCCTTGATCCAAAAGATGTTCTAGAAATAAGGTTGTCCTACCATAAGCCCTTGTTTATTATGGTGTAAGGTTGTCCTTAGAACTGAATTTGTATCAATCTCTCAATACTTATTTATCAAGGTGATTTAAATTTTAGCATTGTGAATTGATTCATAATTGTAAGGCTATTGGTTTATCTTATTTTCGCTGATTTTATTTTAAATTTGGCACAGTCCTATTCACCCCCCCTCTAGGACATATAGCTTGGCCTTTTCAGATAGAACACTTTTGATCTTATCCTCTGACCCTCTAGAGACGTGTTTGGCCCACTGCCATGATTTAGGTGATGATATGTTTAGGGAGAAGGGGGCCATGCCTGATACCGTGCCGATACTTGAAGTTAACAGGTGGAGGCCACAATTTTAAGAATTGCCCCAAATTGATGTAGTGCCTCTACCATCTAACCTCAAGGCACCGAAGCTTAACCTAAAACATTTGCCCTCCGATTTGAAATATGTCTATTTAGGTCAAGATGAGACATACCCAGTGGTGATTTCTTCCCACATTGAGCAAGAAGAAGAGAGTATGCTCATTTCTTCCCTCATTAAGCATAAGAGAGCCCTTAGATGGTTGATTGCGGACCTCAAGGGAATTAACCCTTTGATTTGTACTCACCGCATTTATCGAGAGGATAATGCAAAGACCTCCCAGCAACCACAATGTAGATTAAATCCAAATATGAAGGAGGTAGTTAAGGCCGAGGTTCTTTGATGTAGAGCGGGTCGCGAACAGTTACATGGCCAAGATGGATCAGAAAAGGCCCGGTCGCGACAGAAGTGATCTGGACCATCAGACCTTAAATCAGCGTCATCCGCCGGGATGAGTTAGCGGACAAAAATATATGATTTTGGGGTAGAACGAGCTACTTTAGCCAACCACCCCGCTACGCCGGGTTGCGACGCCCGGAATGTGCGAAAAACTCCTGGATTGACGGTCGTTTCCCTGTTTTAATTTCAATTTTACTATAAATAGTAAGTTTTAGTTTGATTATAACTCTTCATCCGTTGGGCTTTAGGAGTTGCGCCCAACGTGAAAAGAGCTTAGAATAATTAGGAGAACGGTTTGGTGAAGCCAAATAGGACACTTACTATTTTTGGCCGAAAACCTTGCGCACTAGTAGACATCACGACCGTCTATAAATAGTAAGTTTACTATTTATAGTAAGTTGCGAATTCTAGGAGTTGTAGTTGTAGTTTGATTCTGATTTCTTTCCCATTGCTTGGTACCCCTATTTAAAGGGCTGTGAACTCTTTTTTATGGAATTAATCAGTTTCAAAATTATTAGAAATTATTTCTGTTTTCTGCTTTCTTTCCTCGTGGATTCGAGAAGTCTCTGTGAGGAGTCCAGAGAAGCTCCGTGGATTCGGAGTATTTATCCTCATCACGTTCATCCCTGCGTCAATTGGTATCAGAGCGAGGATTTTCCTCGGGCCGATGGCAAACAACGAAGGTATGAATCAAAATCCTGTGGACGGTGATCCAGGGATTCGTTATCTTTCGGAAAGAATGGAAGCTTTCCACCGGGAGAGTCAGTTGACCATGCAAGGGCTGCAGGTAACGCTCGACCGTCTTGCGGATGCGCTACTTCCGCCCCGAGCCCTAGGCGGTGCTCCACCACCTATGGTGGCTCCACCACCCATGGTTGCTGTACGACGCAACCCCGATTTCCGTAGAGCACTACCAGTGGCAAACCGTAGGGCTACACCAGATGATTCAAGTTCTAGCGATGAAGACCTTAATGAGGGTTTTGCCCGACGACCAATCCATGGAGGTGATCATCTAGATCGTGCTGAAAGAGACTACCGAGGTAAGGCTGAACTTCCTAGTTTTAATGGTTTATTACGTATAGAAGATTTCCTCGATTGGCTAGCCGAAGTAGAGAGATATTTTGATTACATGGACGTGCCAGATCATAAAAGGGTAAAATTGGTAGCGTTTAAATTAAAATCTGGTGCTTCTGCATGGTGGGAACAATTACAACTCTCACGAGCCCGTCAGAACAAGGCGCCTATCTCATCATGGCCACGGATGAGACGTCTTCTTCGATCACGATTTCTCCCCAGTGATTATGAGCAGATACTATTCCAGCAATATCAAAATTGTCCGACAAGGAAATCGAACCGTCACAGATTACACAGAAGAATTCCAGCGGTTGGCTACACGAAACGATCTGTCAGAATCTGAGTCACAGAAGAGTGGCACGATTTATAGGTGGGTTGCGGCCGATAATTCAGGACCGAGTTCAGATGTACCCAGTCGGGACCGTGGATGAAGCAGTTCAATTGGCGAGTAGGGCAGAAACACAACTTGCAAGAGCTCCTGCTCGTCCATATCCTTCAACTCGACCCCCCATGACAGGTCCCACGCAGGATCCAGTGCTGGCACGAGGAAAAGATCCAGTAGGAGAACGTCCTCAACTTCCTACAACCGCAAACCGTGATACGGGGAGCGGCTCATCTAGACCTCAACGTACAACACCCACAACAGCGGGCCCGAGAGTAGGGTTCCAAATCCTTATGCTCGGCCAAGGTCGAACAATTGTTACCGATGTGGCCAGCCAGGCCACTTATCAAACACTTGCCCTCAACGTCCCGCGGCACACTTGACTATAAACGAAGGAGGCACTGAAGATGAGGCCGCAGAAGAAGACCATGGCTTTGATGAACATGAACAAACCACTGAAGAAATAGCAGGTGGAGATGAAGTGACGGGCGAGGATCGTGGCGAATTTCTAGTTGTGAGGCGATTACTGTATGCCCCACGAAAGGAATTACATCCACAGCGACACAATATATTTCGTACTCGGTGCACTGTCCATGGAAAGGTCTGTGATGTGATCATAGACAGCAGTGGTAGTAGCGAGAACATCGTCTCAAGAGTGATGGTGAACAAGTTGCGGCTACCAACGACGAAACATCCTTCCCCGTACTCAATTGGCTGGATAAAAAAGGTGAATGAGACCAAGGTAACTGAACAATGCACTATCTCGTTTTCAATTGGCAAAATTATAAGGATCAAATACTTTGTGATGTGGTCGACATGGAAGCTTGTCATATGCTACTCGGTCGACCCTGGCAGTCGGACCGTGATGCGACCCATCGGGGACGAGATAATGTCTACATATTCGTCAAGGATAGTCGAAAAATAATCCTTGCCCTATGGCACCAGAGAACCACCCTGAAGCTTCTAAAGTGGAGGGGAGTTCCCTCTTGACCATTCGGGATTTCATGGAGGAATCCAAGGAAACCGGCGAGGTATACGCCGTAGTGGTGAAGGGCGAGGAAGAGGAACCCTCAAACATCCCTCCAAGCTTAAGGCTGTTGCTAAACGAATTCAAAGAAGTCTGGCCTGAAGATTTACCTGATGGATGCCCCCCATGAGGGACATCCAACATCACATAGACCTCGTCCCTGGGGCTAGCCTGCCCAACCGCCCTCATTATCGGATGAGTCCGAAGGAGTGTGAGATACTTCAGGGGCAAGTGGAGGAATTGATCCGTAAGGGTCTCTTGAGAGAGAGCATGAGCCCATGTGCCGTACCAATTATTAACGCCAAAAAAAAGATGGAAGCTGGCGCATGTGTGTCGACAGCCGGGCAATCAACAAAATCACTATCAAATATCGGTTCCCAATACCACGGTTGGACGACATGCTCGATATGCTAGAAGGGGCCAAGGTGTTCTCTAAACTTGATCTAAGGAGCGGGTACCATCAGATTCGTATCCGACCCGGTGGGTGATGAGTGGAAAACGGCGTTCAAGACCAAGGAAGGGTTGTATGAGTGGCTGGTCATGCCCTTCGGCCTATCGAACGCACCAAGTACTTTTATGCGTTTGATGAATCAAGTTCTAAAACCGTTCACTGGCCGATTTGTGGTAGTATATTTTGATGACATATTGATATATAGCCAGGATGAGGCGGAACACAGGAAACATCTCAGGCAGGTGCTGCAGGTCCTACAAATAAATAAGTTATACCTCAACTTGAAGAAGTGTAGTTTTTTAACTAATAGCCTGTTGTTTCTAGGATTTGTTGTAACGTCCATAGGCATTCGTGTGGACGATGAAAAAGTGCGAGCTATTAGGGAATGGCCGATCCCGACAAACATTCATGAGGTGAGGAGTTTTCACAGGTTGGCGACTTTCTATCGTCGATTTGTGCAAGATTTTAGCACCATAGTCGCGCCTATAACAGATTGCATGAAAAAAGGACCGTTCCAGTGGACCGATAAAGCTGACAAGAGCTTTCATGAGATCAAGCATCGTTTGTCTACAACACCGGTCTTAGTGCTTCCTAATTTTGACAAATTGTTTGAGGTTGAGTGTGACGCTTCATACATCGGAATTGGAGGAGTATTATCACAGGAAGGCAGGCCGGTAGCCTTCTACAGCGAGAAGCTCAGCGAAGCCCGAAAGAAGTGGTCGACTTATGAGCTTGAGTTGTACGCAGTTGTTCAAGCGCTGCGACATTCAAGCGCTGCGACATTGGCGACTATATCTGATTCAAAGAGAGTTTGTTCTGTACAATGGACCATCAAGCATTAAAGTTTATTAATAGTCAGACTAATGTGAATCGTGTGCATGCTAGATGGGTTGCATTTTACAGGAATTCACGTTCGTTCTGAAGCACAAGTCAGGGAAGCAGAACAAGGTGGCTTATGCACTTAGCCGTCGTGCATCATTACTGGTACAATGAGCAACGAGGTGGTCGGCTTCGACTGTCTCAAGAGCTGTATGCGAGGATGAAGACTTCAAAGATTCTTGGATGAAGTGCCAAGAAGGTCACCCCAGTGACCTCATATACAGGACGATTTTCTCTTCAAAGGGAATCGATTGTGCATCCCCCAAAGTTCCCTGAGGGAGCAGATTATTCAGGGCTACATGGAGGTGGCCTCGGTGGACACCTTGGGCGAGACAAGACGCGAGCTCTTGTGGAAGAGCGGTTATTACTGGCCGCAATTAGTACGTGATGTGGGGAAAGCCGTACAACGTTGTCATGTTTGTCAGACCTCTAAGGGGCAATCTCAGAATACGGGCCTCTACATCCCGTTACCTGTGCCTGACGGTCCTTGGGAGGATTTATCAATGGACTTTGTGCTTGGTCTGCCACGAACACAACGCGGCATGGATCAGTGTTCGTGGTAGTAGATCGTTTCTCCAAGATGACGCACTTTATTCCAGCAAGAAGACTCTCGATGCAACACGTGGCAAATCTATTCTTCAGAGAAATTGTGCGGCTACACGGGGTTCCTAGACTATTACTTCTGACCGTGACACGAAGTTCATAAGCCACTTTTGGCGGACTTTGTGGACTCGATTCGATACACGACTTCAGTTCAGCAGCGCCTACACCCACAAACTGACGGTCAAACTGAGGTTGTGAATCGCACATTGGGAAACCTCCTTCGATGTATTTCAGGAGAAAAACCGAAGCAGTGGGATTTGGTTTTGTCTCAAGCGGAGTTTGCATTCAACAACATGGTAAACAGCTCGACAGGAAAATCCCCGTTCCAGGTTATTTACGGACAAGTACCTTGCCACACACTAGACTTGGTCCCTCTACCCAAGCTCCCAGGCATGAGCATTGCAGCAGAACATATGGCAGATAAGATCATGAGCATTCATGCGGAGGTACAAACCAAGTTACATGCCTCGAACGAGAAGTATAAGGAGCAAGTAGACAAGCATCGGCGACGAAAAGTGTTCGAGGTGGGCGACCAAGTAATGGTCCATACAACAAGTTAGATTTCCGATCGGAACATACAACAAGTTGAAGAATAAAAAGATTGGACCGGTACCAATCATTCGAAAGATCAATGACAACGCCTATGTTGTTGATCTTCCAGATGACATGGCGATCTCACGGACTTTCAATGTCGCGGACCTGACCGAGTATCATGAACCAGAGCATGACGAGAACTCGAGGACAAGTTCTTTTGAAGTGGAGGAGACTGATGTAGAGCGGGTCGCGAAACAGTTACATGGCCAAGATGGATCAGAAAAGGCCCGGTCGGCGACAGAAGTGATCTGGACCATCAGACCTTAAATCAGGCGTATCTCGCAATCCGGGATGAGTTAGCGGACAAAAAATATATGATTGGGGTAGAACGAGCTACTTTAGCCAACCACCCTGCTACGCCGGGTTTGCGACGCCCGAAATTGTGAAAAACTCCTGGATTGACGGTCGTTTCCCTGTTTTAATTTCAATTTTACTATAAATAGTAAGTTTAGTTTTAGTTTTGATTAAACTCTTCATGTTGGGCTTTAGGAGTTGCGCCCAACGTGAAAAGAGCTTAGAATAATAGGAGAATGGTTTTGGTGAAGCCAAATAGGACACTTACTATTTTTGCCGAAAACCTTGCGCACTAGTAGACATCACGACCGTCTATAAATAGTAAGTTTACTATTTATAGTAAGTTGCGAATTCTAGGAGTTTGTAGTTGTAGTTTGATTTTGATTTCTTTCCCATTGCTTGGTACCCCTATTTAAAGGGCTGTGAACTCGTTTTTATGGAATAATCAGTTTCAAAATATTAGAAATTATTTCTGTTTTCTGCTTTCTTTCCTCGTGGATTCGAGAAGTCTCTGTGAGGAGTCCAGAGAAGCTCCGTGGATTCGGAGTATTTATCCTTATCACGTTCATCCCTGTGTCATTCTTAAGCTATTGGATGTGGATATCATATACCCTATATCCGATAGTCAATGGGTGAGTCCAACTCAGGTGGTTCCTACGAAGTCCGGAATCACCATCGTAGCCAATGCCAATAATGAACTCGTGCCAACTAGAGTTTCTATTGGTTGAAGAATGTGCATTGACTACAGGAAGTTGAATACCATCACGAGGAAGGACCACTTTCCTTTGCCCTTTATTAATCAAATCTTGGAGAGGCTAGCTAGTTATTCCTATTAGTGTTTTCTTGACGGGTATTCGGGCTACAACCAGATAGAGATAGCCCTTGAGGATCAAGAAAAGACCACATTCACATGTCCCTTTGGCACCTTTACTTACCGAAGGATGCCATTCGTATTATGTAATGCCCCCGCCACTTTTCAGCGATACATAATGAGTATTTTTTTTGACATGGTGGGGCAATATTTAGAGGTCTTCATGGACGATTTCTGTCATGCCCCAAACTCGGAAACCGGGCTCACAAAATTTTCGATCGCCGAATCCAGTGCTAAAAGCCTCCGTAGAACCCCATTCTCGGCTCCCAGCGCCCATACGCCAGGTTCCGATCCTGGGATGCTACAAGGAGGATTTTCAACATCGATTTAATTCATAATAAGTATAACCAAAGGCATTACCCACAAACAACAACCAAAAACTCCATCACATTTTCACTATGATAAAAAACTTTACAAGTACAATGAGCATAAAGGGAAATACAATGAGAATGGACAAAAAGCTCAAAAAAGATCTATTCTACGCTCCTGCCTCATCGCTACTGCGTCCCAACGTCACCTGCAATCAACGGTCGTGCATAAGCTTATAGAAAGCTTAGAGGGTGGTGAAAGTGTGTGCGCAAGGTAGTATTGCAGATATGTAGTATCAGAGTAATGCGGAACATGCTGATGAATCCATGAATACCACTAGCCGTACCAAGGCTATGCGATGCAAGATATGAATGATGTCGGCCATACTAAGGCCATGCGATGCAAGATGCAACTCAAGCATGCAAATCCTCATCTAAGTCCACATATCAATACAACTCAAATCTGGAATATAACCAGGGTCTAGTACACTCTAAACCAGATTGTCTCTCCATCGCGCGCAATAAGGTAAGTGGAAGAGACCTCACTACCCGCCTGCCAATATCGGGCTCGGCTCGTCGATAGCGGACCCATTCCTCGAGCTAGTCAAACTCAGCCTAACATTGCCCCCTCCTCTCGGGCGGGTAAGGCCGCACCCCCTTCCAACCGACCACGACACAGTGGAAAGCGCGGCCTTCTGGTAATCAGCCCTCGGCGCTCATACACCCACTCGGTCTAGACATTGGAGCAACCTCTTGGTACCATAAGGGTTTAGGGACTTTCACCCAGGGATATCTATAGCACCCTATATAGAACAAGATTTCTGGTATCCAATCCTGCTAACCACGATACGCCTGTGAAGGCTACGGCCCTGATGTCGTTAGGGCGTACAGTACCATATCACACCATGCGAATGCATGAATCACACTATCCAATCATGCAACAATCCTGCGCGTATCGTGCACTCATGTAGGGTAACACCGCCTATCCGGGAGCCCCTAAACAATCTACCTGAAGGCATATGCTATGATCAGTCACTTCTCATATCAAGCATACATATGATGCGTATGATCATGAATCATGGGCTATACTAAACATGTCATAAAGTAGTGAACTATCTTTACAATGCAGATGGGCTTAGACATAGACGGCCTACACACAACCAGCACGGGCCTATCAATGGCCCTAGGGAGAGTCATAATGCGGACATTTAACCAACACCATACTGCAATGTGGACGTCAAACCAACATTGCTCCCAAGGCATTGCCCGTCGTAAACATCGTTACATAAACCCTGTTGGGATCACACATTGCAATGGACCTTGGGTACATCCCATTGGGCCTTAAAGACATCAAATGGGCCATATCACATGGGCCTTACATTCATCAAATGGGTCGTATTAATGGGCCTCACCAACGGGCCTTATGTACATTGCAATGGGCCATAACTCATGGGCCTTAGAATGCATCAAAATGGGCCTCGTAACATAGGCCTTATATATATATATATATCAAAGTGGGCCTCAACCACGGCCACAAATACATCGAATGGGCCCCATAACATGGGCCCAACATCCACATCAAAGTGGGCCCCAATGGACTACCACAGATAAATCAAGATGGGCCTCATAACATACCAAGGTGGGGTCCACTTGAACTATGGATCTGGCTCATCTTTAGCTCATGCCATAGAAATGAGCTTGCAAAATAGATGGACAGCTTGCACGCAACACATGCATCATGGTGGGTCCCATGAAGGCCCACCATCAGGTATATGTATATTACATAATATAATATATATATATATATATATATATACACATAGATATATACATAATATATATATCTATAATTTATATACAATATATATATATATAATATATACACACAGACACACGTGCACACACCACACGCATGCACACGCACGCACCCACATGCACACGCATGCACCCACGCCGTCCCCTGGACGGTGGGGATTAAATAAATACATAACTGTGGGCTCCACTGTCCAGGCGGACGGTGGAGGCAAAATACATACATCATGTGGGCTCCACGTGGGGCCCACCACAATGTTTACATGCCATCCAACCCGTTGACAAGGTCACACGGACCTGAGTGAAAGGAAAACACAAATTTCATCTTGATCCAAAACTTCTGTGGCCCGTAGAAGGGTTTCAGTGGCAGAGGTTCAATTCCACTATTTTCTGCAGTGTGGGCCACCTGAGCGTTGGATGTGACTCATTTTTGGAGGGGACCCACCTGAGGAGGGGGTCCACCGTATGAATGGATTAGATGGCAAATACACATCAAGGTGGGGCCCACGGCTAGAGGCCGTGGATGGCTGCTGGCCGTCCGTCGTCCGCAGGCAGCAGGCGCAGGCAGCGCCTGCCCTTTTCTGACAGCGGCAGCAGCTGCATCATTTTTTTAATTTTTTTTTTGAAATATTATTTTCTATAGTTTTTCATAGGTAGGGCCCACATCAAGTAAATCCAACCCGTCCATTGCACTCTGTGGCTCAAGACCATCCAAACGAGTCTAATATCCAATGTTTTTCGGCACATAAAACTGTTAGGGTGACTTTCAACGGTAGGAATTACTATTTAACAGGCTATGGCCCGCATGATGATCGGATGGACCTCATTTTTCATCTCAACGCCTAAAATGATATGGAGGATGAAATGGACGGTACGGATTGAATTTATTCATCAAGGTGGGGCCTGCATGAGCGTCTCACCTCAAAAGCTTAAAGCAAGCTAATATTTGTGTTTTCATTTTGACGTCCAGCGTCCCTGGACGCTGGACGGCCTGACGTTGCATGTACACTGAGGTGGGCCATGCTTAGGTGGGCCACTCATGATGGATGGTGTGGGTACAACACATTCAAAGTGGGCCCCACACATAAATGGCTTGGGTAAAATACTTACTTCATGATGGGTTCCATTCAAGTGGGCCACACGGCCAAATCATCACACAAAACATAAAAGAAAGGGGGAGAGAGGGAGGTAGAGAGTAGGACACGCTTGTGATGGAGGGACCCCGACATTATGGGCCCTCCCTTACAATAAATCATACATTAAGTGGGTCCTAAAGCATGTGGGCCCATCAAAATTGAAACTCAACGATGGAGATCCTTTCCCCACCAATATGGACGGTCTAGATGACCTATCTAAAGCAAGGAAATAAACATCATGATGGGGGCCATGGAGAATGGCCCCATCATAGAATGATCATGATGATCAAAGCGGGCCATCGGCCACATCTTAGGGTCCCAAGTGAGATCCAAACCATTGATCGGTTGGCCTCACTTGGCCCATCTTAAAAACATGAGAAACTACTCTTATCAAGCACCCACCATTCGATCTTCTTGCACCTATGGGTTCCTTAGCTCCTTAGCTTCAATTCCAAAGGAGGAGATGAGGAATGGATGGCTAAGATGAGAGATCTTGGGATGGAAAGGTGGGCCACACCTGGAGCTTTGAAAGAGAGTGAGAGGCTCATACGTATGGAGGGTTTTGGGGTTGTTTGGAAAGTGTTTTGAAAAATGAGAGAGAGAGACTTGTAAAGGGAGAGAGAGATGGGTGATGTTTGATGGAGTGATGGATGTGGTGAGTGATGGGTGTAAGAGACTTTTTGACTTTTGTGGCCATTGGTGTAAGAAAAGTATGGGCTTGTAAGAGACTTTTTGACTTTGGAGTTGCTTGAAAATGGGTGAAAAGTGATGTGTACTTGACCCTTGATGGGATTGATTGATGGGTGATTGATGTGACATTTCGTTGAGATTCTCTTGGGTTTCACACGCGCGGCATTTTCCTCGCACCGAACGCTGGCCCACATCTCCTGGCCAGAGTAACGCCTCGATGCGCGAGTCGCGGCATCGGAACCGCGGCGACGGTGCGGTCACTAAGGTACTAGTCTTAGGTTGAGTCGACTCGGGTTGATGACGTGTGAGTCAGGGTCGCGCGCAATGCCGGTTAAGGGTCGAAGGTTGCCAGAATTCGAGCGGAAAGACCGCGGGAACCTACGGAACGGTACGGTCTAGGATACGGGTCTTACAATTTCTCTGTCTTTGGTCTATCCTTCAGTGATTGTTTGGAGAATCTTAAATGTTTGCTGAAGTGATGTGAGGAAAATAATTTGGTACTGAATTGGGAGAAATGTCATTTCATGGTTTGTAAGGAAATTGTTCTTGGACATATCATCTCATCCAAGGGAATTAAGGTAGATAAGGCTAAGATTGAGCTTATCTTTAACCTACCTCCACCCAAGAACATACGAGACGTGCGATCTTTTTTAGGACAAGCCAGTTTTTAAAGGAGATTCATAAAGGACTTTAGTCGCCTCTCTTATCCTTTATGTAATATACTTCAAAAGGATGCACCATACGAGTGGACTAAGCAATGACAGGTAGCTTTTACTAAGCTCAAGGGCATGTTAACCATTGCACCTATCATGTAGCCATCCGACTGGAGCCTTCCATTTGAACTTATGCGAGACATGTCTAATTATGCTCTTGGGGTGGTTTTTTGCTAGAGAAAAGAAAAGAAGCCCTACATTATTCATTACGCAAGTAGAACTCTAAATCCCACCCAAGTGAACTATTCTACTACGAAAAATGAACTCTTAGTCGTAGTGTTCGCTTTGGACAAATTTTGGTTCTACTTGATCGGATCTAAGATTGTTATCTACACAGATCATACGACGCTCAAGTATCTTCTTTTTAAGAATGATGTTAAGCCTTGCTTGATAAGATGGATCCTCATACTCCAAGAATTTGATTTGAAAATAAAAGATAAAAAGGGAGTAGAGAACGTAGTGGCTGACCATCTTTCCCGCCTTGATCTCTCTGATTCCCTTGAGAAGACACATATAAATACATGTTCCCTGATGAACAACTGTTTAAAGTCTCTCATTCACCTTGGTTTGCGAATATTGCTAATTATCTTGCTACAGGTTACACGGCAACACATTAGACTGCGTAAGATAAGAAAAAGTTCTTTACCGAGGTACGCAAATTCTTCTGGGATGATCCATATCTGTTTAAATATAGCTCAGACCAAATATTAAGGAGATGTGTGCCAGACATTGAACACCAAAGTGTCATCTCCTTCTGTAATTCTCAGGCCTATGGTGGTCACTTTTCTGCTAAAAAGACCACGGCCAAAATTTAGTAGTGCGGCTTTTACTGGCCCACTATGTTCAAGGACACTCATGAGTTTTGCAAAGCTTGTGAGAGTTGTTGAAAATTGGGAACATTGTCCCATCAAAACATGATGCCCTTAAACCCTATTCTGATCATTGAAGTATTTGATTGTTGGGGCATCGATTTCATGAGACAATTCCCTCAATCTTTTAGAAATTTATATATTTTGTTTACTATAGACTATGTCACTAAATGGGTTGAAGCGATTCCATGCCGGAACAATGATCATCAAACGATCATTAAATTCTTAAAAGAGAATATCCTTTCCCGGTTTGAAACACCTCGGGCCATCATTAGTGATGGAGGTTCACATTTTTGTAATAGACCATTTGCGAACTTAATGAAGAAATATGACATCTCCCACAAAGTGAACACTCCATATCACCCACAAACAAGTGGGCAAGCTGAGATTTTCAATAGGAAAATTAAACACATCTTGAAAAAGATGGTTAACCCTAATTGTAAGGATTGATCAATCCGATTGACCGATGCCTTATGGGCTTACCGTACCACATTTAAGACCTCTATTGGAATGTCCCTTTAGACTTGTCTATGGGAAGGCTTACCACTTACCTGTGGAGTTAGAATAGATCCTACTGGGCTATAAAAAAATCTGAACTTTAATTTAGACAACGTCAGCTCGTTACGCAAACTTTAGTTGAATGAACTTGAAGAAATCCGGAATGATGAGTACGAGAACTCGAGAATTTACAAGGATAGGATGAAGGTGTTTCATGACCAACACATTCTTTGGAAATCATTCACACCAGGTCAGAAAGTCTTCTTGTGCAATTCTCGGTTACATCTCTTTTCGGGTAAACTTCAATCTCGTTGGACCGGCCCTTTCACTATTACTAATGTTTATCCTCATGGAGTTGTCGAGATAAAGAATCCAACCAATGACAATGAATTCAAAGTAAATGGACATCGATTAAAGCTATTTGTTGAGAAATTTGATTCAAAGGATATGTCCATACCTCTGACTGATCCTGTGTACCAGGATTAACCTCCTAGTCTGATGGAGGTATAGGTGGGTTTATCGCTTTCATAGGACTAGGGTAGTTTGTTTCCGCTATTTTAGGATAGTTTTCTTATACTTTGTTGAGTTTTGTTTGGTGCTAACCTATCTTCATACTAAGATTATTGAGAACGCCTCAGAAGTCCTTCTTCAGGTATTACCTTTCCATCAGTTCCCTTTTCTTTTCATTACCTCGTTTGTATTGCATGCTTATTCCTTTACATTGAGGACAATGTAGATTTTTCGTTTGGGGATGGGGGATTATGTAACCTAATCAGTGTTTTCTCAGTTTTGAGCAAAAATTTTGAAAATTTTTAATGTTTCAAGTTAAAATCTGTTTAGGAAGTGATGACTTGTAAACTTAAAAATGCTTTAAGTATGGTAAGATAGATATGGAATCTTGAATTACTGGAGTCTAATCATCTAAGTAACTTATCACCTAAAGTTCTTGCGCTCAATTGATTAAGAGGAAGTTTGAATATCATGTTAAGACACATTACACTCAATCTAGCTTCTGAAAGATGTAATAGAATTTTTTATTATTAGTATGTGAATTTCGTGACCCGCCCAACTTATCTTCTTGGTTCTGCGACCCGCGTAACTTATCTTCTTGATTCCGCTACCCGCGCAACCGATGACTTCTCTGACCATGGAATGAAATATTTTTTGTGCCTCAACAGATGCCCCCTAGAATGCTATCGAAATTTCTATTAGACTATCTTCTCCTTCATTACATTACATTAATTGTACTTTGTTTTCAGAATCAAGGGAATTAGAGGATGTAAATGAACTTAGATAAATGTGATCAATGTTCTCTCAACAAATTCTTTGTTATCATTGAATAAATCCCCAAATCAAACACATTTGTTTTCTTGTCGAAACAAAATGGCGACTCTGCTGGGGACTTATTATTCGATGGTAACTTAGAAAATATTCAGAGAACATTATCACTTTTTGGCGTCTGTATAGACGCCAAAATGGTGACTCTCAGTGGGAACATCCTCCCCTTTATCTTTAAAAGCAAAGTATAATTTTATTTAAATAAAATAACTAACATTCTGTTATAAATGACAGGTATACCATAACGACCTTTTCTCCCGACTAACGTGGTTGTCTACTCTCATCCAACGGATTTCCACCAAAGAGTATCAAAGAAGATCAAATCAGTTGTGATAAAAAACAGACAATACCAGGTAATGTCGAAAGCAATTTTTGCTTCATCAGTGGCATGGTAAAATAATGAAGGACGGATGATAGTGTGTTAATGCACAAAAGTATACGAAGTTTCCATCATACATTGCGTTTGAAAAATGAGAAGATATTGGAGATAAGAAAGAAAGAAGAAAGAATATTAGAAAGAAAGAATACGTAAAGAAGAATGAGACCTGCACAAAAGTTGTAGAGTACTGCTCGTACATGGATAATGGTGATTAGATCAAGTTGAGAGAGATGGCTGAGATTTGGTGAAAGGGAATATTATCCTGCCGATTACGGATAATAATACATTCGAAGTGTATAGAAAAGAGAAAATTCGCTAGCAAATGTTAATCAGTCTGCATCAGATGAGCATGTTACTGAAGAAATCCCCAACTTTCCAATAGCAACCACCGTGAGCAACAGTAAATCCTGAGGAAAACCTTCAGATGAGAAGTTAGTTCAACTGAGTCATACGCTGCTCGCTGACAAGTAGACGAATTAATTAATGAATTAACGAATTCATTAGCTAATAGAGAATCCAGGGGGCATCGCCACAACTTTCTAGAATAAAAGATAAAAGAGTTAAGAGTAAATAGAAAACTTTAGAGAAAGCAAAGTCTGCTGTGATCAAGAGCAGTGAATTTCGTGTAATGGACAGAACAATCTCTATTTCGCCAGTGGATCAAGAAGATGAGGGAAGATGGAGGATAGTAATATCCAAAAGTCAGAAAGTTCGATCTGCTTCCGCAAGAATCATCATTCCGCCAACTACTAGGTCAATTATGTGAAGTGTCATGAGACATAGCCCTGCTTCGGTCATACAATCATCTCATTCGAGAAAAACAGAAAGGCCCGTCACTCCAAAAAGTCTTTCGATACCATCAACTATAACCGTAAACAAATCTTCCACAAAATCATTGCGAGTTCAGAAAAACAAAGGGAAGACGATCGTAACCAGCGAATGTTCACTCACAGTACCTCCTGTGAAAGATTTCAAGCAAACTCATGCATTGAAAATGCTACGATTCGAGTCAGTTAGTCCTTCGAAGTGACAGTACGCTGGTTTCAAATCAAATGATAATTCATCCTCTTCAACAGCATCAGCAGCATAACGCTTGTTTTCTCCCTCAATATCAAGACAATCAAAGTATAAAAAAACAGAAAGCCCATCGACAAATATTAATCAACTTGATCAGTTTTCACTAGATGAATATGTAGCTGAAGAAGTCCCTAATATTCCGACAGTGATTGTTGTGAACAACACTGAACCACAAGAAGAAGGGCCACAAGCGCAATCGGTTAAATTTCAAAAGCTAATGCCTAATATTACTCAGAATATAACGCATGAAGAAATTTGGCAGATGGTTATTGAGTCTACTCATCTAGAGAATAAGCGAAGTCAGAATAAAAGGTTTCGATATCAGACACCATATCCTCTTGAAATAGAAGACATGTCATTTCCCACCGATTTCAAACACCTGGATTTTCAGAAATTCAATGGGAACGGATCACCAAAAGAGCATATGATGCATTTCATAACAAAGATGGGAAATTTCTCTAGAATTCCTTAATTTTGTCTACGATTATTCGGATCTTCTCTGATAGGAAGAGTTTTTAGATGGTATTCAAGTTTAATCCTAGGACCTATTCATACCTGGGAACAGATGCAGGATGCTTTTATATCAAACTTTTTCTCTTCGGATCGAGAAGTTAGTTTGACCGAATTGGCCTCTATTCGCCAAGAAGAAAATGAATCAGTTGAAGAATTCATCAGTCGATGGAAGGACTTGGCAGCATTATGTCAACATCCTCTTCAGGAATCGAAACAAGTAAAACTATGTTTAGAAGGTCTGAGACCAGAACTGGCATGCCACCTGATTAGTAAAGATTGGAGAACCTTTCGTAATTTTTCTACAAAGGCTTATGCTCTTGAAAAGATGATGGGAAGAGTGTCTGCTTTTCAGTCAAAATCAGCTCACACAACTCAGAAAGAAGTTAATGAAGATTATCAAAATGTTGAAAAAGGCAGCAATGAAGAAGATAGAAATGGTCGTGCGGTTATCATGACATATAAAAAGTCAAGGCAAAATAAAGATCATATGAAGTATTCGTTTGCAAAAAAAGATATACTTCCTATGCTGAATCAATTGTTGGCTATGAAAAGTATTGAATTACCTCGGCCAAGACACATCGAAGAAATAAAAAATATCGGAGGAATGGATTATTGCCATTATCACCGTCAATTTGGACATTATATGGAAAATTGTAATTCCCTCAGGAAAAAGCTACAGACGATGATCGATAAGGGAGAAATTGCTATGGAAAGAGCCTGAAAAAAAAAAGAAGAAGAGAAATGGAGAAAAATGACAGAAACTCGATAAAGAAAATTCTAGGGGGCATCCGCGTTAAAAGATGATAACATGCTTCGTATGGTAAATCGTCAGTAATTGACAAGATCGAGCCGTCATAGCCTAAATGTTCAAAAGAAAAGAAGCAAATGAGGCAAATGATGTAAAGTCATGATAAAAAACATATTTGTTGCAGATATGCATTGCAATACCTGCCAGTTCAGGAAATGACCGCTATTTTGATTTCGAAAGGTATCGGTATAATACTTCCAAAATCAAAAGGGGGTAAGACAGGTGAGTAAACAGGTAAGTAAAAATTACAAAATGTGTTTCTCACCATAGAACGTATTTCTTTTGTGTATATGAATGAAATACAGGCTTTCAAGCATATCAAGTCATCGCCAAATGCGAAGCATATCAAGTCATCGCCAAAGTAATGCAGGCTTTCAAGCATATCAAGTCATCACCAAATGCGAAGCATTCACATGCAATGACAAACGCCAACTGAAAAGCTAATCGTAAAAATTAGCAACTATCGTTATCGCCATCAATCGCTTATAAAAAATGTTACATTCTCAGAGCATATCAACAACACGAAATATCAATTATTGATTCTCAGAACATTATCAACAGTGGTGAAATATCAATTATTGATTCTCAGAACATTATCAATAGCGGTGAAATATCAACTATGGATTCATCATTCATGACAATGAAATAAGCAGTGGAATAAACCTACATGGTCAACCACACAAATCTTACGACAGCGATGACAGTTAATCATTTAAGGCAGCCTAGCCAAGCCTACATGGCCAACTACGCATAAGACCTATAATCATTTAAGGCAGCCTAGCCAGGCCTACATGACCAACTACGCATAAGACCTACAATCATTTAAGGCAGCTTAGCCAAGCCTATATGGCCAACTATGCTTAAGACCTATCATTTAAAAAGCTTGAAATTGGCTAGCCCGAAATCGGCGGTAAACTATAATTGCTCCTTGAGCCCATTGCCCGAAATTGGCGGTAAACTATAATTGCTCCTTGAGCCCATTGCCCGAAATCGGTGGTAAACTATCTTACTCCTTGAGCCCAGTGTCAAGTCCAGTTCAGTCGTCTGGTCCAGTCAAGTCAGGTCAAGTTCAGTCAAGTCAAGTCTTGTCCAGTTAAAGTATGGTCAGTCAAAGTACACTAGCACCATTGCTCAAAAGCATCAAATATGCTCAAAAGCATTGACTATGTGTAGCATTCAAAATGCTACAGATACATATTAAATATGGTCAAATATGCAATTGCCTGATGGAAATTTTAAATGTTGAATAAAATATATGCAAAAATCCGTTTCTCTTGAATCAGGTTCAAATTACATCGACAATAAATGCCTTCAAGATATTGGCAATTATCTATTCAAAAAGTTCAACTCTTCAAGGCCAACTAATATATTGACAAGCTGTAAGGTCTTTTTATCTCTTACCTTCTTGATGATAGAGAAATATTATTACACAAGATTTTCAAAGCTGGCAAAGAATGAATTAGTGAAGAATCATCATTCTCTCTCGGACAATCTAAAGATTCGGATATATCCTTTGGATTCGTTAACAGGAGCAACAAAAAATTATTTATCCTTCAGGAGTATCTGCAGGCTTTACTTCGGAAATATTATCTCATGAAGAAATCTTTATGCGACAATGACCTGGAAAAGAGGCAGGATCTATGTCTTCAAAAGTAATCTATGCCTTGGTCTTTCTGATAATCTCTTATGTACGGTGGAGGAATTCATATACTGAGAATTATGAAGCATGATTCAATGTGAACGTTCAAAAGTTGCTCTATATAAAAACCCGATTATATAGTCTGATGCCGGAACTCCTCATTGTTCTAACAATGATATTACGAGTCTCCAAGTACCAGATTTGATAGAGACAGAGCAAACGGAATCATCATCAGTAATTTCTATAGCCTTTGAAGAGTTATTAATGAAAATTAAAAGAAGTCTTGTCTATTTTTTCGGAATCAGCAAAGATCCCTGGAAAAGTCTATGAAGAAATGTTAAAGAGTACTAACTAGAAAAGACTTGACAAAGGACTCAGCAGTTGAACCTTTGGAGTCGGAGATGAAATCTCCAAGAGCGCGATATAAAGAATGCAATGTGAAGCACAATGACAAAGCTCAAAGATGAAATGATTAAATCATTATCATATTGAGAATATCACAATCATCCTAAAAGAGGAGAAGTTTTCAATATAAATTTCAAAATTATCAATGCTTATTAAGGCTAAATTGAAAGAGTTATAATGTCTTGAGATACTAATTTCGGTTAATTTGGCAGAAAAGATTATCATTTGCAATTGAAGGAAAAAGTCACTGATGTTGATCAAAGAGACCGTTGCAGAATTAAAGGAAAAAGTCACTGATGTTGATCAAAGAGATCGTTGCAGAATTAAAGGAAAGAATCGCTGGAGTTGATCAAAGAGACCATTGCAGTCGCAGCGATGTTGAAAGATAGCTCTCTGGTCAAGTTGCTTAAAGACAAAGTCATCACAGCTATTGTAGAGATGAGTTTTGACAAAATAAAATCTCATCTTCTCTAGTGAAACATCCGCTCGATACTACTGGCTAGGGGCATTCAAGTCTTCTGTTCGAACACAATCATCAAGTCTTTCGTTCGAGCGCAATTATTCAAGTCTTCCATTCGAGCAGAGATCATTCAAATCTTTTGTTCGAGCGCCATCATTCAAATCTTCTATTCAAGCGCAATCAATCAAGTCATTCGTTCGAGTGCAATCAATCAAGTCCTCCGTTCGAACGTGATCAATCAAGTCTTCCGTTTGAACGTGAGCATTCAAGTCTTCTGTTTGAACGTGATCATTCAAATCTTCTGTTCGAGTGCGAGCATTCCAGTATTCCGATCGAACGTGAACATTCAATCTTCTGGTCAAGTATGATCATCCGGTCTTTCATGCAAGCATGATCATCCAGTCATTCTTCAGTTATAGTTCATTCAAGCTTCCTCAGGAGGAGGAAGATCGATCCTCCATTTGATTTCAGGAATCAATCAAAGAAGGATCGAGGGGGCATCTGTTGAGGCACAAAAAATATTCCATTACATGGTCAGAGAAGTTATCGGTTGCGCGGGTCGCGGAACCAAGAAGATAAGTTGCGCGGGTCAGGGAATCAAGAAGATAAGTTGCGCGGGTCGCGGAACCAAGAAGATAAATTGAGCGGGTCGCGGAATCAAGAAGATCCGTTGCGCAGGACGCGGAAGTAAGAAGATAAGTTGCACGGGTCGGGGAAGCAGGAAGATGGGTTCCCCGTATCACGCAATCAAGATAATACGTTCCGCGGGTCGCCAGACCAAGAAGTCAGTTGCGCGGATTGCACAATCAAAGAATCTACTGACACAAGAATCTAGGATTGGCATGTGTGTGGGGCCTATAAATACCCCGCTCCTCCTCTCATTTAGGAGATTGAAGATTTTGGGAAACTGGAACGGAGCAACTGAAGGTAGAGAGCAGAGGCAACGATCAGTTGCGTGGACCACGCAACGAAGTTATCGGTTGCGCGAACCGCGCAACAAGGCTACCAGTTACGTGGATCGCGCAACCAGTATATCGGTTGTGCGGGTCGTAGAACTTGGTCAATTGTCCGACTTTATAAAAAGGATAAAATGTTGCTAGATCTTCAAGAGGGTTTTCAGATCGCAAAGAGGGATGACTGGAAGGATGCTCAGAACTGATTTCAGGCCCGAGATTGGTTGATCGATTCAGCAATTCCTCCTAAGTATTGGGAGATGACTGAAATAGCGCCGGAGTGCTGCCGAAATTCCTATCTCATTGCAGACTGGTTGATCAATTCAGCAATTCCTCATAAGTATTGGGAGATGACAGAAATAGCGCCAGAGTACTGCCGGAATTTTTATCTCCTCGGAGGTTGGCTGATCGATTCAACAATTCCTCCTAAGTATCTAAGAGATGACTAAAATAGTGTTGGAATGCTGCCGAAATTTCTATTGGACTATCTTCTCCTTCATTACATTACATTAATTGTACTTTATTTTCAGAATCAAGGGAATCAAAGGATGTAAATGAACTCAGATAAATGTGATCAATGTTCTCTCAACAAATTCTTTGTTGTCATTGAATAAATCCCCCAAATCAAACACATTTGTTTTCTTGTCGAAACACTACACTCGTTATTTTCAAATCTCACGCGGCGACTTCATTTTCCCACTCTCTCCTTCGATTTCCCCACTCTCACCTCTCCGTCTCTCTCTCTTGGAACAAAAAAGAAGAAGAAAAAAAAAATCTCTTTTATGTTTTTTCAATCCATCTTCCATTTTTTTCTTAACAAGAAAATCCATATTTACTAATATTTCCATTTTTCTATTTTTCAAAAGAATGAGTTCGGACTTCTTAACAAGAAAATCCAAAGGTTCAAAAGGACATACATATTTGAAAGTTGGTCAAATCATAAACAGACGTATTATGGATGGATACATTGTTTTCATTAATAGGCCACCTAGTACTCATAAAAATTCATTGCAAGCATTTTCTGTCTATGTGCATGATGACCATACTGTTAAGATCAATCCTCTTATCTTAACCAACAATACAAGGTTATAAGTCTAGGTTATAAGATTAGGTTTAGGTTAGGTTATAGGTTAAGGTTTAGGTATTCTCTAGTATTATCTACTATTGAACATAGTATTATCTACTACATACTAGTAACATACAACCAATATTGGGGCACCATACCATAAGCTACAAGAATTTCATGTCCCCCTAAACAAGGTATCCTCCATTGATAACATATATATATATATATATTATAAATTCTTTATTTTCATTTACATTCGCAAATACATTCATCATCCATCTAAGAAAATTGAGACAGGTGAAAGATACACATAAAAGAGCGGACATGAAAAAAAAAAAATTAGTAAGAAAAGCAGCAGAATCTCACTCTGCCAAAGTAATTCCCCACATTGCGAGGGCATAAATGAGCTGGCTGGCATGCCATACTTTCCTAGTTTTACTCCAGTTGCTCATGTCGCCCAAGGCTTTTGTCACAGCTGCAAGTTCTCGAAGTTTAAAAACCACTACTGCCAATCTTATAAACACATAAACCAAACTTGAACATAACCACAATCCAAATTCCTCTCCACTGGATAAAGCCAGGAGTCTCAAACAATCATGATAGTTAGATAAACCAGCCAAACTGATGACCGTTGGTTCAATTAAGGAAGGCATACCACACAAAATTAAGTGGAATGAGGTAATCATGACCATGTGAGAAAAGTTCCAGCTATATCCACCAAAATAAAATTGATAAAAAATCAAAATGTTAAAGAAATCCCCATCACTGAGCATGATTGCAAATATGTGTCTACTTTTCATGTATGTTAAATGCCAAACCTTACCATGGAAAATGTATGGCACAAAACAAATACTAAGCATGAAGGAAAAAATAGAATCTTTTAAAGAATAACCAAATGAGAGGCCAAAAAATACATAATCCACATAAATCCATCACATGAATATATAAGAATCAGATCATTGACACACAAATGGTTAAAGGCATGTGGTACCCACAACATTGTCTCCTTCTCACCCTCAGGACACAACTTGAGAAACAAAATGCACCTGCAGGTCGACAAATGTCACACATGTAGGAGATTGGTTCATAAGAGTAAGGTGGATTGACCATTTTAGCCTGACCATTGTAATTTTATCAGGAACCCAAATGAGGTTTAAAAAAAAAAAAGAAAAAGATCTTTAGTTAAGGTATTTGGAACCCGCAGTATTGCATTAGCTCACCCTTTACAATACCAACTTAAAAATCAAGATGTATCTGCGAGTTAACGCATGTAAGGCATGTTGGAGAGTTGGTTCATGAAACAAAGGTGACTGATAATTGTACTGTAAGGCATGTTTTTATTTATTATCTTTTTGAGGAAATTTGATTCTTTTTCAAGATTAAATGAAAAGGAAAAAAGAAAAAGATGAATGAACGTTCCAACATTTTGATGGAAATGCATGCAGGAGATTTGGTAAGGATAGTAAGGAGAAGAAAAGGAAGAAATGCATTAGAGAAATCTGTTGTAATACAATTCGAGGGAGGGATGAAATGGGAAAGTAAAGTATACCTCAGTGTAGGTGAAACGGAATGCAGGGCCTTCTGATAATGACATCTCTAATCCATTCATAATGAGAAACTAGCCCCCCAAGCTGAAATAAGCTCACTTCAAATCCAACTTGAATCCCAAGAAATTGGGATTAGGAGTACAACCGTCGTCTATGCATCAAAATGTTCCAACCCCGAATCCGATTGCTCCAATTCAGTTCGTTCAAACACCCAAACATGCCCTTAACCACATACATCAAATGCAACATTTTTCAATTCTCATATGGGAAAATAAGTTCTATTTTTATTCCAATTCACCACCCAATTAAAAATTAAGAGAAAAAACATAAAAAAAAATTATTCAACATTTTCATTCCACCTACCATACAGAATCTTCTATAAATAAATAAAAACTTCATGGTTATAAAATTATATTAAAAAAAAACTGAAAAATACACTCAAAACCCATATAAAATGAAAAGAAATTAAAAAAAAAAACATATTCCTAAAAACCCAACAAATCTCACGTCAGATTTAACAAGACCCATATCCCCAAATCCAACAAAAATCAAAACTTATATACCAAAATCCCACAAAAACCCTTCCAGACCCTAAAAACCCCAATCTGGAGAAAAAATGGGGAGGGAGAGAGAGTACCGTTCCGCAAACCGATGCTGGATTCATCGGTGTTGATGTTGTAGAGGACGCCTTCGTATCTGATTTCGCATTTGGATGTCAAGCTAATCACATTGCCGATGTAGGAATCTGCGGATCCTCCTCCACTGCTAGATCCTGAAGAAGCTTCTGCTACAGCTATTGCTGCTGCTACTGCCATGGCTTTTCACAACAAAGAGAGAGAGAGAGAGAGGGGTTTCTTGTCGATGGAAGATGAGGAAAAGAGGGAAAATAGGAAAAAAGGAGCGGGCATTTGATGGTTTTCGTCTTTTAAAGAAGATAAAATTTTCAAATCCGTATATTGTGAGTTTACCATTATTTATAACACCAACTCTATTAACAGTCGTACATGCATGGGACCATTTTCTGGATGGTTAAGATCGTTTTACAAAATAAAATTATAAATATTTACTATTTACAACTAGACCAATTATTTCGATGGTCTGGATAACTCTATATCTTAGCCACTATTGTTATGGACGAGTCAACACCATTTTACATAAAATGCAAGACTCACAATGAAAAACCAGAAGATTGAAAATGTTAACTTGAACTTTGGACCTGGTATCGCTCCATGGGCCCCACCATGATCGATTTGTTTCATCCACGCCGTCCATACATTTCATAACATCATTTTGTGTACAATCCCAAAAAATGAGCTTGAAATAAATCTTGGGTGGACCACACAATCAGAAAACACTATTGAGCGTCGACCATTAAAAACATTTTGGGGGCCATAGAAGTTTTATATCAAGCTGATTTTTGTTTTTTCCCTTAATCTAGGCCTGTATGACCTAATCAACAGATTGGATGTCAAATAAACAGTAAAGTGCGCCTCTGGAGGATTTTAATGGTGGATATCCAATCACTATTGTTTTCATGTGGTGTGGTCCACCTGAGATTTCTATCTCTCTAATTTTTTGGATCAAGCCCTAAATTATCAGTAAAAATGGATGAACGGAATGGATGAAATACATACATCATGGTGGGGCCCACAGATGGCTAGTGGTAGGGGGCCCATGACACTCGAAGGAAGAAAGGGCGCTCGTTGAAAATGAGAAAAGAGAAAGGACGCTCGTTATTTTACAAATCCTTTTCTACATAATATAAATTTTGAAATATGAAACAGTGTGCGTTTACCACTGTTTATAACAAAAACTCTCTTAACAATCGTACATACAAGAGGGACCATTTTCTAGATGGTTAAGACTGTATTATATAAGAAAATTACAAATATTAAACATCTACAACTAGATGGATTATTTCAATGGTCTAGATAACGTTATATCATTGCCACTATTTTCATGTAAGAGTCACCACTATTTTACATTATGTACAAAACTCATAGATTTTTTATGGAACACCAAAACGGTAAACAAATCTTTGGAAAGGGGAGGGCTCTATGGGCCCCACCATGATGGATATGTTTCATCCACTCCGTCCATCCATTTTTACACATCATTTTGGGATTGATCCCCAAAAATCAGTCCTAATTAAATCTCAGATAGACAACAAACTGAGAAAACTTCAGACGGTTGGACGTTGACCATTCAAAAGGTTACTTAAATTGGCGGATTTTTTGGGTTTTGCCTGCGGATAATTAGGTTTTGCCGACGGATTTTAGCTCATTATTGTTTTACTGCATTTTTTCATACCCAATCCATAGTGGGATCCAAAATGATTTGCATTGAGCTACATGAAAATGTTTTTAATGGTCCACGCTCGTTCAACACTGTTTCCTGTAATGTGGTCCACTTGAGATTTGGATATATCTCATTTTTGGTCTCATATTGTAAAATTATCTGTAAAAATATATGGACGACATGGATGAAACACATACATCATGGTGGGGGCCACAAAGCATTGACCACCAGCCATTGACGGGTGTCAAGGGGAGTAGCCAATCCGTTCCCAAGCGTACTGAGTAAATCCTATGGGGCCCACCATGATTTATTCATTTTATCCACTCCATCCATCCATTTTAATATATAGTTTTATTACATAAGCTCAAAAATGAAGCCTATAAAAATATGAAGTGGACCACATCATAGGAAATAGTATAAACTGAACATCTACCATTGAAAAATTTTGGGAAGCCATTGAAGTTTTGGATCAAGTTGATATTTTAGTTTTCCCTTCATCCATGTATTTGTGATCTATTGAACAGGTTGGATGATAAATAAAAATCACCGTAGGCCATAGGAAGATTTCAACGATGGAAATCATTATTCCCACTGTTTCTTGTGGTATGGTCCACTTGAGCTTTGGATATGCTTTAATTTTGGGCTCAACCACTAAAATGATCTGGAAAAATGGATTGACAGTGTGGATAAACCAAATACATTCATTGTGTCATTGCTAACTAGATACGGCAGGGTAGGATGCAATGTGCGGTGAAACCCTTTCGGGGTTCACAAAAGTTTCGGATCAATATGAAATTTGTTTTTCCTATTCATCCAAGTATTTGGACCACACCACATGAAATGGTGTTGATTGAATATCCAACATTAAAAACTTCTTGTGATTGAGCCAAAGTATGAGGCAGATTGAAAGTTCGAGTGGACCCCATCACAAAAAACAGTGGGGATTGAATGCCTACCATTAAAACCTTACTTTGGGCCGTAAAAGTTTTCAACCGAGCTAATATATATGTTTTCCCTTATTCCATGTCTGTATTAACTTATAAACAGGTTGGACCTCAAATAAACATCGCGTGGGCCCTAAGAAGGTTTCAATAGTGGGTTTCACCATCCCACTCTTTTCTATGGTGGGTCCACTTGAACTTTGGATCTGCCCCGTCAGTCAGATGCACCATTCCATGGTGGGCCACGACCTTAAAAATAAAGTCAATCTATGACTTGGGTGGGCCACACCACATACTATAGTTGAGAGGGTTACCCAAACATTCATAATCATTTATTGGGCCCACCTAGATGTGGTTCATAGATCCAGCCCATTCATTATGTGTGTCCCACTTGGATGAGGAGTCAAACCAAGTTTCATACACATTCAAAACTCATGTGGGCCTTACCAAATGCTTTTATATGTTTTAGGGATGTCTTCACATAGTTTTAGATGCTATGGCCCACCTGAGTTTCGTATATGACTGATTTTTGGACATAAAGGGGATACATCAAATGCATGGTGTTGATGTTCTACACACATCATGGTGGGCCCCACACAAATTAACCTCATGGATATTAGTTCCCATGAGGTGACCTTATAGTACCATTTCACTATTTAGGTAACTCCTTCATAGGTGTTACTCTAATTGTGTAGGGTCTGCCTTGATATATTTTATGCATATCGACACTGTCCATATATTTTTCCATCATATTTTAGGATGTGATTTCAAATCATAAGAACTCAATAATCTTAGGTGGGTCATACCAATCAAAACAATGATGAATAACTATTAAAAACCTTTTGAAGGCCACAAAAGTTTTGGATCAATTTGATCTTTGTAGTTTACCTTCATCTAGATCTTCTTTATATTATCAACAAGTTGGATTGCAAATAAACATTACTAAAACCTTACGATGGGCTCTTTATAACTTTTTATGGCGAGGTACTATATTATCATTCTTTCCAGTGGTGTGGTCCACTTAAGATTTAAATCTACACAACTTTTTATACCCGGCCCAAAAATGGGTTGGAGAAACATAGGGGCGGCAAGGATATACAACACATCATCAAACTCTCACTTTCGTTATCTAACTTTTCAATTTTTCTTGTCAAAATACAAAATTTAGTTTTCTTTATATATATATATATATATATATATATATATATATATATATATATATATATATATATATATATATATATATATATATATATATATACAATTTGTCAATTTTTTCACAATTTTGTTAATTTTTAAAATTTTCTTTTACAAAATATCAATTTTTAAATCTCACTTTTATTATATAACTTTTTAATTTTTCTTGTCAAAATACAAAATCTAGTTTTCTTTTTCAAAATATCATTTTTTAAATCTCACTTTTGTTATATAACTTTTTAATTTTTCTTGTCAAAATACAAAATCTAGTTTTCTTTTTTAAAATATATATTTTTTTACAATTTGTCAATTTATACACAATTTTGTTAAATTTTCTTTTTCAAAATATCATTTTTTAAATCTCACTTTTGTTATATAACTTTTTAATTTTTCTTGTCAAAATACAAAATCTAGTTTTCTTTTTAAAAATATATATTTTTTTACAATTTGTCAATTTTTTCATAATTTTGTTAAATTTTTTAAATTTTCTTTTTCAAAATATCATTTTTTTATCGATTTTTTTTTTTTCAAAATTATCAACATCATTTAAAGTTCTTAATTATTATTTTTTTCAAAATCTAGATTTCTATAAAATTACAGTTTTTTTTTTTTTTTCAAAATTTAATTTTTCTTAAACATTGTTAATTATTTTTCTAAGCTTTTCAACTTTTTTTTTTTTCGAGATTTATAATTTTTTTGAGCTTCTTAATTTTTGACCTAAGCAATAGAGATGGTTTAGGACCGTCTCTTATAGAGACGGTCTTTGACAGGGCTATAAGACGGTTTAAGACCGTTTCCAATAGAGACGGTTTAGGACCGTCTCTAATTGAGACTGTCATAGACCGTCTAGAGATGGTCTTTGACTGTCTCTAATAGAGACGGTCTTTGACAAGGTTATAAGACGGCTAAGGACTGTCTCTAATAGAGACGGTTTTTTATAGTCTCAGATTACAAGTAAAAGATGGCCAATGATCATCTCAGATGACCGCATATAAGACGGTCAAGGACCGTCTCTAATGTAGACGTCCAATGACCGTCTCAGATGACCGCATATAAGACGGTCAACGACCATCTTAAATGATTTGTAGATGTTCAAATTTTTAAGACAATATTAAGAACGGTCAGGGACCGTCTAAAATTTTAGAGACGGTTTACAGCCGTCTCTAAAGTGTCTTTAAACCAAGCAATTTTAGAGATGGTCCAGAACCGTCTCGAAATCCGTCCATTTTTTTTTTCCATTTTTCACGTAGTGTGTTTTCATTGCCACGACATCGTGTCCCTATCTACATATTTCTTTCCAATTGAAAGTGAAACATGAAAGTATTTAAAGAACTTATCTGATTGCCTTATTAATCCATTAAAGCTCTAGTATGATGTGGGCCTTTTTTGTAGGCAGCTCTTTTTTTTTTCTTTTCTTTTTTTTTCATAAGATTTCTCACAACTATCCCATTGATAATCATCGCACAAAAACTTTATGCCAATGCTATTGCATTGCCAAAATCCACTGAATCAGCTTATTTTGGCATTAGAAAGCTCTTGTATAATATTACTGCCTCATTTTCATCCCATATACAATTTAATTGTCCGCCCATCGTCGTAAGAATCATACATCAGTTCAATGGCTCTCGTTTCATCAAGATCCCCAAATTCAACCCCACATACCATCAATTGCTCCCTTTGTCCAGTGCACGGGTTGTCTATGACATTTAGATGCCATATGCCTCGATTTGCCGCACTAAAACACTATAAAGGATGATTTTTGGCTTTTTTCCAGAGGTGCATAGACAGCACTAGAGCCAGCCTCGAGGCATGCGAGTCAACACTGCCGGATCTCGTACAATCCCATATTGTACATTCATTGCCTATGGAAGCATGGACCAATCTATCTCCTTGGCTAACTCTAGATTCGACTTGAACTAGCCATGATTTGGCAATAGAAGCTTGATGAAATGTCTTGGAGTGTAGCCGCTTGGGCTGCATCATGAACTTATCATAAATGAAAGGAGATTGACCATGTGGGTTGCATTATCAATTCATCATAAATGAAAGGTTGTAGCCTTTAATCTACCGTGCAACAAGCTGGTCATTCAATTCATTGAGATCATTTTGAGCGACCCAATAGTTGAATTTCTCAGTGTTAGAATCAACTACTTAGATCTTCGTGATACAACACATGAAGGCGTGGACAGAACACATGGGTAGTTAAAGGGAAGGAAAGTCTCCTTGAGTAAGTGGTGCATCTTCGACCATGTGATTATCGGTCGACCACATTTAGCAATTCTTAATTCATGGGATTTACTCACACCACATCAACATATGGTGCTTTAAATAGAGTTGCCATTAATTTGACACATTGATATTTCGGTATGTCATGCATTCAAAGACACACAACCAAGTTGAGCTAAGCAACAAGATCTTGATCATAATGTGACGCAGGGATGGATGGGATGAGGTCAATCACCATTTTCCTCAAAGAGATGATTACTTTGAATCCACGGAGCTTCTCTGGACTCCTCACAGAGATTCCTCGAATCTACGAGGAAAGAGAAAATAGAATAAATTTACAACCCTTTAAATAGTGATACCAAACTTAGAAGTTTCAAATCAAACTCCAACTCAAACTCCCTAAAAATTGTGACTTACCATTAGTAGTAAATTTTCTATTTATATATGGTCATGATTCCTACTATAGACTTCATGATTTTCAACGAAAAATAGTAAGTGTCCAATATGGCCTAACCATGTTATTCTCCTAAATTCTCTAAGCCCTTTTCACATTCGGCACGACTCCTAAAGCTTTAAGAATCAAGAGTTATGATCAAACTAAAACTTACTATAAATAGGAAAAATGAAATTAAAAAGGATTTTTGCCTGTCGATCTAATGGAATCTCACAAATTCAGTGTTTGCAACCCGGCGTAGTAGGGTTGGGTGGCTAAAGTAGTTTCTCCTACCCAAAATCATATATTGTACGTCGAATAACTCATTCCAGTTTCTGAGATATGCCTGTTTTAGGATTCTAACAGTCCTAATCACTTCCGCCTCCGATCGGGCCTTCTCTGATCCATCTTGGACTAAAAGTGTCCGCGACCAGCTCTACATCATAATGTCATTTTTGGAATAGGAGATCACTCTACGGATCCTCTCACCCATAGATTTTGTGAAAAGAAGTTTAACACCGAGAGGAGCTCTCAAACTCATCCAAGGACTCTAGTTCTTTGATATCATGAGCCAATTGACAATTTCATGCTACATGCCATGCTAGAATTTCTACATGTCCTCAAAATCTCTTAATTTCTTCATCTCGAAGATCATTTGGTGGTTAATTTTTCACCACCATGCATCCATGGCCCGTTCTTTAGGCGTCATCTGTATGATGTCTCTTTAAACCTAATGCAGCATGAAATTTGCATAATACATTTGATAGCTTGCAAGCAACTCAGTGAATGCAATTAAGACATGGCTATGCAGGACCCGGGATGCCTTGGTGAGGGTCTAGCAGTTTTAGTGTGTGCTTGGAAACATTGAAGAAGACTCAACTCGGAGAGAAAAGACGTATAAAATACAAGACTACTTGTTCTCTCCATATAAAGGACTTTTATTAATTTCTAATACTAATTACAAATTTCCAAACATGCCCAACAAATCCAAACTCTTTCAAGTTAACCAATCAATCAAAGTAGTCCTTAAAACTCATTAATCAATGTAAAGAAAATGCTACAACTAACAGTTAATTAAAACAACATAAACAATGAAGAAGAAACAAAACCGAAAAAGGAAGAATGGAATAGGAAACTTGGTGGGGACTAGGCTGCATGTGGGGCCCACACAACTTGCAAACCAAACCCCTCTTGACATGCATGTTGGCACATAGGATCCGTGCTAGAGAATACATTGGTAAAAAATAATATTGTGAGACGTGCCAAAAAAAAATAAAATCGAGGGAGATGGGATGCGGAAAAGGTTTAATTTCCACTTTCAGAAAGTTACTAGATGGGCCCAGACAAATTTTGCTCCATTCTAGCGAGTAATTCACTGGCACAGAAATTGTTTTTCCGTATTTCAGTGAGGTATGCTATCACATAGGCTACTAGGTTTGTTATTGGCCTTTTTGGACTTGGGCTTTTAAAGATTCAGACAGACGAATCTGTCCATGATTAGGAAGCGGATTGGCTGGTGTACCACACCATTAATATGGCTGGTATGGGTAGAGGTGTACACGAGTCGAGCTGGGCACAGCTCGACTTGGCTCAACAACTTGCTGACCCCAGCTCAAGCTTGGCTGGGCTCAGTCCTCGAGCCTGACTGGCCAACTCGGCTCGGTTCAGTCAGCAGCTCGGGTCAGTTCGAGCTAAGTTCACTGTACAACATTTTCACAAACACATGGACTGCACCTTCAAAATTTCACCATATGTAAAACAACAGAAGTGGTTTTACAGGTATTTCATCAAACACCTTCTAAGCAACATAAAAATCAAGAAAAAAAAGGGTATTTGTTTCATATGCATACCTTCCTTGCCACCATCCATACTTCGTTGAGTCATTTCATCAAACACTTGGTAAGCAACATCATATCAAAGTAACCGAGTCATCGAACTGGTTTGATCCAAGTCGAGTCAAGTTTGGGCAAGCTCGAACTCAGTTCAAAATTTTTTTGAGCTCAAAAAATCAGCTTGACTCGGCTCGAACTCAGTTTCGAACTGAGTTGAATCAAGCTTTTTCAGTTGAGTCAAGCAAGCTAACCGACCTAACTCATTTCGTGTACAACCCTAGGTATGGGTACTTATCGTGAGAAGACGAGCACCAACAATCCTCGAACTTTAAGTTGTACTATGGTTTAAAGGAGATCAAGGTTACATGGGCCACACAATGATATATTTATTATATCCACTCCATTCATCCATTTTGCGAGATCATTTTAAATCATAAGCCTAAAATGAGTCATATCCAAAGCCCAAGTGGACCACACGACAAATAGCAGTGGGGACAATGATTCTCACCATTAAAACTTTTGTAGGGCCCACCATAATGTTTGTTTTCCATCCAATTTGTTCATAAGGTCAGACATACCTGGATGAAGAGGATAAAAAATATCATATTGATCCATAACTTCTGCAACTCCAAAATGGTTTCAATGTTACACGTTCAAATTCCCATTACATTTTTTCGTGTGGTCCACTTGATATTTGGATCTGTCTTATTTTTCGGTTCAAGTCTTACGACGAGCTTTCCAAATGGATGGACGGTTTGGATATATCACATACCTCATGATGGGACCCACGGAACTTGGTGACATCAATACACCAGCCATATTGGTAGTGTGTGGTACACCAGCCATCAGGTGAAGCACCAAACGTTTTAAGCCTTTGGCTCAATCGAGCTGATCTAAATAGTGGCTCTCGATGGTGACCCTATGCATTGTGTTGATGCAAAAATCTGGTCCACCCTCTTTAGACCTTCGAACACCTGCACATGAAGCAGACAAAGGAGACCCTGGCTAGAGCAGGGGATCCTTCGATGCCAAAGTCAGGCTAGGAATCTGGGTCTTATAGTATTAAGGGGTTCTGGGAGAGAGTTTTTTGCGTACCTTTCAATAGGATGGAGGTCCTTTATTTATAGGTACGAGAGGATCCCATCGTGTGAGGATTCTCCTCCCAGTATCGTGGAGATTTAATTTTGGATTTGATTTTGCCCGCTTCTGGTCTCTATCCGATCCCGTGATCTTCGGGATCGGAGATCCTTTTGCAAGATACTCGAGATGGCATTTTGTTTTACACCATCTTTCCTTCATTCGGCTCAGCCGGCTCTGATTCAATTAAGTGAACCGGCTTTATGAGATAAGGTCTCAGAACCTTAGCCGACACATGCCCAGGTTGCTAGCTCGTCACCCGAGCCAACTTAATTTGTCTCGCTTTCTTCGGTTTATAACCTTGCCTCGGATTCAACGCATGCTTCGGCCCCGAGGCGCCAAGTCCGAGTCTCTGGACTTGGCGTACTTTTGTCCCCAACAGTAAGCCCCCTTACTCCGTGTGTCTCCTATGGCACTACGGAGTAGCGAGCTTTTGAGTCGGTTCGCAGCTAAGTCCGAGATAATAATTAGGCATTTAATGCATTTTTGCGTCATTTTTGATGGGAGACGGTTCATTTAATGAGACCGCGTGTGCTGACAGCCGTCAAAATGTTCCCCCCGCCAATGAGTGTTGGACACGTAGCAAAGGCGTTATCGTCATCAGTCGGCGTGCTCCACGTGTCGAGCGAGGGAGTCGATGCAGGCGTCGAATCATTTCCTCATTAATTGCTCTTGCCACATGGTAATTTTATAAAAGGATGGGAGGTCCCGCATTTCGAATTCTTACTGCTACTCTTCCCGCTCTTCATTCCTTTTGGAGTTTGATTCTCTTCTTCTTCCCTTTTTCCTTTCTTAACTGTCAGCGGCTCCTTCCGCCATTTTCGCTTTCCTTCCTCCCTCCGGTGAGTTCTTCTCTCCCCTTTAGTTATCGGTAATGGCAGCGCGAGGCTCTCAAAGTCCCCGGGAGGGTACTTCCGGAGACGAAGGCGAAGCGCAACGTTTTTGGAACGTTGCGGAATCGCCTTCTTTATTGACGAAGATAGTAGTTGATGCGAATGCCTCTTTCCTCTCTGAGAGAACCACCGGAGCTCCGGCGGAATGCCCTGCTTCTGCTGGTCCTTCTTGTGACGGGTCGTCCCTGATAACCCGCCCAGGGAGGCCCAATCCTCCAATGGATTTGGAAGAGGAAGAAGAGGAGGGAGAGGAAACGTTGGTCGCCGAGGGAACCTCTAGGTCGGCTCTTGTTGATAAGTCGGCGCAGGCCGAGTCCGAAGGAGAAGAGTCAGGGGATGAACTGAGCGGCCCGGTCCCCTCAGTTTTGATCGAGGCAGATTTGGATAGGATCCGAATCGGGTATAACATCCCTGATTCGGTTATCACTTATCATCCCCATCCGAATGACTTACTGGACCATCCTCCTGCTTGGGTGGTCGCAATCTTCCAAGTCTCGATGCAATGTGGTTTACGTCTGCCCCTTCAGCCCATTGTCTGAAGCATTTTATCTCGTATTCGGATTGCTCCTGGTCAAATAGTTCCGAATGGGTGGAGGAACTTATTCAGGTGTTCGGTGTTGTGGGCTGAGTTAGAACAGCCACCACTGTCAGTTGATGAATTCCTCCACTTGTATCAAGTGCGCATAAATCCAAACTATCCCGGCTTTATGTCTTCGCTGCTTGGCGGGGCAGAGGCGGTTCCTTAATAATCGACCCTCCCACTTCCAACAAATATTGGAGAGAGCGTTGGTTTTGGGCCTGTGGTCGCTGGAAAACGGCTGAATCCGGGTTCTATGAGGCTCGTGTACCTCGAACGTTTCAGAAAGCAGGTGACTCGGCATCTCTCTTTTTGCCCTTTTTGCTTTCATGACGTTTTGAGTCTGACGGACTTATGTTTGACAGATATCCCGAAGAAGCAGTAGAAGCTTGGATCCAGTGCTTTAGCTCGGATCAAGGAGTTGAGAGTGTTGGATCCGGCAGTTCGGTCCTAGAAGGTGCTCTTACAGCCAGAGCGCCTTCATCTTGCAGGTTTAGCCTCGGCCGTCATAGGTAATTTATGACGTATCTTCATATGTTCTCTAAACCTTATCTGATCTATTTTATCTTCTTTCAGACTTAGCCAAAGCTCGACCTATTCTTAAGACCGTTCCTGAGTCGGTCCCCTAAGAGATGACCGGAGATCGGCCTCCCCGTAGGGTGGTTTTAAAGATAAAGGCTCCCCCGCGATCAGTTCTTCTGTCAGAGCCTCGGCCATTAAAGAAACAGAGAGCGGCACAGAAGGAGAAGGAGAAGGAACCTGCAAGTTCTTCTGCCCCTACTGTAGTTGTGCTCTCTGACCCGGAGGAAAGGCCGAAAGTGAGGGAAACTGTAGCCGTTGAGCCTCAAACGGCACCCGAATCGGGACCTGTTGCAACGGACGTTCCGAGGCAGAGAGAGGAGATGAGGGCTGCATCCTCCAGAGGGGAGGCGAGCCAAGAGGAGCCGTCAGCCTCATAGACGGTAGTGTCGGGGATGGTCCCCTGGGCCTTAGCTCATGGGAGCGAAAAAGAGTTTGTCAGCCTCTATAACGCTCCTATGACGCAAACCGTCGGCCATGCGGTGAGGGTGCTTTTTGAACTCGCTCCCTGCTTAGTTAAGGCCTGTAAGGAATTATCCTCGACCCATAGGCTGCAGACTCTCTTGACGGAAGCAGAGGGACGACGCGAAATCGTCGAGATCCAGGTAGGTGTTCTAACTGGTGAGGCGGCCCTTGCCAGGAAAGCTGCTGAAGACACGAAAGCTGAGGCGGCTTTTACCAGGAGAGCTCTTGAAGATGCACAAGCCGAGGTTACTCGAGTGTTGGCTCTTCTATCCACAGCCGAAGAAGAGAATCGGCGGATCCTCGAAATTCACGCTTCTTGTGAAGATACCGTGGCTCGAACTAAGCTTGAGGCGGCAGGGCTTATCCAACAAGCTAAGGAGAAGACCCAGGAGGCCGAGAAGGCCAGGGATCAAGCCGTTTAAGCCTTCCTTGAGTCTAAGGAGTTCAAGGACGAGAGGGATCGCCTGTTCCAAGGCGGATATTTAAAATGTGTCAAAGATATGAAGAATGCTTTCCCTGACCTTGATCTTTCAGGACTCGAGGGAGTAAGAGCCTCGGAATCTGAGAATCCTGATGCTAGTCCCGTTAACGTTACTGCCGATGTCGTAGCTGGGGACGAGGCTGGTACCTCTGAGAATGCCTCGGGAGTCGTTCCCGTCGAGGGACAGTAGCCAGGCTCCATTTTCTGCACTTACAGTAACGTGGCGTCGAGCTTGACATTTCCTGTCTTAATTTTACTTTTCTTGAGACGGCATTGTAACAGGTTTTGGGGTCTAACTCGGTGTAAAAATACTTAGTAGATAAATGAAAGAAAACACTTAGTTTTATTCATATGACTTGGCTTAAATCTTTCTTAGTTTGGAATCTTTAAACTTTGAATACCGAGCTAAGGATAATAGATCTTGAGGTGCTCAGCATTCCAAGGATGAGGCAATAACTGTCTATTTAGGTCTTCTAGCCGATACGTTCCCGGTCGGATGGTACCCGAGACAATATAGGGTCCTTCCCAGTTCGGTCCCAATGTACCCAATCTAAATTTCTTCGTATTGGGAAATACTTTTCGGAGAACCATATCTCCCACTCGAAACCGCCTGATCTTAACTCGGGCATTGTAAAACCGAGCTATTTGTCGTTGTCGGGCCTCCGTACGCAGCCGTGCCACTTTCCTTCATTCGTCTAGAAGGTCGAGTCCGAATGCTAGGAGTTCTTCATTTTCTTCTGCGTTGAATGAAGTGACTCGAGCCGAAGGTAACCGGATCTCGACGGGGGTGATGGCTTCCAAGCCATAAGCGAGGAAGAAGGGAGTTTCTCCTGTGGCGGTTCGAGCTGTAGTTCGATATGCCCAAATGAATTTTTGGGAGTTCTTCAGCCCATGCTCCTTTGGTGCGGTCAAGCTTGGTCCGGAGATGTTGCTTGATAATCTTGTTAACCGCCTCAACCTGTCCATTCGACTAAGGATGATGAGGTGAAGAATACACGTTATTGATTCCAAGGTTCTCGTATATTTCGCGAAAGCTCCTATTATCAAATTGCCTTCCATTGTCTGTAATAATGGTACGGGGTACTCCGAACCGGTAGATAATGTTTTTCCACACAAAATCGGTAATCTTCTGTTCGGTTATTTTAGCTAATGGCTCTGCCTCGGCCCACTTCGTGAAATAATCCACGGCCACCACGACGAACTTGGTCTGACCTTTTCCCATATGGAGTGGACCTATGATGTCGATACCCCACTGTGCAAAGGGCCAAGGACCAGTCATAGACGTCAGTGCCTCGGGAGCTTGTCTCGGAATAACTGCGAACCTCTGACATTTGTCGCATCTTTAAACGAGCCTGCGAGCGTCGTGTTGGATAGTTGGCCAATAATATCCCTAACGTAGGACCTTATGGGCGAGAGATCGCCCTCCATAATGGTTTCCGCAGATTCCTTCATGAATCTCACGTAACACGTAGTCAGCCTCGCTGGGCTTGAGGCATCGCAGCAACGGAGCATAGTAACCTTTTTTGTACAGAGTCCCGTTGAGTATGGTGTAACGGGAGGCTCGGATCTTAATTCGTCGAGTCTCGGCACGATCTTCAGGCAACTTACCCTTGTCGAGATATTGGATGATTGGATCGATCCAGGAAGGTTCTGAGTCAATTGCATTGACGACCGAGCTAACTGGTTCATTAATACTCGGCCTAGCGACGTATTCGATAGGAACAGACCTGGGTATGTCATCTTCATCGACGGAGGCGAGCTTTGCTAATAGATCGGCTTTGCCATTTTTTGTCCGAGGGATCCGAGCGACAATACAAAGTCGAAATCCGATGATCATCTCTTTCACTTTTTCCATGTACGCTCTTAATTGCTCTTTCCGTGTTTGATATACACCGGTAACTTGATTAACAACCAACTGAGAATCGCTGAAAACATTTAGGTGCGTAACTCCCATGCTAGCTGCGAGTCGGAGGCCGAGTAACAGCGCTTCATATTCGGCTGTATTGTTCGAAGCTTGGAATCCAAGTCGTAAGGCATATTGCATATAGGTATGATCAGGGGTTTTCAGCACTACCCCAGCCCCACTTGCCTTAGAGTTGGAAGGGCCATCGACATACAGTTTCCAGGGAACAGGGCCGGGCAGGGATGAGGTAGAAGCTGTGGTCGATACTTCAACGTTCTCGGTCATATTAGCGACCGAGAGGTCGGTTAGCGGTGTTACCTCGGCAATAAAATCAGCCACGGCTTGCCCTTTGATTGCTGCTTTCGGCCTGTACTGAATGTCGAATTCACTGAGTTCAATTGCCCACTTCGTGAGTCGGCCGGAAGCCTCTGGTTTCTGTAAGACCTGGCGCAGTGGAAGATCGGTCATCACGATAATGGTATGGGCTTGGAAATACGGCCTAAGTCGGCGCGAGGAAATTATTAGAGCTAAAGCTACTTTTTCCAAGAGTGGGTATCTTGTTTCTGCTGACAATAACGCTTTGCTGACATAATAAACCGGCAGTTGCTTTCCTTCGTATTCTCGTATCAGGGCCGAGCTAACCGCTGCCTCGGATACCGCTAGGTAAAGTAGCAAAGACTCTCCTGACTCGGGCTTTGATAAGAGAGGTGGAGAACCGAGATATGATTTTAGTTGCTGGAACGCCGTTTCACATTCTTCCGTCCAATCCATTGTCTGTCATCCTTTCAACTGTTTGAAGAAGGGGAGACATTTATCCGTGACTCTGGACAGGAACCGATTAAGTGCCACTACTCGTCCAGTCAACCTTTGAATGTCTTTAATTGTTTTGGGAGATTCCATATCAAGCAAAGCTTTTATTTTCTCAAGGTTTGCTTCTATTCCTTACTGACTAACCAAGAAACCGAGGAACTTTCCAGAGCTCACCCCAAAGGCGCACTTACTCGGATTCAGCTTCATCCTAAATTTCCGCAAGATAAGGAACATTTCCTCTAAATCAGTTATATGATCGGCCGCGTGTATACTTTTAACGAGCATGTCGTCAATGTATACTTCCATGGTTCGGCCTATAAGCCGCGCAAAGATTTTATTAACTAATCTTTGATAAGTTGCACCAGCATTCTTCAAACCAAATGGCATCACTCGGTAGCAATAAAGGCCTTTGTCAGTGACAAAGGTAGTTTTTGATTTATCTGATTGATGCATTACAATTTGGTTATATCCCGAATATGCATCCATGAAACTAAGAAGTTCATGCCCCGCGGTACTATCCACCAATTAGTCTATCCTTGGAAGAGAAAGTTTATCCTTCGGGCAGGCTTTATTAATACAGACTCGCCACTTTCCGTTGGATTTTTTCACGAGCACGATATTCGCGACCCATTCTGGATAGTATATCTCTTCTACGAAGTTTACCTGGAGGAGCTTGCTAACCTCTTCTTCAATGACAGCGTATCATTCGGGGCCGAGCGGTCGTCGCTTCTGTCGGATAGGTAGATAGGTCGGATCGATATTGAGTCGGTGAGTAATCACAGACGGGTCAATCCCGGGCATATCTGCATGGCTCCAAGAAAATACATCAGCGTATCTGCGGAGCAGGGCTATCAATTTTTCTTTCAAGGGGGACCGTAAAGACGAGCCAATTTGTACCGTTTTGGATCCATCCGTCTCCACCAAGGGAACCGAGACAAGATCTTCAACTGGCTGCCCTCGTTCATGACTCTCGCTCCGGGGGTCCAATGATTCGATCGTTGATATGTCGATCGGAGTTTTGTCGGCGGGAACTTTTACAGCTGCCACGTAACAACGCCTTGCATCTTGCTGGTCTCCTTTGACGACTCCTACTCCCGACTCAGATAGAAATTTCAGTGAAAGATGGTATGTGGATATCACGGCCTGGAGGAGACTTAAAGAAGGTCAGCCGAGTATGGCGTTGTATACTGAGGGTTGATCGACGATCAAGAATTCGACCATTACCGTCGTTTGATGCGGGAAACTACTAGCAGTGAGTCGTAGCGAGACGATCCCCTCAGGTAGTACTTGTCCACCAGAAAAACCGATCAATGGGGTCTGAACCGGACGTAACATGGATCGTTCAACCCCCGTTTTGTCGAACGCCTGCGTGAATAACACGTCTGCGGATGATCCCGTGTTGACGAGTATCCGGAATACTTTTCGGTTAGCGATAGTCAGGGTGACAACTAATGCGTCATCGTGGGGGTGATAAATACCTCGGGCATCTTCCTCCGTGAATGAAATGCGGTATTTTTCCCTTTTCTTTTCTTTTGTAGGCCGAGCTATAATCATGAGCTCGGACTAGGGCCGACTGAGACTTCTTGCATAATTTTTTCGAGCATTGTTTGAATCGCCTCCGCCTCGCGGACCACCGATAATTGTCCGAATTTCTTCTATGGGTTGATTTTCGGTCGGACGTCCCTCTGCTACCCCGGTTTGACCACGTGTTCTTTCAGTCGGCCTTCCTTTATGAGTCGTTCGATCTCTTCCTTCAGGTGATAACAATCACTTGTGTTATGCCCGCGATCGCGATGATAATGATAATATTTGTCCTTGTTCCGCCGATTGGGATTACTCCTGAGCTTATTGGGCCAGTTGACAAAGCCTTCGCTTTTGATTTCCATCAGCACCTGCTCCTGAGTTTTGTTCAAGGGGGTATATGTGAAAAATCTTCGATCTGGTCGTTTGCCCGACCTTCGCTCATCGCGTGCTTGATTATCTTTTCGCTTCTTTCCTCCGGTCGAGTCGGCTTCCTTTTTGGCCGATTCTTTGACCAAGGATTTGGTCTCACGCATGATCTGCGTTTCTTCGGCGTTCGCATATTTATCCAACCGTGCCATAAACTCTGCTAGAGTATCAGGTGGATTTTTGTCTAGAGACGCCAGGAACGGCTTGTCTCTGACTCCTTGCATGAGCGCATTGAGTGTCATTTCTTCTGAATGTTTTCGAACCTGAAGAGATTCGAAGTTGAAACGCTTGATATAATCTTTCAATAGCTCTCCCTGCTTTTGAATTATGTTGTTCAAATGTGCAGGGGGCTTCAATTTCTTCTTTCTGCCTATGAAGTTGGTGAGAAAGGCGTCACTTAGCTCAACGAATGAGCTAATGGACCTTAATTTCAACTGTTTGAACCACAGTCAAGCTAAGTCGGTCAGCGTAAGAGAGAAGGCTCGACACATCACTGCATCCAAGGCATCGTGGAACTCCATGTAGGTTCTGAAGCATTTAATATGTTCTGTTGGGTCGGTTTTGCCTGTAAAAGGAGTGATTTGAGGTAATCGAAACCTTTTGGGCAACCGAGCCTGCATTATCTCGTCCACAAAAGGGGACGCTTTTGCCTTGGATTTGGTCGGGTATATATTCTGACCCTGTCTCATGTCTGCCATTTCTTTCGCCATTTCTTCCCGCACTTCTCTTTTAAAGTCTTGAATGTCGGCTTTCCAAGGCTCGCCGCTCTCCGCCGTGCCCTCAACTGGAGGTCGGTTACGCCTCCTTCGATCTATCTCGTGTCGAAGATCGGTCGGGGGCAAAGCGGCGTTAGCCAACTGAGTCGAAGGTGGCTCAGAAACACCTTGGGGCTGACCTGGTTGGAACGACTGCGGCGCGGAAGGCTGAGGATCGACCACCGCAGTTGTGTTGTCTCCCCTTGGGGAAGCGGAGGCAGTTGCATTTGTTGATACATCCGTTCCAGCATCTGCTTCATCACATTCATGTCGGATCGGATTTCCTGAACCTTCTGGTCCAACCGCCCATCGTTACGAGGCCGCTGGTTATTATTTGCTCCGGTCGTTGCTCGTTGGCGGTTGTTAGGTGGGTTCTGGGCTGCCGAAATTGCTATTGGGCCCGCTGGCCCTGTAACCGCGACCTCATTCAGTTCTTCTTCTTGAACCGTCCTTCTAGTCATCACCATGAAGATATATTCCCAATATTGGAATATAAAATGGCTTTTCGTATGAAATCCCACAGACGGCGCCAAACTGTTAATGTAAAAATTTGGTCCACCCTCTTTAGACCTTCGAACACCTGCACATGAAGCAGACAAAGGAGACCCTGGCTAGAGCAGGGGACCCTCCGATGCCAAAGTCAGGCTAGGAATCTGGGTCTTATAATATTGAGGGGTTCTGGGAGAGTTTTTTGTGTACCTTTCAATAGGATGGAGGTCCTTTATTTATAGGTACGAGAGGATCCCATCGTGTGAGGATTCTCCTCCCAGTATCGTGGAGATTTGATTTTGGATTTGATTTTGCCCGCTTCTGGTCTCTATCCGATCCCGTGATCTTCGGGATCGGAGATCCTTTTGCAAGATACTCGAGATGGCATTTTGTTTTACACCATCTTTCCTTCATTCGGCTCAGCCGGCTCTGATTCAATTAAGTGAACCGGCTTTATGAGATAAGGTCTCAGAACCTTAGCCGACACATGCCCAGGTTGCTAGCTCGTCACCCGAGCCAACTTAATTTATCTCGCTTTCTTCGGTTTATAACCTTGCCTCGGATTTAATGCATGCTTCGGCTACCCGAGGCGCCAAGTCCGAGTCTCCGGACTTGGTGTACTTTTGTCCCCAACACATTGTATCAAAACAGTGAGCCTTTGGAGGCCATGGTGATGGGTCCTTAATTTAATTTGGCAATTAACAGAGGAGAAGAACTTGATCCAAATGTCGCCTGCAACAAAACCCGTGAGATCTAGTTTTGAGTAGGCTTCAAATTCAGACACAAGATGAAAGAGTTGCTGACCCTATGTAAGTTTATCTCCCTTCTTGCAGTCATTGTCAGGTGGCACTTCATAGCATTGAACTGGCACTTCATAGAATTGAACGCCTGTATGATGACGGTAGCAAGTGATTGAGAAAATCACAACCTGGTTTCCGAAAATTTTGGAGAAGATCAATCTAGAAGATTTTCAGGGCATCATCCATCCATTGTAATCCTACTACAGTCTTAATGATCCAAGCATGCTCCACGATTCTCCTAAGTAAATGCATCATGTGCCATTCATGTTCCAACGCATCATATCTTATAATTCCACTACAGCGGATAAGGTTATGAGAAGCTCTTATAAAATATTTATGAAATACTGATACGCGAGGAAATTTTGGAATTTATTATATTGGTTTTACATTGCGTCAACAAGGTTAATGTAGATACCACATTGTGGAAATTATTTTTGTATTTCGATTAAATAAATACAAAATATGCGTCAGTATATCTCTCGTGTTTTGGTGGCACACTTGCATGCATGTGCACAAAAACCCGAGCTCTAATTTATAATGCCTAATTACTTTAGGAAATTTTCACTAAAGGAAAATTAGTATGGGTAAGAAAAAGTGGTCCTTGTGGTATTTGGTTTCTATAATTGGAAAGGAAACCAAATCCTATTAAAAATATATATATATAATGACCGTTGGCCCTCTCCATTCAAGCTCAAAAATAATCGAAATAAAGTGAACTGCATTTTGATTTATTTCATTAATTATTTCATCATATATATATATATATATATATATATATAGATATATATATATATATATATATATATATATATATAGAGCGAGAGAGAGAGAGAGAGAGAGGAATGCTCACCTGCGCACCAGTTCTCATGAGAACTTGTGAGAACTTTTTCACAACTCATCACAAGTGATGTAGGCCCAAAATCTGAATTGTCCATGTTGAAAGTGTCCTGGTTTGTCAATTAACGTGAGGGTTGTGTCGATGAGTCAAGTGAGCCCCATATGAAGAACGTTCAAGCCATTGCCTCAACAGGATGTGTACTCCGATCTCGTCAAAGGTAAACTAAGCCTCACATCCCATGTCCCAAAACACTTAGGTATATAATGCCTTAAAAGCCTTAGAACAACCCAAGAATTAAAAGTCTGAAAACTTAAGTTTTAAATAGGAAAATTTTTCTAAGTTTTTTCTGCTGAACTCGATGATATCGAGTCTATGTCAATGTCATTGAACGCTCATGATCGATAATATCGGACAGTACTCGATGAAATCAAATTAGGCTTTTTTATGTCCAGCACCCACAAAGTAATTTGGACCAAATGCTTGATAGATCAAACATACATTTGATAATATCGAACATCAGTAATCGATGACATCGAAGGTCAGTCGATAATATCAAAGGACTTAGAGCATTATCCAGCAAATCTTCCAGGAAAATATTCTGATATTGCTCGAGTAATCGAACGAGATTCGATGTTATCGAAATTCAAATTTCGATGACATTGAGCAGGGTTCGATGATATCGAATTTCGATAAATTTTGTTCAGCAAGCTCAATAGGAAAATCAATGAAAATATTTGAGGAATTGAGACAGCCTCGATGATATCGGTATTCAAATTTCGATGATATCGAGGGAGTCTCGATGAAATCAAAAAGAGGACAAAAGGTGTGCAACGAGCTTTCAAGGAATATCTCCCAAAAAGATCTAGGAATCAAAATTGGATTCGATGATATCCAAATTTAAATTTTGATAACATCGAATAGGTATCGATGTCATCGAGGCCAAACTTTATAATATCCAGCAAGCTCTTGTGATATGATGTCGAGGAATCAAACCATGATTCGATAACATCGAAGTTCAAATATTGATGTCATTGAATATGGTTCGATATTATCGAGCTTCTATCAAAAGTTTCCTAGAATGACTTCCAATTGAATTTGCATCATCGAACTGATATTTAATGGCATCGAAAGTATACGTTCGATGACATCGAACTCAGTCAGAAACTGACAGTTTTATTTCCGTTGGAGCTTTTTGCCTATATAAGGGGAGCTTGTTCTTGGTTGCAAGATAGAGAAAAAGAGAGAGAGCTTTAAGAGAGTAATTGCATATCACCTTCCCTAAGCCCTTTTTCTCATTGGAGTTCATTCCTCAATCCACCCTCATCATTGATATTTAATAGAATGGATTGGTGAATGAACTTCTCCATTTAAGGATCATCCAACTACCATCTTAATGGCAAATCATTGTGCTAGGATCCCTTGAATGCTTAAAGAGCTTGGAATTACTCCGTCTCTTAAATGAGTAACATTCATTAGAGTAGATTCCAACATAACATTGACCCAACCCGTCACCTTACATTGGAACATCATCAGTGTTGCAGATCAAGGGACCTGAAGAATCTCCATCATTAAGGGAAATCATCTTCATCAACGTGCAGAACGGGCAGAACGGGCTCATCTACTTATATGTAAGTCATTAGAGTTCAGAGACCTTGTTGATCATTCCTTATGTAGGATTGGGTCACAGGTGCTTCTCACCTCTTTGAAGTCCTCATAGGAGGCCTCCGACGGGAGAGCACACTTAGGTTCTTAGTGTAGGACCTTTGCTCTTGTGTAGGGCATAAACTAGGGTCTTTGTGTAGGTCCTTGACCTATGTTGTTTAAACTAAGGTCCTTGTGTGGATCCTTGACATGTGTGGTCTAAACTAGGTTCCTTGTGTGGATCCTTGGCCTATGTAGCCTAAAACCTAGGTTCCTTGTGTGAATTCTTTACTCTTGTGTAAGGCATAAAATCGAGGTTCCTTATGTGGTCCTTTGCTCTTGTGTAGGGCATAAAACCTAGGTGCTTTGTGTAGGACCTTTACTCTTGTGTAAGGCATAAACTTTTGCCTTGTGTAGGCATGTCTAAGTTCCTTGTGTAGGTCTTAGAGTCGACCTTGTGTAGGTTGTAATGGTTAGAGGTGAACCTGATTTAAAACCTCTGTTAGTGAAATCTGGTACACTTAAGGGTTGAGTGTGTCCGCCAGGAGTGGAGTAGGCACATAGTTGAACCACTATAAACGACTGTGTTTGGGATTGATATTTGCGTATTCGTTCATTATGTTTGCCTTAAATGATTACATAAAACACGATAACATGAATGTTTAGAACTGCTAAGAATCACATCCCACACACATTGTCACATTGTTCATCCATCATAGACTAATTGCTAAATCTTGTTTAAATATTGAGTAGTCTTCTGATTGGATCCTTTACTTGGCTTGGAAGCCATTAGAGTTAAAGTATACCTTGATAGTTGCACATTAGATCAAGATTGGGTTAATAGGATTTTTAATTTTCAAGAAAAGTTTATAATGTCCTATTCACCCCCCTCTAGGACACTTTGACTTATTCTAACTTCTACTATAGTGGTCCTTACCGCAATTTCACATGTGATGCAGCACCCCATGAAATCCCTAGGGCCTGACTTTCACTACGATCTAAAAATTTGGTAGGCTATGGAAAACAGAAAATTGTTTCCTCCCTTGATTTGTCTCTCTTCTTCCATGGCCCATCAAACTTTTGGATAAGGGTAAAAGTCGGGCCTCGGGGGTCTCATGGGAT
>JAJHSJ010000002.1:38429962-38478069 GCA_021015155.1 Magnolia officinalis
AAAGAACAGGAAGGGCGGAAGGCCCGAGATAATCAAGAGGCCAAGTCGAGCAACAAAAAAGAGGTTGAATGCTGGAATTGTGGCAAGAAGGGCCACTATAAGCATGAATGTCGTAAGAACGACAAGAAAGAAAAGGGAAGGAAGATGAAATCAGATTCCACTGCGGTCGCTTCAGATGGCGACGTTGTTATTATTCTTTCAGCAGATCATAATGTGTGTCTCACAGATACGAGTCAGGACACCGACTGGGTGATTGACTCGGGAGCTTCTTTTCATGCGACTCCGCACAGGACTTCTTCACAAGCTACAAGTCAGGTGACTATAGGACGTGAAGATGGAAAATTCTGGCGTATCAAAAATTTGGGAGTCGGTGATATTTGTGTGAAAAACTGATGTGGGCTGCACATTGGTTCTCAGGGATGTGAGGCATATCCCAGACCTTCGCCTCAACTTGATGTCGACGGGAAGGCTGGATGATGATGGCTATGAAAGCCGGTTTGCTGGTGGGCGATGGAAGCTCATCAAGGGTTCATTGATCGTGGCTAGAGGAAAGAGGTGTTGCACCCTTTACAAGGCAAGTGTCAGTATGTGCAAGGGTGGTTGAACGCAGCGGAAGATTCAGCTATTGACATGTGGCACAGGCGTCTAGGCCACATGAGTGAAAAAGGGCTTTAGCTACTAGCGAGGAAGCAGCTCCTTCCAGACGTGACAGGTATGCCTCTCAAAACCTGTCTTGATTGTTTATCAGGGAAACAGCATATAGGTTTCATTATTAAAACTGCTTCTCATGTTAATAAAGTGCATGCATTAGATTTGGTTTATTCTGATGTTTGTGGTCCTATGAGGACAAAAACCTTGTGTGGGCATTGTATTTTGTTACTTTTATAGATGATGCATCTAGGAGGGTTTGGTTTATGCTTTGAAATCCAAGGACGAGGTCTTTGGTGTGTTTAAATTGTTTCATGCTATGGTCGAGAGAGAGACAGGTAGACCATTGAAGTGCATCCACACTGACAATGGTGGTGAATACATTGGCGACTTTCATGAGTACTGCAAGTCCCTGGGTATACGGCATGAAAGACGGTTCCCAAGACCCCCCAGCATAATGGTGTAGCTGAGCGAATGAATCGCACCATTGTTGAGAGAATCAGATGCATGTTATCCCATGCGAAGTTGCCCAAGACGTTCTGGGAGAAGCATGCGCACGGCGGTGTATTTGATAAACAGGTCTCCATCAGCCCCGTTGAATGGAGAAGTACCTGAGAAGGTGTGGACTGGACATGATCCATCGTACAGTCATCTCAGGGTGTTTGGATGCAGGGCATCCGTTCACGTACCAAAGGACGAGAGGTCCAAGCTCGATATGAAGATCAGGCAGTGTGTGTTCTTAGGGTACGGTGATGAAAAATTCGGTTACAGGTTATGGGATCCAACCGAGAGAAAGCTCGTCAGGAGAAGAGATGTGGTTTTCTTTGAAGATCAGTGTATAGAAGACATTGGTAAGCCAGAGAAGAACGAGCCTAGTTCAGGTAAGCTAGAGGACATGGATCCGTTACTCCTCCCGTGGTGCCTGATGTCGGGGGAGTACAGTAAGGTGCAAAGGACGAGAGAGTTCCTTCAGAAGATGGACCAGGGGATCAGCCCCCACTTGATCCACCTGTTGAGCTACAGGTGAGGAGGTCATCTAGGGACAGACAGCCGTCAAAGAGGTACTCGCTGCATGAGTACATTATGCTGACTGATGGGGGAGAGCTAGAAGATTATTCTAAGGCCCTAGCCGACGAACATAAGGGGGAGTGGTTGAAAGCTATGCAAGAGGAGATGGAATCCTTGCATAAGAACCACACCTATGATATGGTGAAATTGCCTAAGGGCAAGAAAGCTCTGAGCAACAAGTGGGTGTTCAGAAAGAAGATTGAGCAGAAGAATTCACAGACGAGGTTCAAGGCCAGACTTGTGGTGAAAGGGTTTGGTCAGAGGAAAGGCATAGACTTCGAGGAGATATTCTCACCAGTGGTGAAGATGACATCCATACGGGTGTTGCTTGGTTGGCGGCTAGCATGGATCTGGAGATAGAGCAGTTAGATGTTAAAACTGCCTTTCTCCATGGTGACCTGGAAGAAGAGATCTACATGCACCAACCAGAGGGGTTCGAAGTCAAGGGCAAGGAGCATATGGTGTGTAGGCTGAGGAAGAGCTTGTATGGGCTGAAACAAGCTCCACGGCAATGGTACAAGAAGTTCGACTCGTTTATGTTGAAACATGGGTATGACAGAACGGAGTCGGACCACTGTGTGTTCACGCGCAAGTTCTCAGATGGTGATTTCTTAGTTCTGCTCTTATACGTTGATGACATGCTCATCATGGGAAAAGACATCAAGAAGATCGACAAGCTGAAACAGGAGTTGGGCAAGTCTTTTGCGATGAAAGACTTGGGCCCGGCTAAACAGATCCTAGGAATGGAGATAACCCGTGACAGAAGCAGCAGGAAGCTTTGGCTGTCACAAGAGCGGTATATTGAGAAAGTCCTAGAGCGGTTCAATATGAATGCAGCGAAGCCGGTCAGTACTCCACTGGATGGTCACTTCAGATTGAGCGACAGACAGTGTCCCAAGACGAAGACAGAGGTGGAAGAGATGCAGAAGATACCCTACGCGTCAGCTGTAGGAAGTTTGATGTATGCTATGGTGTGTACACGCCCAGACATAGCATATGCGGTTGGTGTTGTCAGCCGGTATCTTGCCAATCCTGGCAAAGAGCATGGGCAGCGGTGTAAAGGGATACTGAGGTATCTAAGAGGCTCATCCAGGTTGAGCCTATGCTATGGTGACGGTAAACCTGTGTTAGAGGGCTACACAGATGCAGATATGGCAGGTGACATAGACTCCAGGAAGTCTACATCGGGGTTCATGTTCACGTTTGCAGGGGGAGCGGTTCTTGGCAGAGCAAGCTACAAAAGGTCGTAGCATTGTCGACGACAGAGGCCGAATACATTGCAGTCACAGAGAAGCATGTAAAGAGATGCTTTGGATGAAAAGGTTCCTACAGGAACTTAGCCTAAAGCAGGAGGAGCACGTGGTCTATTGCGATAGTCAGAGTGCTATACACTTGAGCAAGAATCCAAGTCAGCATTCCAAGTCGAAGCACATAGAGATTCGGTATCACTGGATCAGGGATACTTTGGAACAAAAGGTGTGTTACAGCTTGAGAAGGTTCACACGGACGATAATGGGTCAGACATGATGACCAAGGCTTTGCTCAAAGGCAAGTTTGAGGTTTGTAGAAACCTAGCTGGCTTGAAGAAGGTGGATCCCTCCGGGTCAAAAAGGGGGAGATTTGATGGGGTTTTTGCCCCGTGCTCGACCAGTCGTGAGCCCTGCTCTCCGGTCGAGGGCTGGTACGACCAGTCGTGGGAGTCGAGTCGTAGCTCGACTCAAAGTCCAGCGAGTTCGGACTATTTTTCTCCGGGGTTCTCGACCGGTCGTAGGTGACCCACGACCGGTCGTAGGTGGTCTACGACCAGTCGTAGGAGGCTAAGACCAGTCCTGGAATTCCAGGACTAGTCGTAGGTTACGCAGTTTGTTCCGCGATTTTGCAGAAACTGCGGATTTGAGTTCTTTCGCAACAAGGATGCGGAAGGAAGTTTCCTAAACTATAAAAGGGGTACCTAGGACTTTCTAGGTTATGCAAGAGGGTTTCCTAAAGCTTTGCAAGGGATTTGCTAAAGGGTTTAGGGCTATCAAAGGTGTGAGAGAAAGGGAAAGAGAGAGAGGAAGCTTATAGAAGGGAGGTTCTGCTCGTGGAGGCTATCTACTGTGCAATCTATATCTCAGCGCTTCTATGTCCTCGTAATCGGTTAGATCTCTCCGTTTTCTTGTTTCTCTTATTGTTTATCCACTCCTGCGTGAGTGAAGAAGTTGTGTAAACGTTCTACTTCATAGTGGATTGTTGATCTGGACGAGGTCCCGTGGTTTTTACCTCTTGGAGGGTTTTCCACGTAAAAATCTCTTGTGTGGTGTGTGATTGATGCTTTGATTTATTTCATTGCTTTATTATCCATAATTCTGGTTTGTTCTGGAGGGCTAGATCCTAAGGTTTTGTGCAAGGCCCCCAACACTATGGACTCGTTGGGTCTATCCAAAAAAAAAAAAAACAAGGTAGGTCCCATGACAAATCCTCTGCCTTCTTCTAGACTCTTTCCCTTCCCTCCTTTCCAAACAACTCTAGCCTGAATCATGGCTTAGGAAAGATTCTAATCATGTTAACCTGGGTATTACAGTGGCATAACATAATGTATTGTATTAAATATGACAGAATTAGAATGCTACGACACAAGACTACCACGATAAAAAGAAATTGTAGTTGAAAGGTAAGGGTTTTATTCCTTTAAGCTTACAATATTTTAAGTTGATATGCTCTATCTTGCCTTTTTCATATTATGTTTTCATCTCTGTGATTAATTAATTTACCATCCGCACTTATTTATTTTCTATCACTACAAGTGATGTGTTTAAGGTATCGTAACTAGTGAATCATATATTTATCGTGGACGTAATGCGTTACCGGTAGCGGACCTCTTGGTCCGCACGTACACTACCAAAAAATCGAGCAAAGGCTATGGATGTTGAAAGCTTTTAGTTACGGATTAAATCCGTAGCAATATAGCTACGAATTTAATCCGTAGCTAAAGCCTAAGTGATCTGTAGCTAAAGCGTGCCTCCTCACCTAAACCATATTAAACATAGATGGTGCTTAAGGGGATCCATGGGGTCCATTGGAATATATGTGTTTGATCTAAGTCGTCCAACAATTCTGATATATAATTTTAGTATATGAGCCCAAAAATTATATAGATTAAATGTCTAAGTGGACCACACCATAAGAAATAATAAAAATTAAATTTCTATTGTTAATATGTTATGTGGTCTCCGTACAGATTCGAGCTAACTTATTTTTTGTATCAGCACTTAAAATAATAATTTAAAATTAATGGACGGAGTGGATATATGAAATACATCACAGTGGGCCCCACGGTCCTAAAAACCAACCTCCCCAAGGAGCTGTCCGACACGCGCCCCTCCCGAATCCAAGCCTCCTCCCAATATAAAAAAAAAACCCATCCCGTCCACCATTTTCTCCCGCGCGCAGACGAAAACTCTCTTCATCTCTCTCTCGCACTCAGTCTCTCTCTTTCCCTTGCCCTCTCTCCCTGTCTTTTGGCCGCGCGCGTAGAGCTGTACACGAGCAGACTGAGGCTCGAGTACTCGCTCGATGTAACGCCCTGAAATTCAAGGGTTGAGTAGCAACTCAACTCTCGAGTTCCAGAAGATCACTTATGCAACATAGATGATGATGATTGAATGTTGTCTTTGTCAGTGCAATAAACATGAGTGAGATTATGCCAAAACAGTAATTCATACTTCAGATCCATTGTATAAAGGCAAGCGAAAGACTGAAACTGTATATATAAGGTATGTAAAGGAACAAAACCATCTCGATCTCCAGAGTATGAACACTAACTGAGTATCCATATACATGTATTGTTTCTGAATAAAAAAGAGTCAAAATACAACTAAATGATAGATCCTGAAATCCCCGCGATCCAGTCGGCCTAAGCATAGCCGTCAGAGTACTGCATGTATGAGAACTCGTCTTGGTCCTCATCGTAGTCTGGCTCCGCCTCCTTAATCAACGTACCATCTATACCTGATACAGAGTCTGGTTGGTATGTACAACACCGTCCCGTAACGTGGGAGTGAGTAGCTAACTCAGTGGAACAATAAAGCATAGGTTAACATGTTATCAATTCAATCAAGCAGTAATGATAAAGCAGTACAATCAAACAATCTTAACTACTCTTATTAAATGCAGGTATAAAATGACATGATGAATGCCCTTGCCAAACCACCCTCATGCGACACCATCTTACATTCGCGAATGCGTTCATCCCTCAGTGCTCCACATCTACCAGGCACATGTAGTGCGATGATGAGCATGATTATCGAGTAATTATTAGTCCATTTCAAACAGCAGGATTGAGAAACTAAGGTACCTCCCTTGTATCATTCCCAAACATGATCCATTCTAGGGTCGTCAGTCCTAGTTAATCTCAGACGATGGTGTATTTTCTAGGTCACTGTAAAGGCTGTCAAGGCTGTTATGCACAAAGGTTACACCACTCCCCCATCACCTTTTTAACGGTTCATCACTATATAGATACAGGCCTAGTCCATACTCTATATACTGTGGCAAGACTCGTCGCCTCACCGCAAATTTAGAGTATGCTCGAGGTCACTACAAAGGGCTGTCAGGGCTGTTACGCACAAAGGTTACACCGCTCCCCCATCACCTTATCAATGTAGGCCGACAGCACGAATATAGTGTCCCATACCACCATAATCGGCTCACGAGTCTGATTGGTCACTGGTCACTACGAGGGGAACGTGGCCCCAGCGTATGCCGACAGCTCGACACGATGTCCTCCATGACCCGACGATGTCCCACCAGGTTCATGATGCGTATGGTATAGGATCGTGGTACCATGGTTAACGGGATTCCACTGGTAAGTTTGGTACCCTAGGTTCAAGCAGTAGCGACCAAACATGGTGAACATACATTAGACATATCGGGTTACTTGACGAGCCTGACTAGCTCGAGCGCACAATCCACTGAATGACATGAAGTGCATAAGCACTTCGCGTGGCCTAACCACTGTTGCCAACTGACGTACGACTCGGGTTCGTCAAACACATCCTACGTGGCGACATGAATCCTCAACCACGATCTCAAGTCTGGTACCGATTGTCTGGACTATAGACATAGTCCCAAACTCAATCAATCCTTATTTAGAACATGTAGAGTAAAGCATAATAGACAAAGTAAATCAAGCATGTTAACAAGTATATCATAAAGCATGTTATAAAGCATGCTGTAAAATACTATATAAACAAGAATACGAACACATATGTTTCACAAGTAAGCGGTTAAAGTAAACAACCACATGGAGGAAATCATACAAGTCTCTAAGGTAGTTGAGAATCCCATCTCAATACCTATCTAAGGCACCATTATTCAAACACTTACTCTCACAAGCATTTTCACAAACACTTAGAATACACTATTTCAACATACATAGTGTATGTTAGTAAAACATGTATTAGGGCGAATCCTTTCGCCAAGCAAGTATTTTACGCATATATAACATGTTCATACAACAAATAGTCATGGCAAACACATCTCCAAAATATGTACATATACGGTACTTTCTACAATACATTATTTCTACATACATAGTGTATATTAGCAAACATGTATTATGGCGAATCTTTTCGCCAAATAAGTATTTTATCCATATACCATATATTCATACAACAAATAATCATGGCAAACACATTTCCAAAATTTATACGTATACGGTATTTCTACGAATACCTAGAATATGTAAAATTCCATATTCTACATCTTTAATCGAAATGGAAAACAAACAGCACTTTGTACATGTGCAATTGCATACAGATCATGAATCTATCATTATATAACATTGAAAGTATTGAAAACCGTAACCTATACACCTAAAGTCCTCACCTTATACCGTAGAATCGCAACGAATCAACTAGGTTTGCTAAGCCTCCGTATTCGGCAGTTTGGTAGCCTAAAGAATGAAATAGGTTAGCTATTTCATAACCTATAACCTTCACACCCCAAAATAGATCAAGGTTAGGGTTTCTTACCTCAAAACGAAGTCGGATTCACCGGGAAAGCGACAAGAAAGGGGTGGTGCAGCTTGTGTAGCGGCAGGGGATAGTAGTAGGAAGGATCTCCCACAACTCTCTAGCTTTCTCTCTCTTTTTCTCTTTTCTCACTTAGGGTTTTTCTCAAATTCGTATGGTTGTGAGAGAAAGGGTTCTAAGGTCCTTATATAGCCTAAAAAATCTCTGAAATAGACTTATGGACAAGGTATACTTAGGTTATAACCAAAGCGGCACTTTTCCAGCTCAACGGAGCACTTCTGGCGGGCCTCCTTGAGCCAAAGTCGGACTTAAGCTCACCAACCTTGGATCTAGGTGGAGTTAAGTTTTCGTTCCAGTAGGGTTTCCAGATCACGCATGGCGGACCAGTTTCAGTTCAACGATCAGCGGGTTTCGATCAGAAATTCCAAGTACATGGATATGTTTATGAAATTTTTCCTGATCCGAGGGTGTATTTGGGTCAGATTCTGACGGTCTGGTTGCTTACGATGTCCGCAAGCGACACGTTCCAGATCACTATTCAAGATATTTATTTTGTAAAGAAAACAAGTGTTTTCACACTCTCTCGCTCCGGACTCGAGCGAACAGCCGTGGGACACTGTCTGGATTTGATTTCCGAGATGGTTGTCAAGCCCAGCGAGGCGGTCCTAAGTCCTTAACTTCGTATTATTCGGACTCCTGATGTGCGGTCTAGACCTGATACGGAGTTTCAATGTGTTCCCGAGAGCAGTCGGGTAATGAGTTTGATCTTAGACTTCAGGGTAACCTAGCGACAATGATTCTACAAGTTTTGGGTCTTACAGATCGTATTTGAAGCGATTCCAACGGATTTCATGGCTAATCCAGTTTAGCACTTAGTTAACTTTGTCAAATTTCTAAAGGATTTAATCCTAAGTGATTTCTGTTGAGGTGGTACTCGGGTCTTTGCACGAAAATTTACGAGTCGTTACACTCGACTCGACTCGGAATACTCGACTCATACTCGACTCACCTGAGTTAGAGCCGAGTACGAGCGGGTTTTCACTGCTCATTTACATTACGAGTAGAGTACGAGTCTAGAGGTATTCGACTCGACTCGGTACTTGGTACTCGACTCGCTACCCGTGTATATAAGTCCGCCCCAAAAAAAAAATCCCCTACCCCACCCATCATTTTCATTTTTCCAGTCTGCCCAAACCTTACCCCACCCGTCATTTTCTAGTCCTCCCAAACCATACCCACCGGTCATTTTCCAGTCCGCCCAAACCCTACCCCACCCGTCCTTTTCAAGCAGCGCCCAAACGGCCAAACCCTTCCCTCCCAGCGAGCGTTAAAAAAAAACTCTCCCGGCCATCCCTCTGCCACTCGTCCCGTCGTCCGTCATCTCCCTGCCCTGCACCGCTGCACGCAGATGCCGCCGGTCGTCCCTCTGCAACTCGTCCCGTGACTCCTGTCATCCGTCATCGCCCTGCCCTGCACCGCTGCACGCAGCTGCCGCCGGTCGTCCCTCTTCTGCTCGCCCGGTAAGGTGTGGCCGTGTGGGGTTGATTTTTTTATTTTTATTACTCAACTCGTGTGCTCGTACTCGGACTCGACTTGAAAACTCAGACTCGACTCTACTCGTTTACTACTCGTACTCGGCTCGTACTCGGGCGAGTAGAGTACGAGCAGGGGGCCCTGCTCGCTGGCCGAGTAGAGTCGAGTACGAGCAGCACTCGGGCGTTAAGAGCCGAGTACGAGCAGGGCGATACTCGACTCGACTCGACTCATGTACAGCTCTACGCGCGCGTCCATCTTCCCAAAACCAAAACTAAAACCTAAAACTCTCTCTCTCTCTCTCTCTCTCTGTCTCTCTCGCGTGCAACCTCTCCTCTCTGTCTCTACCTCTCTCACACCCTCTCTCTCTCTCTCTCTCTCTCTCTCTCTTTTTCTCTCTCTCTCACACCCTCTCTCTCCTCTCTCTCTGTCTCTCTCTTCTTCTCTCTCTGATCTCTCCACCCTACCACGCAATCCACATCCAGTCGGTGGTGGCAGGGTCATCTCGCAATCCTCGTCCTTTCTCACTTCGTCATCTCCTTCTCGCTCGCAACCTCACGACCAGCAGCACTCTCTCTCTCTCTCGGTAGCGGCAGTGGTATTCTCCTCTTCCTCTTCTCTATCTTCTTTTTCTTTTTCTAATAGGGCTTCGAAATTAAAAATCTCTAATTGGGGATTTTTGAAATTCCAAATCCCTAATTGGGGCTTTTTGAACTTTCAATCCCTAATTGGTATTTCTGATTTTGTAATTCCTTATTTCTAGAGGAGCTCTATCCTAGATTGGGATTTTGTATGGTTAATCATCATTTACCGTGTCTGGAGGTGAGGAACTCGAAATTGAAAATCCCTAATTAGGATTTTTTTTTTTTTTTTTTTTTTTTTTTTTGTTCTCATCATGGATAATGTAATGCTTATGATTCTAACGATCACTTTCAACAGATGATCCTAACCATGAGATTTGGTGGACTGTGATTTTTATACCATGTGATGGTACCTATAAGGTCTACTATTTTTCATAATAGAAATGTCTTACACAATGGCATTTTAATAAGATATGTATGGAAATTTAATGCAAGGTGGGTTATGAGGTTGAAGTTTGGCCAGTGTGCCTAACACCATCCAACTAGCTAGTGTTGGGCTAGTGTGCCTAACACCATCCAAATAGCTGGTGTCAAAGGTCTATATATGGCCTGTATTATGATGTTTGCATTTTATTAACATTGTCTGTCTATTTTGTCAACTCATTTTTGAACATGAGCTCAAAAATAAGGCAGATCTAAATTTTAAGTGGACCACACAATAGAAAACAGTGGGGGATTGACCGTCCACATTAAAATTTCCTAGGGCCCACTATAGCAATTATTTGCCATCTAACTTGTTAATAAAGTCATACTTGGATTAAGGGAAAACACAAATTTCAATAGGATCAAAAGTTTTCGTGGTCCCCAAATTAAAAGTTTTCAATAGTAAGCAGTCAATCCCCATTATTTCCTGTGGTGTGGTCTACTTGATATTTTCTATTGTGTGGTCCACTTAAGATTTGGATCTGCCCCATTTTTGCTACTTGACTTACATAACAATGTTTAGTTTTCTCAATTAGACTTTCATGTTATTTTTTAACCATTTAAAGATGGTGGTGATGCTTCAAATTAAACATTGCGCAATTGTATGACAATCTAGATCAAATCGAGAATAATGGAATGATTCCATATGAAGATTAGCTCAGTTAATCAGGTTGCTTGATCAATGTAATTAGAGATATGCTTCATCCACATGGGCCGCACAGGTCAAATGATTGAGTCAACACCATTATCATTAGTGTTACATGTGAGAAGGATGAGTCACCCTATTATCAAAACAGTGCTAAACTAAAAACAGTAGTGATAGTCTTAGATTTCTTCTCTTCTAAGTTAGCTAACGCATCATATTTGAGAGTACTGAAAAAATTTATTGGGCGATGGTAAAACTTCAGGTAGATGATTTTCAAAAGCATATGGTTTCATAATTCAAGCAATTTAGTGAGAGCAGAGAACTCCAAAAATTCAATGAGCGTTGACTAAAAATCATAACATATTATCCCATGCTTTATAATTTTTCAAAAACTATGCTGTCATGTTTTTCTTTTTAGCTAATCTTTTAATGTCAGCAGGCTAATGGTGCAAATTGAAGAAGTTTGAATATCAGATAAAATAGGTTTGTAGATTTTTTCAAGATATTAGTCATTGCATTGAGATTTTTTATTCTGCCACAGTATTTTGTGACAGTTTTCGGGGAATAAGGTGGATGTGCCCCTCACTCAATAGGTGTATCCTTTTCCTTTTCATTTCTACATACTTCTCAGTGGTACCATCCACCACTACCATTAAAAAAGAAAACAAAAGAAAAAAAAAAACTAACAAATCAAGAAACAAATAGTTCATAACTTTGTAAAGAAGAGAATCATGTGGCAAGGGATTCCAAAATTTTTTGTGAAACAAGATCCACAGATCCTGGTCAACAACAAACACGACCTTGATAAGAGTTACAAGCTTCAAACAAACATTCTACCAGGAAAAGAATTAAAAAGGAACAAAAAGTACTTCTAATAAGGAGCTATAGTTAAGGCAATCTAAACCATTTTTCCCGTGGGTCCTGTTGCAATTGTCGTGTTCTTGAAAAATATTATGTCTTTTGTGACAAGTATGCATTGAGTGTGGATTGCTGATCACTTTTGGCCAACCATTCATTTTCTTCATTCTCATGTGGCACACATTGAATAGACCAAGCTGATTTGAGTGCCATGACACAGAGATGAAGTAGCCTAAGTGGGGGCATTTAAAGGATCTACCTGCAGCTATAAAACTCTATGAACTAGCTTTAGTTGTCGTTGACGATGCGCCAGAATATATAAAATTGGGACAAAAGCAAGAGGTGGGCAACTAGCTACTGATACTCATTGATGATTAGTTCATTAAACTGTTCATGCTAAATATGGAATATCTATTTAATTCAGTTGGCATTTTCTGGTATCATTTTCTTAGTACCATACAAGTAATTCAGATTTATTTCCCAAACTAAAATGATCATGAAAAGGCATTCTAGTAAGCTTCTGAAAATTTGTTTCACTGGTAAGAATGATCTATCATCCTTCGATGTGCTCCATTGGATAAAAGTTTTAGTAAGAGAAGTGGTTAAGGTCCAATGACAATATTTTCATCTTTTGAGAAAAGTGGTTCTAGTACCCACTTGTACCCTCTTAACAAAAAGAGAGCCAAGCTTGCTGTTCCTTTAGGAGCCAAGTATAGGCTGATTGATATTTTTGTTAGTAAGAACATATCGAAGATCTATGTTCTAGCACAATTCAATTCTGTTAGCATTCTACATCTAGTTCTATTTATTCTCATTCCTAGATAACTAATCATCTTCTATATTTTCTCATTGCATAGGTTCTATGGATTTTTTTTTTCTTCAAAAGATTTGTATTGTAGCTACTATCTTGCCAAGGAATGCCTTACTATTTGGTTGCTTAGGAATGGAGTATGACTTTATTATCTAGATGACCAAAATAGGGTTGCATTTGTACGAAGGACCTGATGATGGTATGCATATCCTTGGGCAAGCGGATCATATAATTTATCTTCCTAATATGCCATTTTATGCAAGGATACCAAGTGGATGTATAAGTTGTGCATCAGGTGAGGCCAATGCATGGATGAACTAGGCTTTCAAGTCAAGTTATCATGTTTTTGAATTATGCTTAGCTCAAGATAGGCCCAAGAAACATATTTGTATTTAGCCTAAGCCATCTTTAAAGACAACCTCCATACTAGAAGGGCCTTATTGCCTTTTGAATTTGGCCTCCATACTGCCAATGTCTTTCATATAGTGGCAATTGTTAGGCAAACACCATGTCTTTTCAAAATTCTTAAAGATGGAAATTTTTACAATTGTTATGGAAATTTATGCAGCAAATTTAATTAATTTTGGTAATGGTCCTCTTCAATTTTGCCTAATGGTAGCCATTCCCTTCAATTTTGGCAACACTCCTCTTCAAACTAGACTGATTGATCATGTACTTTCATGATATTTTGGAGCAACCAAATGATCCCTTAATATTGGTTTTATTTTAAATTTTCTCTGCATGTAAAAATTATGGCAGTTGTCTATCAATTTTGAGGGTTTTATGGACCGACTAACATCTGCATTGTTGGTTTGATATGTAGGTGATTTTGATTTGAAATGTTCTGTTTTTTTTTTTTTTTCTTTCTTTCATAATCAGAGGCACTTTTCTTCCTTTGTTGACTACGTAAATAGGTTGAGCTGGGGAAGGACTGATATGTAGTTCATTGATTGTTTGGAATTTCTTATTGCTAGACACTGATTGGCAGTAACTAGAAGATGGTTTACACATGCTGGAATTTACATTTGAATGCTGGGAATTGTGATCAGATTGCTAGATTTTTTTATTTTTATTTTTATTTGGAAAGATGATGATCTTGTTAAGGCTAAAGGCCAAAAAAACAAAACAAAGAAATAAAACTACAGAAAAACAAACACAAATATTTGCTAGAATATTGATCATAGAAATTGAATAAACTTGCTGGAATTTCAGTTTAATTGCTAAAATTTCACCATTACTTGCTACTTTTGTGATTAAATACTCAGTTTGTCATATTTCATGAATGCTTACTTAAGTTGCCTTATTCTGGATCAATTGTCTTTCCTTACTTAAGTTGCCTTATTCTGGATCATCTCTAAATCCTTTGCTCCTTTCCAACCCTTAGAATCTGCATTTTCCGAGATTCCTATAAGCATCAGAAATTCCTTAATTTTTCTGTTAAAAGAAACAAATGAAATTTATTTATATTAGAAGTTGCTAACTTATGGATGGATGTCTGTTTGCTTGTTTTCATTTGTACATCAATATCAAGCATAAAGACAAAAAAGGCAATAGTATCTTATTATTAATCTCACATCCTGCTAGCCTTTTTCTGGCAATATGCCTTCAATTACGTGAATTTTATAAGAGATGCGACTTGCTTGGTTTTGGAAAACGTGGTGTAGTTGCTCGTGGTGAAGTACACGAAGTTAATCCAAATGCAACTGTCCATTACGAACCATTGGAGGATGAAGCTTTTGTTGTTGTCCCGACTGAGGTTATACAACCTCACGCTCCTTTGTGGAAAGAAGATGGGTTCGCATCTACACTTGGAGAGGCCAGTCCGGGATCATTTGTGCAATGGGGGAAAGAGGCTTTGAGAATTCAATAACTTGAACAAATTTGGTATTCTATAATTGAACATGTGTAGTGTGCATTTTGAACTAATTTTGAACGTGTAGTGTGCATTTTGAACTAATTTTGAACTAATTTGGCACTTGGTTTTTTTTTTTTTTTTTTTTTTTTTTTTTTTTTTTTTTGTTTAATATTGAATGAATTTTGCATGACGGTTATGCGCATTATTTCAGGTAGATGTTGCATGTGGGAGGATTGAAGCTGCGTATTTCAGATTCAAGTATCTGGTACGTCTCTTGTCAAGAATACACATGTGTAGTTCATCAAACAATACATTATGTGATATCGTGTGCATGATATCTATGTTGTACTTTGAGTGTTGTAGGGAAGAGATTTGAGAGAGATCTCATTGCCTTATATAGGAGTTGTCGAGATGTTTAAGACGCCCGGAGTAACTGCTCACGCATTAATTAATCAAACCATACAAAAACTGCTACATAAGGCTGACGCTAGATTTCAACTGTGAAGATTATAGTTTTGAAAACCAACAGTGGGGATTGGGATTAAATGGCTGAGATGGCTCCGAAACCATGATAAACCCAGGGAATGCATTGTGAAAATGCTTGCTGTATTTGGATTGAGAATAACCCGATATATGGAAATGTGCCTTATCATATGACAAAGAACCTACCTAGTGCCTATCTTAAGCATGTATGGTTGCCTATTGACATATGTATCTAAAATCTCATGAGTACCGAGAAAGCCTGTCATGATTGACACAAATGAGTTTGGAAATTGTACATGTGGCATACAAGTACCTTGACAAAACATGCAAACAGTTGGATCAGCTGTAGACAGGCGATGGAATCAAAATCAGATTGATTAGACGGTTCTCACTTCTAAACAGTGGACAGCTGTATATTTTATGCTTTAGCTGTCCATTATGAGTCCAATCATCATGCATGTAAGATTATATGTTAACAGTAATTTTCGGTACAAAAAATGTTCCCATAAGTCTTTATTTTCCCTAATGTGTCATTTCGGTAGAACATCCATTAAAAAGCTGGGCCATACAATGGAAAATAATAATAATAATAAATAAATAAATCAAACAATCTAGCCATTCGGTGGGCCACATGCAATTAAGTCAAATAATCCACAAGCAGAGGACTCTTACAGTTAATGCAACTTGCATTTAATGCAACCCAAGCTTACTATTTGGTGTGGTCCACTTAAGCATTGGACCTACCTCATTTTTTGGGCTCATTAATTAAAATGATCTTAGAAAATGAATGAATGGCATGGATAAACAAATACATCATGGTGGCCCCCCACAGATCTGCCCATCCGTGACAAGAGACAAGCGGGGTAGGACACATTCCGCATCCAAAAAAATAGAAAATAGATAACCAAGTAAGAATGCTCCTAGTTGCATTGGTACATTTAAAGAGTCCATTAATCAATTGATATGGACTATTTATTAGGGTTGTTTTTACGTCGTAAAGTTTGTAAGTTGTAAATAATTTACACCTTAAAAGAGTTCCAGGAGTAGACCATTTATATGTCATTTTGTTTGACTTATTAGCTTTCTTCGTATCATAAATCTTTTGCAGTAAAACTTTTTAAAATTTACAAATCACATAAGGACTTGATTTTATTTTATTTTTTTGCCCTAAGTGCGCATTAAAGCATGCACATGTCCTCCACAGTCGAACCTAAATGTAATATGAAAGTTTTTAATGGTGGACGTCGCATCCTTTCAACTCATGGTTCATTTGATAATCAAGGGAAGCATATGATGGATAAATTAGATATACCATATAACATATACATTATGGTGGGCGCCCCACATATTATGAGTATATATCAAGCATAGTGTTCTATTATATATAATGCCTTTTTAGTTGTAAAGACTTTTAACTATAATCTACTATAAACATAGCTTTTTGTCAAGTTTTAAATTACAACAATTATAACGTGTTTATAGCCTGTAAAGCCTTTATAGGCAAATATAGGTATACAAATAGCCCTTATAATCTTATTACCTTAAATCCCTCTACAAATTAAGGATTTTATGAGCATTAAATGACCCTAAGATTTAACACACATTTTACTGGACAACATGTAAATATCGTAGCAATCTAAAGATCTTAAACATATGATTGATGGCTTCTAGTATGGATGTCCAAGATCATTAATAGATAAGGGTCTAACTTACAGTTTGATCTATCTACTGATAGTTCCCATCATGGGTTGTTTATGATTCTAAAGAACCACTTCTGTTAGGAAATCCTAACTATCCCATCCACATGTTGGAAAAAAATTAACTAAAGCAAGGACAAATCTATGATTGGTCAACCTTGTTTTAGCATGGTAAACCTTGGAATGTGTTCTAGCCTCATTGGGAAGTCTAGATCAATTCTAGTTGAGTGTCCAATTTACTCGGGAAAGCGTTGTACCCTATTTTCTAATCGTTCCTGGAACAACCAATCGAGAACGACCACGTGTCATTGTAGGAAAAGATATATCATGTGGAAGATCTTTGATGATATTTGAGTGTGGCCGAGATACTTGAGATGCGGCTAAGGAATTTGGAGAGCAGACGACGTAGTCGAGAAAGCAGAGGCAAATTGAGACCAAGAGACTTAGAAAGTGGCCGAGAGGCAAGATGCGACCAAGAGGCTTAAAAGTAGAACACGGTCGAGAGAAGATGAACAATCAAGAAGGACACGCACCTCGGGAAAGATCTAAGCGGTGACGTTTCAGCTACCATAAACGTTGAATTGAAGAAGAGAAGCATATGAGGAATAGCTGCAGTAGATGATATATAAATAGTGGAAGAATCAATACATCACTAGACTCCAATCCAATCCAACAATCAAATTATAACAAATTTATCTTTTAGCTTAATATATCCTAGGAGTAGTGATAATTCGGTAGCGGTAATCCTTAACATTAATCCTTAATTGTAATCTAGGTCTATATTCATGCACTAGGCTTGTCCCTTATCCAATAAGGGCAACTCTTTCATGAGATGCATTCTTGCCATTAGTCTCTGTGACCGATTGTGAGTATTTTCTTTTGTTTGATTAGACTAATATACTGAAAAGTCATTTCTTTGTGAAAGACAAGGCCCAACCCATCTTCAGAGGAAGAACTCTACTCTTAAACTATCGCCTAACCATCTTATCACAATTTTGCAAGTGGCTGGATAGGCGAGCAATCTTTTCATGTTCTGGTCATATACGTTGATATTAGACATATCTACTTATTCCGGCACTTAGGGTCAAAGTTGTTTTGTTTGAATCGAGTCATTGTATTGGTTCTTGCATGCCCACATACACCACGTGTGACAAAAAAAAAAAAAAAAAAAAAAAAAAAAAAAAAAAAAAAAAAAAAAAACAAGAAGGGCCAACACAAACTAGGAGAATGTTATAGAGCATTTATAATAATAAAATATCTAAAGAGGTGATCTTTCCAGTTAGTTTGGTTTTTACTAAACATAGGAGGACTTAAAAAAAACACAATGACATCGTTACCAAAAAAAAAAAAAAAACAACAGAAAATGAGTTTCTCACCAAGCTCACCCGGTATAAAATCTGAGTCCTTGCTGGAATATTCCAATCGAATCGAATGAACTCGATGAAATTTTGAGTTTACTCGACAAGTAAAGTGCATAGGTTAGTGTATATGAACGCAACCCCATGGAAACTCTTGAATTGTCTTCTCCTGTGGACTGAATTGTCTTCTCCTGTGGACGTAGTTTTTGTCAAGAAAGCGATTAAGTTAAAATCTATTTTCTGTTTCCAATTTCGGTTCTTTGTTGTGAGTCTAAACAATTGAGGCCTACTTTGGGTTGCAAGATATTTAAAACTGGCATGTTTAAAATAGTAATATCATTTCTTTAAAGTCCCATTCGGTCTCTTTGGACTTCCTGTTTTCCAACAAAGCTCTGGCAATTCCGGTAAGCTTGGTTTGGAGGTTGAGAATGATGGGAGGAAGGAGGCAGCATGGATGCCCAAATTTTGGGTAAGAAAATTTTGAATAGGACCTCAAAAAATCATATGTGCAGCCAAAAAAGAAAAACATGATTTCTTTAGTTCTTATCTTTGAACAACTAAAAAAGGCCTTGAACAATCAAAATGAATGAAAAATGCAGTTTTGATGGATCGATATCCAAACAGATTCTGAAGAAGACCATAAACAATCTGATCTTGCATTAGGTTCCCCAATAAAAATAGTAACAACATTGCAATCAAACCCGGATATTGCACACTTGACATTTCAAGTACCATAAGTGAAGTGAATAGCTAGGCATAGTAGGAAGAACGAGGAGAGTGGTCTTCCAAGAAAAGGCAGGCAATGCCCACAATATAGTGAAGTCCCCTTTTAATCTACCACAGACCATGCCAAAGCATCCAATGCGCACTGGAACCACTTAGTTTTACCCGATCATGTGAAGGGAGGGTAAAAAATCCAAAGTCCCATTAGCTGCTTTTGAGTCCGGCTGGCAGATATACGATTGAGAAACAACCATCAACTATAACTCGAAAAAACCAAATTGCACAAATGCATAGAAGAAGTACAAAGGGAATATCTTCTCAAGGCAATCATATTTGTTTTCCGGTTTAGATCACATCTAGGCAAACAGAAGCTGCCGTCCAGCAATTAAACAAATTCAATCTACTTAACATACATACATACGTAATCTCACCTGACAATTTTTATTTTTATTTTTATTTATTTATTTATTTAAAAAAAAAAAAAAAACAGATAGAAAGAAAATAGTTCATCTTCTAACCCTTATTCACCTGTTCTTCATCAACAATTTTCAGTAAGCGGAACCCTAAAGTCATGAACAAGATACTGCCAAAATTGCAAATTGGTTCGGCATAAATTCAATAAAATTACTGAATTATCACATGCATCCAGAAACTATAACATTAAAATCAAAATAAAATCAAAATTAGGCAATGATCAGGGAGCAACGGATTTTATGTAAGCATGGATGATCTTCAACATTACTAGTAATATTCAAGTACACAAGTACATGGGTCATTGAAATTCAAACCAAAGAACCCTTAACCTAACCCTAACTTACATGATTCATAGTGTTTTAATCTTCTTAATAAATAGCATATACATAATTGAGATACAAAAGCATTGAACTGCAGTAACAAAGAGTACTTTCTTTCCGACGGAAAGAGTGATGACATCCAAAACTAGACAAACGGAGGAGATTAACATCAGTTGAAAACATGCAGCGGGATCAGTGCTCCCCCACGAGGATCGACGACTGTCATGATTACAGTTTCACCGGTTTCAGCGGACTGGATAGCACGTCCTTGATGAACCGTATGATTGACTGTCGTCGAATTCAGATCAGTCACATGCACCTGTGGTGGTGTGACTGGTGGGGAAGCGACTTGATTAGGTCGCTTCCTTTTCTTCTTTTCATAGGCTATGCCTCTAGCCTTCGCTTGGAGGTCCCTCACCTCACGAAGGTAGAGCCGGACAGCACGGGCTCCAAAGGGGTTCGCTTCCGGCTGGCCACCGTTCTCCTCGAAGGCTGCTCGCAGGCGTCCGATGAGGGCGTCGAGGCTGCCCCATGCCTGGCGGAGGGGGCATGGGCACGGGGCAGGAGGGTGTGGGTGCCCGAAGAAGGGGCATGCTGGCGCGTGCACCTTTGTCTTGCCGAACTGGTCAAGGTATCGGAGGAACTCTAGTACATGTGCGCCACTGCACCGAGATAATGCAAGCGGTGGGCGGTGATTCTTCAAGTACTGCCCGAACGTGTTCCAGTCTCGCCGTTTCTGTGATTCGTAGCGGCTCGGTGGCATTGGATTGTGAGAGGACTGAGAGGTGGCATTGCTCTGACTGCTTGAATTGCTGGAGTTGGCATTTGCAGTGGCGGCAGCAGCAGCTACGGCAGCAGACATGGTATGGTTGTGAGCTCTGGGGTCACTTATAGTTTTCTACAAGTACAAACTGCAGTAGAAGAGAAATTTCTCGTCCCCCTCCTTTTTATTTTTTTGGTGTTTTGGGGGAATTTTGGGTTTTGTTTGTATGAATCCTGATATTTGTTTTTGAAAAGTCAAATTGGGTTCTTATCATGAATCTTCCTAAATTTTATTATTATTATTATTTTTAAAAAAAACGCTCTTATATGTATTTTTTGAAAAAGAAGTTGCTATGCTTTTCTCTCCGATGACTCTTATCTCTTTCTACTGACAGCTTCTAAATCCTAGTGCTACTCCAAAAAGTTGGGTTTCTTTGGCAGGAGATCGTCTACTACTTCAATTGCTAAACTAGTTTTTTACCCTACATAAATCTCTTCCTTGCTTCTCCGACGAAAACATTTTTTTTTTTTTTTTTTTTTTTTGTCCTAGCTAATCCTTGTCCTACTTCCAAAACTAGGATGTGGGTTTTCTTGGGGGACTTGGACTCTTACTTGAAATCCATGTTTTGAACTGAAAACAGATTATCTTCGAACTGAAAACAGGTTGTTTTAGAGAGAGAGAGAGAGAGACTACGAGGGGAGACAAAATGATGGATAATGGACAGTGGGGAGAGAAGGAGAAGATATCAAAGAGATAAAAGGGTGAGAGAATATATAAAACGGATGATGAGAAGGGAGGTAGGGATGGCTATTTGATTAATGGAGAGAAAGAGGGGGATGAGACAAGGTGGGGCCCATACGTAGACATCCACCTCGTGGAAGTGATGGCAGTCTGACGCTCACTTCATAAACGTCATTTCAAAATTCACCAGCTCCCCGCCATAACCTTTTCCATTTACTCCCCTCATTTTCTCGCCCTTCATCCTCCGTGCAATAGGTTTTTCAGTCGCCCATGACCCGTTTACGCGACTATGACAACGAGTTCATCTCATTTTAAGTTTATTTTAGTCGTGTGTTTGAGATGATTGAAAGTAATCTTGATGACCGAAAATAGGAATTTTCAATACATAAATAGGATATTTAACTAAAAATTACTTAAGAATTCTAATTTTACCAAATAATGCTTAGAGAATTCAAATTCCTACACAGTGTTTTCCCCTTTATTTTTTTTCTTTAAAAAAGGTAAAAAGTCGAGAATTGGAGGGGCCCAGTGGTATTCATGTTGAGATCCAAACCACCTTATATATGCACCCCACCATGATAATCATACAAAGAAAAAATTGGCCAATCAAATCGTTAGATGGGCTACAAGTGAATTCAGATGTTTTTAAGTGATGTATATTATTTTTTTATATATATATTGCAGCCAACCTTATAATTGGATTTGAACGGGGAGGATGTCATCCATGTGCCATGTGGTCCCCGAAATTATCTAATCTACCACTTTTTAAAGGAAAAAAAAAAAAAAAACAATAGAATATTGGTGATTACTCCATATATTATTCGGTAAAATTTTCTTTCCTGTGAAAATTTCCTATTTTCAATTAATTAAAATAAGAGAAATTCGTTTTTAGATGTCGGCTCAACTGTTACTAAAGCTTTGCAGTACTATCCAAAAAAGGAAGGATTTAAACCTAAAGAAGGGTCATTTTGGTAATTTAAAAGTGACACTAGCCGTGTACCTAATAAAAATGAATGGTGGAGATTCTGCCACTAAACCGACTCAACTAACCCAAGGTGGGTTAGGGTCGACCATCCATTGCCTTGGGTTGAATCAAGCCATGGCCTGGCTCCTCTTACGGTTGGATTGAGGTCGGGTTAACCCAGCCGGGCCAGACCTGCCCGAGCTGCAACCCTACATCGGACCATCTAATTGCGGCAATTCGTTAGACAAGGAATGCAAATCCAGCTGAGTTGATATTTTGTCACACATTTCTCCCACATGGAAAATTGCTGCATCTGTGCAAGATCCATGCCGTTCATCAGGCAGATCCCACTGATTATCTGCGTTTGGCTCAAAATCAAGATGATCTGATATTTTCGATAGGTCACACATGCACATTAAATCTGTACCCCTGGTATATTTCACAAGATGATGAGGATCCATTCATGCGATTGGAGTTGTCTAATGATACAATCACATGATGCTAGAAACATCCCGAGCCTTCCCTGGTTGGGGCCCAAATGTTGAAACCGCGGAAGCAAGCATAGTGGAATCAAGCAAAGTACACATAATCACTCAAAACCCTCTGGGAAAAAATCAGGACAGAAAGCAACAAGTAATGCATTATGTAAGCAAAATTACAATAGATAGATTATTTTATCGATTCGAACAAGCCTCGAATCTCCTTCAAAATCTAGTCATACCTTGAACTCTTAGGAATGTTTTAAAAAGTCCTAATATACTTTAATCACTCCTTAATCCTGATTACACCTAATATATAAACTATCACAACCGGAATAGCTAACAAATCATACACTTATGCAACTCTGGGCACATGCTCGATGAGATCGGCAGACATCGAAGCCCCGTTAATGACATTGAAGAACTTATGATGCATCGAGTAGCAACTCTAAAATAGTCCAGCAATCAACATAAATTTTTCAAATTTTTTCGGGATCGAATATCTATCAATGTCATTGACATCTGCTTGATGGCATCGAGTGGTCTATCTATAGCATCGACAAATCTTGTTAAAGACAAATTTACAACATCAACAACACAAAAGTAGATAATTAGGGAAAGAAATGCAACAACCGTGTTAGATTGATCAAGGACCAAACATTAGATGTCCAGGATTTCAAGCCTCGGAGATTATTTGGCCATGGTCCACCCACTGTGTGCCACGTCTTCTCAACAGTTTCGATCGTGGAAAGATGGACCCACATGAACAAAATGAAAACCCGAGGATACCATGCACATGGTATGCTTGCAAAATTCAAACGCAGAAGCACCTGGTGATCATGTGAAAATTGATCCGGCGAAGAAAATCTGAGGTGGTGGGCCAAAACGCCCTAACTGTCTACTGACTAAATGAAATCCAAGTGGCCCACCCGTGATACGCTTTGAAATGACAGTAATAGATGGTGATTATTTCACGTTGGGTAGCGCCTACATGACATGATTACTCTAAAAAAAAAAAAAAAAAAAAAACAAAGAAATTACATTATAAATACTTAGACTGATAATTAGTGCATGGTTTGTCATCATCTGCTGGGCCACGCCCCGATCAATGGTCCAGTTCAACAAAGATTAGCCCCACTTGCACCTTATTATGACACCGTCGGTCCCGATATCTGCAAGGACCCTAATCTCTCAAAACAGCAGTCAGCCTACTAGTCCACGTTCAAACCCAATTTAAACCAAGTCCAGACGCAACTGATGAATCAACTGAAAGGCCTTCAAAAGGCTGGAAAAATGAAGGGGAAGAAATTTAGGTCTGAATCAACTGAAAGGCCTTCAAAAGGCTGGAAAATGAAGGGGAAGAAATTTAGGTCGGGTTAGAGTAGCAATAGGTTGGGTTGAGGTTAGGTCAGGTTGAACATTGACGTTGACCCACTTGCTTGGAAAAATTGGCTTCACTTTCAGACCCAAGCTGGACCAGCGACCCGAAATGACATGACCTGACCCTAAATGTTGGAGAAAATGGGTTTCGTTTGACCAATGCGCCATACTGAGATTTGAGGGGGAAAAAATGATTGAGGAAACCGGTTTGGCTTAGGCTTAGTTCATCTTATCCGACTCGATCGGTCCATCTATCAATCTAAGCCTCATCTTATTACGCATTTTGGCCTGCTCATTTACGGTGTATATGTTTGGCCTGCTCATTTACAGTGTATATATATATATATAATATATATATATATATTCAATAATTGTGGATTTTATTTTATTTTAATGGTGGAAATGTGGGGAACCTTGACAGAGGTTGCAGGGCTTCAAGCCCTTCCAAGAGGCCAGAGGTATAAATCTGCTCATGAGCTGGGCCTGGTCATCTCATTTTAGATTGTGTGTTGGACACAGCTGTACTTGACGTGCACCCTATTCTTTGGGCAAACAGGAATATCAAATTCCACTTCAATCCTAAACAGGATAATCAATTGTTAGTAGAGAGGTTTAGAAATATTTACTGTTAGGAAGTTCGTTAACATGCCTCAGACCCAAGGTTGGTGACTCGTCTGAGTCAACTCGGACTATGTCTGAGTCCCATTAAGATTCACACCGTGAGTTGGCATTGAAAACATGGGATGATACTCCACTTAGCCCAGCCATAACTTCTCTGCTTCACCGACTATTAAAACCCTCATCAAACCTGAGTACCTAAGCCCCAGTAGCATGTTCATAAAGATAAAATGTGTGTATGTTTGTGCCCACATGGGTCATTTTCTTATATAAGGAAATATATAAGGATATGCTAGTATGGCTTATGATTAGGGGTGCACACGGTTCGGCTTCGGTTTTGAAACTGGAACCGAATGGCCAAGGATGTAGATGAATTGGTCCTGCCAGCTGTTGATATGGACCGTTAATGTGAAGGGGGCCACCTTTAGTTCTCAACCCTTTTGGAACCGGATCCGAACCGTGTGCACCCCTACTTATGATATAGGATGGGTAGAGGACTACTCAATGGACATTAGGTTGCACAAATTCAAAGTTGAGGGGTTTGGATGGGGGCAAAAATGGTAAAAATGCTCACCATAGCTTCCACCGGTCATAACTTTGTGACCCGTTTTTCAATTCATATCTATAATATATCATTTGAAAGCTATCAATGAGCTTTACCTTAGCCAATCAACCAAGTTCATTGACTTTCAAAAGCTTCACAAAATTTAATTCTTTGAGGGGTCAAAATAGGGTGTTATGTTAAAACTTTCTATTTTTATTATAAGTTTATTTTTACTATTTTAAAAATTTTAAGAGTCTAGTTGTTGTCTAAATTCTTTATTTTATTCATTTAAGGGTTGTTGACAATTTTTGATAGAATTAGACATCTTTTTACTATTTTGGTTATTTATTTATTTTTATTATTTTTTTTTTTTGTAAGTTTTTTATTTGAAGTCTAATTAGAGTCTAGGGTTTCTTTTACATATGTAAGCACATTTGATTAGTTGTAAGCAATACTTTTCATCAATCATATTACTTTTATTTTTCCTATTAAAAATCTTCTCTCTCTCTCTCTCTCTCTCTCTCTCTCTCGTTTTATGGATTCAAGGCCTAGTTTTTAGAAGAAAATAAATTTTCTCTTTCTACATGCCCTGCTACGTTGTTTGGTATTAGAGCCAAGTTTTTCTTCAAGTCATGACTTCAAATAGCGGATTGAGCAACAACAAGTCTTTGAACTTATTCCAGATAATCAGCTAGTCACTAGATAAAGTTCACGATACTGTAGAAAACCATATCGGAGTTGCAAACGGCAATTGATTGGTTGATTGAGACCATGGGGTGCAAATAAATTGGTGGAATGAATGATCCATGACCGGCAAAGGGATTTGCGGTCGGACAATTTGTTGTTTAACAGATCAAATCATAGACCGCAACCTCTTAATGATGAGTCCAATGATGAGGTGATGGAAGATATCATTCCCTATCACTAAAGATGTGAAGGCGGTAGAGAAGATTGAGACAACAAACTTAATAGATCTCTCTTCCTTCAATTGGTAGCTTCACATGGAGTACTTCTTAAATGTCTCATAGAGGTGGAGGGGTTCTTCGATTATATGGAGATCCCTAATTAGGAGAGGAAAATAAAAATAGGTGTGTATAAGTTTAATGACAAAGCATCCATATGGTGATAATAACTCCAATTCTTATAGATAAAAATATTAGCTTAAAAAGACTAACATCCTAAAAGAAAAACAAAAGAAAAACAAGAAAGATCTACTAGAATTATGAAGAAATCGAAGTGGAAGATTATTGTCGGTGCTCTACCTAGGCCTTCTTTCCCTTTCCAAACCTTAGAAGATGCTTTGGAGTATCCTAAAGACTCCTATTTATAGTTAGAAAACTCTAACTTTCGCACCGAGTTGGACGAATCCGAAAGTTGCCTCAAATTTACGTAGTCCGTGTAAGCTCCGCGTAACACCTTTGATGCATCTATGAGCCTTCGATTGAATCTTTGATGCATCTAAGTGCCTTTGATGTCATCAAAACTTGTCTAGAACTGTCCAGCGAGTTTGGCTTGAGAAATCTTGAAATTCTTGATTGCACCTTCAATGCATCTAAGTTATTTCAATAGAAACGAAGTCTATTTTGGCACTTTTTTAGAACTATGATTTTCTGGCCCTGGAATTTCAAAATATCCTTTTTCAGGACAATTTTCAAGATTCATTTACTTCACTTCAAATCTTCGATTCTCTTCCTTCCTCACTTGGTTTTTGAAAAAGAAGCTTAAAAAGTCCCGGGGGGGGGGGGGGGATAGGACTATGCTAAACAATCAAATAAAGTTCTAAATAATAAATAAATAGATATCTCAATTGCCTAAGTATTGAAACATTGATTTCAATTGATTCGTAGGATAACCTTCACTTAAAAAAGTTTAGATAAGACAACCTTATTTCACGAATACTATTAAAATCAAAATCCCAAACTTTGCAAGAGTAAATAAAATTAAATTTTATAAACATTCATCACTTCAACATAAATGTAAATACAACCATTCACCACATGAAAGATAAACACATTTACCACAAACACAGAGAATTATAGTGGTTCAGTGTGTCAATAACTGTTCTAAAACAGTCGCACCTATTTCACTCCCAAAATTACTCTCCACATAATCTTGGCTTTCACTATGAATAAGGCTTTCTTAGGGTCATCTTAAAACCTGATACAATTGTGATTTTACCGGTCTATCAAAAAAAAAAAACTCTCACTGAGATTTTCTGGCTATCTCAGAAAAACCAACACTAAGATTTTCTAACTATCTCAGAAAAACCAAATAAAGAAATAAATGTATACTTATTTTTACCGTAGAAGAAGTTGTAGCTGTAGAATCGCTTTTCTTGAATGTCCAATGTTCAATGTTCAATGTTCAATGTTCAGTCATGTAGAAAAGGTCCAAGGTTCTGTTGATTTTAACTAAGTTTAAACCAATGACTACTTAAGTTAATTCTCTTAAATCTCAAAGAAAGAAGAGTAGAATTCACTCTCTTTAGAATCAGACTGACAGAGTTTAAAATTAAGGGAATTAAACTAAAGTTATAAAATAATTTATAAATACCGTTCAATAGCTTGAAAATAAATGGAGTTTCACTCTCACTTGCAACAGGATTTAGATAGTCTTAAATGAATTTTCGGATTGAGAGAGAACCTCAATTTATAGGTAAAGAAGTTGAATCTTTGACTGGCTTAAGACAGTCTTCGACTAGCCCTAGCACCAGATTCTGTTCCAACAGATTTCCAGATTTGAGCGGGATAAGATTTATCCGATCTTCAACTGGTCAAAGGTGGTCTTCGACTGGTTGAAGGTGGTCTTCGACTGACTGAAGATGCCAAAAATCCGAACGGATTTAGTTGTTGGACTTCTAGCCGAGAAACCTAGGGCTAGTCGAAGATTATCCTTCGACTGGTCGAACAGACCACTTGACTGGTTGAAGGCACAACGAAAAACAGTTTTGCTTCGATTTGTACTAGGACTAGCCAAGAAAAAACTTAGACTAGTTGAACCAAACCTTAGGTTGGTCAAATTATAAGCAATCACAAGTATAAAAACTCAAATTAAATAATTTTTGAAAAAACCTAAACCTAAGGTCTTTATAGGGTTTAATGAAGTAGATTAGAGACTTCAACTTTTCTTTGGAGCATGATCTTCTACTAGAACATCAGTTGATCTTGACTTCATTTTGAGCTTAATTTTTTACTAGAACTTGAACCAGGCTTGAACCTTGATCTTGAACCATACTTGAAGATCACTTGACAAGATGTTTTGACTAAACGAAATTTGACAACTAAAATGTGCTTTAAACATTATAGCACTTATAATCTCCTGTTCACAACTCCAAGTGTAGGGTCGCGAAGTAGTAATAATCTCCGTGAGATCGAGGTCGAATCCACAAGGACTAATCTTGTACGTTACTGAATTTAACTAGAATAAGAACTAGAAGAAGATGTGAAACTAAATCTAAAGTATTTGAGAGAGTAATTTTAAATAAGGTAATTGAAACTTATAAATTTAAAGGTGGGAACTAGGATGCCAAGGGTCCACTTGTAACAACTGAGATGCTACCTTGCTTAATTCAAGAGATCCAACTAAAATTAGAGTCTTATCCTATCTAGTTGGAAGAAGCGACATTTAAATCTCTGAACTTCTCGTTGATCTAGTCTTAATGGAAGAGAATTGTGGTGAATTGGAAGGGATTCCATCACCTAACCATGCCTAGGAGGCGATGGCAAACAACAGGATTTACCGAATCCACAATCTCAAATAGAAAAGAAGATATTTAAAGTTATTGCAGATCTATTGTAATTTGAGTCACAATAAACCATTAAAAATTGAAAATATTCCTTAGAATCAACTAGAATTCAATGAAATTCAAACATAAACATGAATCAAAGCAAAGTAAACATCCCAGTCACGCCACAAGCTTCACCTCTTCGCCCTAGTTAAGAGGTTTATCCAACCATAGATATGATTGAACTAAAGTCTATTAAACAAAGCATAAAATAAATTAAAGAACAAAGAAGAAAGCTCTTGGACGGCGTCTCCACCCTTTTGCTCCACTCCTTGAACCCTAGAAGATGCCTAGGATCGTCCTAGGGACTCCTATTTATAGTTATGAATCCCACTCTTACGCACCGACTTAGAATTTCTGCAAACTGCCTTAAGTTACGCAATCCGCGTTAGCCCTGCGTTGCAACTCTACGCGATTTTGGTGGCATCGAAGTTTGTTCGGTGGCACCGAAATCGTATCTGAAAATTTATCGCATCTGAAATTGTATGTGCAGAGTACTTAGGTAGCACTGAAATTGGCTTAGGTGACACCGAAGTTGGCTTCAGTGGCACCGAATTAATCTTAGGTAGCACCGAATTAAGTTGTTTTCTTGTTGGACTGTTTCGTGTACTTTCTTTGGCACCGAAATTGGCTTAGGTGGCACCGAACTGTTCTGTTTTTCTGCTGTTTAACTTGTGCTTTTGGCAATCTTTTGTCTATCCTTTCTACTTGATTTTCTTGGATCTTTGGCATGAAAATTCTACATTCTTGGTCTCCTAAGATCCATCCTTTGCCTTGGTGATTCTTGAGTATTAAATCCATGCTTTTAGTATTCTTTTCAATACAAGCTTTCAGATTCACCTTGCAACATAAACATGCATAAAATACAATATTAAGTAGTATCATGTTCATAAAACCAAGATATAAATGGGAAAAAATATGCAATATTTGACACTCAACACACTCTGCAACCAACATTTTTCTAGTCTCGAGCAAAACATGCGTGAAATAATCTTCAATTTTCAATGTTCAAATCCTTTTTCAGAAATCAATCCTTTATGCAATCAAGTATGAGTGAGTAGACGTAAGGTAAGAAAATGAGGTTTTGAAAACCTAGAGCCAAATCATACAAGCAATCTATCAAATAGATTCTTTATCAATTATATTAGAGTATAAGTTTATATACCAAGTTTTTCAATGTGCTATTGAAAATCAACTTACTTCCCATAAATATGCTATCTTTTCATCAGGTTAGCCATGCTCATCACTTCAAGATTGGTTAGAAACTTAAGTACTGATTCCGAACTTATCCCCTTTTCCTTCTTTTTCCAATTTTTGATTTTATATCGACGGTTATTAATATTCATTTAGTCTTTTCGGATTTTTTCATTCTTGTTCAAACTTTTTAAATCTTTTTACCATACATGACCTTTTTGTCGATCTCCTGTTTTTTAACTGGTTTTTTTTTTTTTTTTTTTAAAGGTGGATACAATGCCCCAGACTTGATTCTCACCATCTATCAATGACTTACATAATAATAATAATTAGAAATGACTTACAGAAGTCAAATTGAATGTGTCATGATATTCCAACTTTCTCATAGTCAATTAAATGCAAGAACTTAGGTGATAGACTACTTAGTTGATCAATCTCCAACCATTCAAAATTCACTTCCTACCTTGTTATCATACTCAAAGCATTCTTAAGTCCACAGATTATCGTTTTCCAAACAGGTTTTTATCTTGAAAATTTTGAAAAATTTCAACACTTTTTGCTCAAAAACTAAGAAAATACTGATTAGTTTACCTAATCAACACCCCCAATTTAAAATCTACATTGTCCTCAATGTACAAGAGATAAGCATGCAATGCAAAAGAAGCAACAAAAAGAAAGGAGTAGTGATGGAAAGATAGTACCTGAAGAAAGAATTCTGAGGCTTTTTTCCAAGGATCTCAATGTGAAGATGGCTTAGCCAAAATACTAAAACAAGTTGAAAGTAAACTATCCTAATCCTAAATTCTATGAAAGTAGTAAACCTAACTACACCTCTGTCAGACTAGGAGGTCAATCCTGGTAATCAGGACCATTCAGAGGTATAGACATGTCCTCTAAATCAAAATTTTCAACAAATGGCTTCAAATGATGTCCATTCACTTTGAAAGCATTGCCATTATTTGGAATCTTTATCTCAACGGCCCCATGAGGATAGACATTAGTGATTGTAAAAGGGCTGGTCTAATAAGATCGGAGTTTACTCGGAAAGAGATGTAATCGAGAATTGTATAAAAAGACTTTTTGACCCGGTGTAAATGATTTTTGAAGAATGTGTTGGTCATGAAACACCTTTATTATGTCCTTGTAAATTCTCGAATTCTTATATGAATTTTTCCGGATTTCCTCGAGTTCATTCAACTGAAGTTTGCATAGTGAGCCAGCGTTGTCCAGGTTAAAATTCATGTTTTTGATAGCCCAATAGGCTCTATGTTCCAATTCCATAGGTAAGTGGCAAGCTATCCTATAAGCAAGTCTAAAGGGAGACATTCCAATGAGGGTCTTAAAAGCAGTACGATAAGCCCATAAAGCATCGGTCAATTGGATTGACCAATCCTTACGATCAAGGTTAACCGTTTCCTCTAGAATGTGTTTAATTTCCTTGTTGGAAATCTCAGCTTGGCCACTTATCTGTGGGTGGTATGGAGTGCTCACTTTATGGGAGATGCCATATTTCTTCATTAAGTTCTCAAATGGTCTATTACAAATAATGAGAACCTCCATCACTAATGATGGCCCGAAGCGTGTCGAACTAGAAAAGGATGTTTTCTTTTAAGAATCTAATGACCATCCGATGGTCATTGTTCTGGCACGAGATCACTCCAACCCATTTACTAACATAGTCTACTGTTAGCAGAATGTATAGATTCCTAAAGGATTGGTGGAATGATCCCATGAAATCGATACCCCAACAATTAAATGCTTCAATGATCAGAATGAGATTTAGAGGTATCATATTTTGATGGGACAATGCTCCCAATTTCTGACAACGCTCACAAGATTTGCAGAACTCATGAGTGTCCTTGAACATAGTGAGACAATAGAAGCCACACTGCAAAATTTAATTTGGTCGTGGTCTTTTTAGTAGAAAAGTGACCAACACAGGCCTGAGAGTGATAGAAGGAGATGATACTTTGGTGTTCATTGTCTGGCACGTGTCTCCTTAGAATTTGGTCTGGGCAGTACTTAAACAAATATGGATCATCCCAGAAAAACTTACGTAACTCGGCAAAGAACTTTTTCTTATTTTATGCAGTCCAATGTGTTGGTGTGAAACCTGTAGCAAGATAATTTGCAATGTTACCAAACCAAGGTAGGTGGGAGAGTTTAAACAGTTGTTCATCAAGGAACATGTCGTTTATGGGTGCCGTCTCAAGGGAATAATGGAGATCAAGTCTCGAAAGATGCTTAGCCACTATGTTCTCTACTCCCTTTTTATCTTTTATTTCTTAATCAAATTCCTGAAGTAGGAGGATCCATCGTATTAGGAGGGGCTTAGCATCATTCTTAGAAGGAAGGTACTTGAACGACATGTTGAGGGTCAAATATTGCATATTAGACCTAGTTATTACTTGATTTTATGAACATGATACTGTTTAACGCCCTATTTTAATCATGTTTGTGTTGCAAGGTGAATTCAGGAGCTTGGACTGAAAAAGGGTACTAAAAGCATGAATTTAATGCTCAGAAATCATCAAGGCAAGGGACGGACCACAGGGGACCGAAATCAAAGAATTTACATGCTATAGATCTGCGAAAATCAAGTGATCAATGATATAGAGGCCTAAAAGTTATCCTGAATGCAAGATCACAGGGTTCCCACCATTTGTTTGGCTCAAAACTCTACATATGGCCTGAGGACCCTAAATTAACCGAACACGTCGAATTTCAACAATTGGATCCTTGTGGAAGTGACCCAATGGACAGATCAGCCCATAAATCTCTGATTTGGGCCCGCCTGATACCTGAATATGCTTCAATTTTAGCCTCAACCCCTTAAATGAGGTGGCAAAACGGATGGACAGAGCGGATGTTGCATATACATCACAGTAAACCCCTCATGCACACACGTGTGTACATAGTACACATTGACCGGCTGTGCACCGGACGGCCAGCCTGGTCAAAGTCGGGCTGACCCATCTTCTTTCGAGAAAAACAACAGCGGGTGGACGTCCTGGGCAGGCTGATCACAGTGGGCCACACCCATCGTCCAAACGGATGATCTGGACCGTCCATTGCGTCCAGGGGGTGGCCACGACCCTAGTCATGGGGGCCTTTTGGCCCCATGCACATGTACACATGTGGATCGCCGAAAAATGCAGGATGAATGGTGAGTTGATTTGATACAGTGGATAACACCAAAACTCATCCAAAACCACTCCTTTTCGATTGAAATTTCACTAGGAATCCAATGAATAGGGTGAATTTTGCCGAAAACATCATTGTGGGGCCCACCGAACACGTCAGCACAAGAACCTTGCGTCAGTTATGCACGTCCGACATCCGGTCTCCATGGGCCAATCTACGATCATGATCATGGTCGGATGGTTGATCCAAACTGTCCAGAATCTTCAGAGGGGGGTCTTTACCCCAACCATGGAGCCGAAACAGGTTTCTTGGACGTCCACCAGTCGAAAACTCATTCCAAATGCAAGTTGAGTGCATTTTCGCTGCGAAGTTCGTCCTTGCTACGTAAACACGACTTCCACCGACTTCCACCCCTTTAAACCGCCCCTGGTGCCTATATAAAGGAGAAGAGGAGAGAGAGAGGGTATTCCTGGGGACATGGGAGCAAAGGAGAGAGAAAGATCGTGGCGGCCGACTTCTTCATTCTTCATCCTTTTCTATCCTTCTTCTTCGGTTTCCTTTCTTCCTCCCTTATGTTTTTAAGAGTCTTTAGCGTGATCATGGTGATGATTGGATAAATCTCTTAGATAGGGCTAAGAGGTGAAGCTTGTAGTGTGATGGGAGACTTTTCTTTATGCCTTTTGATTCAGGTTTAAGTTGAACTGATTTTGATTCTAGTTTGATTATAAGGAATAACTTTAGTTTTTAATGGTTTGTTGTTCCTTAAATTACAATGGATCTGCGATAGCTTTGAGCATGTTCTTTTCCTGATTATGATTATGAAGTTAGGAGGCGTTGTTGTTCACCATCGTCTCCTGGACATGGTTAGATGATGGAACCCTTCCTAACATTCATAACTCTCTCAGATTGGTTGTGGATTGGTTAAATTTTGTTGTTTGCTTTGTCTCATGGGAATGGCCTTGTGATGACATCAATTCTAATTCTCATACCTCTTATCCATTGATAAGTATATCAAAGGATGTTCATAATTGTTTTTAATGAATTATCTTCCATCTGGATAAAGATGGGACTCTGAATCCAGTTGTGTTTGTGAATCAAGTATAGATCTCCCTGATCTCTACAAGTGGATCCTTGGCACCTTAGTTTCCCACCTTTGAATTTTACATGTTTTAGTTTAATAATTCACCATTATTCTCTTAAATTCTTCTGGTTTAGATTACATATTCGTCTAGTTCTAGTTCTAGTTACTTTCAGAATATGTACAAGGTTCAGTCCCTGTGGATTCGACCTCGGTCTTATCGAGATTATTACTACATCGCAACCCTATACTTGGGGTGCGAACAAGTTTTTGGCGCCGTTGCCGGGGATTGACGGTTGCATTTTTCTGAGATTAACTAGTTTTAGAATTAGGTTAAGGTTAGGGTTTTTCTAGTTCTTAATTCTAGGTTTAGGTTTCTATTTGATTTCTAGAAACTAATCAAACTTTCCTGTTTTCTAGGACCTTGCCGTAGACTTTCTAAATTGGCAGTCTCTTTCTAATTTTCTAGTTTTTCTATCTTCTATTTTTAGATTAGGTTTTATTTTCTATTTTTAAAAACTTTCTATTTCTTGTTTTAAAGAATTTTCCCTTTTTAGAAACTAGTTTACTTTCTATTTTAGGAACTAACTTTAGACTTTCTATTTTTAGAAACTGACTTGTTTTGTTTTATTTTGTAGGTTTTTAACTTAGGAACTTCTAATTTGGTAACTTCTTTCCAACTCTTCTATTCTTTCTTTCTAGATTTCTATTCCTTTCTTTCTCATAGGTTTAGGTTTAGAATTTGAATTGAGGGCTGCGAGTGTTTCATACCCAAGTGGGTCCATGACAACACTTGACGTCTCTTGACTGAAGGAGGATTGGTTGAGGGGTTGACTATCCATTGCAGGACCAGACACCGCTTTTGATCCCTAGAGTTAATTGAAGTGATGGCTGCAAACCAACCTCTTCTACCCTAACCTAGGGTAAAAGACATCTAGGATGAGAATGAGGTGCATTAAGCATCCCCGCCTCGTACTATATGAGATTATTTACAACTGGCGGGGGTGAGCACGCCCTCATGCATGGTTTTTCCTGAAAATACAGGACACATGGATATCAAGCCAGGGGTGATCTAGCTCCTTCCTAAATTTCATGGGCTTTAGTTAGAAAATCCATATTTACACCTGGAAGAGTTTGATGAGATTATAGCCACTTCATATTTTCTAAACGTATCCAAGGACATAGTCAGGTTGAAACTCTTTCCCTTTTCTTTGAAAGAGAAAGCTAAGATGTGGCTGCATTCACTACGTCCTAGATCTATTGGCACATGGAATGATATGATAAGGGAGTTCATAAAGAAATTTTTTCCACATTATAAAACGAACACCCTTATAAAGTCAATCATAAACTTCGCCCAAAAGTAGGATGAAACATTCTTTTAATGTTGGGAGCGGCTCAAGGATCTTGTCAGTTCATGCCCGTAACACGGTTTTGAAATGTGGTGCATTGCATACTTTTTCTATGATGGTCTGACATCTTCCATGCGCCAATTGGTCGAGACAATGTGCAATGGGGAATTCATGAATAAAAATGTCGATGATGTGAGGGACTACTTGGATAGACTTGCTAAAAAGGCACAATCATGGGACACATACCCAAAATCAAGCACCATGTCTAGGCCAACTCAATCTAAGGAGAGGGGTGGAATGTATCTTCTAAAAGAGGACGATGACATCAATTATAAAGTGACTAATCTATAAGGAAATTCGAGGCCATGGAATTAAAGAAGGATAAGGTTAATGAAACTGTTTGCGGTATCTGTGATTGCAACATTCACACAACTGAAAATTATCCAACAATACCTGCCTTTCAAGGGGTGCTGAACAAGGAATTTAATGCCATAAACAATTACCAAAGACCTTTTAATAGACCTACCTCCAATACATACAATCCTAGTTCAAGAAATCATCCAAACCTCAGTTAGAGGAATGGACAAACTCTACTCCTCAAGGTTTCTTTAATCAAATTCCAAATCAAGCGAAACCTCAAGAGGATCCGGTTCTAAAACATATTCAAAACCAAGAGCTTATCACTTAGGGAATATTGCAGACCCTTCAAGATATTTCAAAGGCTATACAAGGGCACGAGACAAAAACATTCAATTGGGGAAAAAAGGATTCTTCCAGCCCAACCTTTCCCCAATCCTAAACCGCAATATGATATAAGTGATCCAAGCTCTTCAAATCAGATGGAGCAAGCTAAGTCTATCACCACTCTTAGGAGTGAGAAGATAATTGACAAATCTATTCCGATAAGGGCTGAAAAGCCTAAGGATCCGAAAGAGGACAACGATGATAGACCTAGCACTGCTCCACAAGAATTGGAACCAGAACTTCAGGGTAAGCCGATCGCTCCATTCCCCCAACGGTTGGTTGCACCAAAACCTCTCTCTAACTCTCAGGATATTCTAGAGGTGTTGAAACAAGTAAAGGTCAATATTCCTCTACTTGATGCTGTAAAACAAATACTTTCATATGCCAAATTTCTGAAAGACTTGTGTACGACCAAAACACGTTAAAATATTCAAAAGAAAATCTTCTTAACTGAGAAAGTAAGTGTCATCCTAAAGCAAGATGTGCCATAAAAATTCAAAGATCCTAGTAGACCAACTATCGCTTGTGTAATTGGGAATTACCGCATTGAGCACACACTTCTTGACTTAGGAGCGAGCGTAAATCTGATTTCCTAGTCAGTGTACAAACGTTATGTTTGGGTGAATTAAAACCCACCTTAACCACATTACAACTTGCTGACTGCTCTATTCGTGTACCGAGAGGGATAATTGAGGATGTGTTGGTCCAGGTTGATAGATTCTACTACCCTATAGATTTTATCGTCCTAGATATTGAACCCATCAGTAACATGAGCACTCAGATTCCCGTTATTCTTGGTTGCCCATTTCTTGCCACTTCAAAAGCAATGATCAATTGTAGGAATGGTGTCATGAGCATGTCTTTCAGGAATATGACATTGGAGTTAAACATCTTTTTCAACACGGGCAGACGGTTAGAGGATGATAACAATTTCCACAACATTTACAATATTGACTCTTTTGTGAAAGATAAAATGCCTCTGACCTTATCCTCTAACCCTCTAGAGACGTGCTTGGCCCACTCCTATGATTTTAATGATGACACGATTAAGGAGATGATTGCCATGCTTAATACTACGTCAGTACTTAAAGTTAACCGGTGGAGGCCACAATTTGAAGAATTACCCTAAACTGATGGAGTGCCTCTACCGTCTAACCTCAAGCCACTGAAGCTTGACCTAAAACTTTTGCCCTCTGATTTGAAATATGTTTATTTAGGCTAAGATGAGACATACCCGGTGGTGATTTCTACCAACCTGGAGAAAGAACAGAAGAGTATGCTCATATCTACTCTCATTGAGCATGAGGGAGCCCTTGGATGAACGATTGTGGACCTCAAGGGAATTAACCCTTTGATTTGTACCCACTGCATTTATCTCGAGGATAATGAGAAAACCTCTCGGCATTTACAGCGTAGACTAAATCCAAACATGAATGAAGTGGTTAAGGCCGAGGTTCTTAAACTATTGGATGTGGGTATCATATACCCTATATTCGATAGTCAGTGGGTGAGTCCAACTCAAGTGGTTCCTAAGAAGTCCGGAATCACCATGATAGCCAATCCCAATAATGAACTCGTGCCAGCTAGAGTTACTATTGGTTGGAGAATGTGCATTGACTATAGGAAGTTGAATATCGTCACAAGGAAGGACCACTTTCCTTTGCCCTTTATTAATCAGATCTTGGAAAGGCTACCTGGTCATTCCTATTATTGTTTCCTTAATGGGTATTCGGGCTACAATCAGATAGAGATAGCCCCCGAAGATCAGAAAAAGACTACATTTACATGTCATTATGCCACCTTTGCTTACCGAAGGATGCCATTTGGATTATGTAATGCCCCCGCCACCTTTCAACAATGTATGATGAATATCTTTTTCTGATATGGTGGGGCAATATCTAAGGGTCTTCATGTATGATTTCTTCGTCTTCAGTCCATCTTTCAGCGAGTGGTTAGAGAGTCTTAAATGTGTGTTAAAAAGATGTGAAGAAAAGAATTTAGTACTCAATTGGGAGAAGTGTCATTTCATGGTTCGTAAGGGAATTGTCCTTGGACATATCATTTCGTCCAAAGGAATCGAGGTTGATAAGGAAAAAATTGATCTTATCTCTAACCTACCTCCACCCAAGAACATACGGGACGTGCGATCTTTCTTAAGATACGTCAACTTTTACAGACGATTCATAAAGGACTTTAGTCTCATCTATCATCCTCTATGTAATCTACTTCAAAAGGATGTACCATACGAGTGGACTGAACAATGCCAAGAAGCTTTCACTAAGCTTAAAGGCATGTTAACTACTGCACCTATCATATAGTCACTCGACTGGAGTCTTCCTTTTGAACTTCTATGCGACATGTTTGATTATGCACTTGAGGCAGTTTTAGGCCAGAGAAAAGAAAAGAAGCCCTACGTTATTCATTACGCAAGTAAGACTCTAAATCCTGCCCAAGTGAACTACTAGACTATGAAAAAAGAACTCTTAGCCGCAGTGTTCGATTTGGACAAATTTAGGTCCTACTTGATTGGATCCAAAATTATCATTTACACATATCATGTGGTGCTCAAGTATCTACTTGTTAAGATTAATGCTAAGCCTGGCCTGATAAGATGGATCATTGTACCTTAAGAATTTGATTTAGAAATTAAAGATAAAAAGAGAGTAGAGAACATAGTGGCTGACCATCTTTCTCACCTTAATCCCTCTAACTCCCTTGAGACGACACATATCAATGACATGTTTCATGATGAACAATTGTTCAGAGTCTTCCATTCACCTTGGTTCGCTGATATTGCTAATTATCTTGTCACAGGTTTCATAACGACACATTGGACTGCGCAAGATAAGAAGAAATTTTTCACCAAGGTGCGTAACTTCTTCTGGGACGATCTATATTTGTTTAAATATTGTCTAGACCAAATCTTAAGGAAATGTGTGCTAGACGATGAGCATCAGAGTGTCATCTCCTTCTGTCACTCACAGGCCTGTGATGACCACTTTTCTTCTAAAAAGACCACGATCAAAATTTTGCAGTGTGGCTTTTACTGGCCCACTATGTTTAAGGACACTCATGAGTTTTGCAAGGCTTATGAGCGTTGTTAGAAATTGAGAGCATTGTCCCATCGAAATATGATGCCCTTGAACCTCATTCTTATTATAGAGGCATTTGATTGTTGTGGCATCTATTTCATGAGACCATTCTCCCAATCCTTTGAAAATTTATATATTTTGCTTGCCGTAGACTATGTCACTAAATGGGTTGAAGTGATTCCGTGCCGGAACAATGACCATCGCACGGTCATTAAATTCTTAAAAGAGAACATCCTTTCTCGGTTCGGAATACCTCGAGCCATCATTAGTGATGGGGGCTCACATTTTTGTAATCGACCATTCGAGAGTTTAATGAAGAAATATGGTATCTCTCATAATGTGAGCACTCCATACCACCCACAAACAAGTGGGTAGGCTGAGATTTCCAATAGGGAAATCAAACATATCTTGGAAAAGACGGTTAACCCTGACCGTAAGGATTGGTCAGTCCGATTGACCGATGCTTTATGGGCTTACCGTACTGCATTTAAGACCCCTATTGGAATGTCTCCCTTTAGACTCGTCTATGGGAAGGTTTACCACTTGCCTGTGGAGTTGGAATATAGAGCATACTGGGCGATCAAAAATCTAAATTTCAATCTGTACGACGCTGGTTTGCTACGCAAACTTCAGTTAAATGAACTTGAAGAAATCCGAAACGATGCGTACGAGAACTCGAGAATTTACAAGGACAGGATGAAGGCATTTCATGACCAACACATTCTTCAAAAATCATTCACACCAGGTCAGAAAGTCCTTTTGTACAATTCTCGGCTACATCTCTTTTCGGGTAAGCTCCAATCTCGTTGGACCGGCCCTTTCACCGTTATCAATGTTTATCCTCATGGGGCTGTCGAGATTCGGAATCTAGATAATGACAATGAGTTTAAAGTAAATGGACACGATTAAAGCCATTTGTCTGCAACATGCAAAGCTGTCTTGTATTCTAAGTCAAAACAAGAATTAAATTTTAACCTAACCTTAACCTTGTTCTAAGATTGTACATGCTAGTCTGGTTGATTCTAGACAATAGTTAGTTCCTCTGTACATGTGAAATGTTCTCCATCTCTTTCTTTCTAAGGAATCTTGGAAAAGCTATTATGCAGGTAAGCTTGCAATAGTAATTTTTTTATAACTGGTATTATGTTCTACTTAACGCACATACCTTGGAGAGAAAAAAACTATTCTGCAGAAAGCTTGGAATGGTAATTTGTTTGCAACTTGCAGGAAATTGGAAACGTGCATATGTTGCAATGCAATATCTTGTGGAATATCTTAATTCTGATGAAACCTCAGCTACCTGCAGCAAGGTTGTGGAAATTTGTATGTAAAAGTTTGTGTAAAGGAATGCATAATCTACCGTATAACTGTCTGTTTGAGCAGATTATCAATTTTGACTCATCACCATCTTCATAATAGCTTTGTCCGAGCTATTATGAGGTTTGGGTATCTATTTTGGCTAAAGAGTAATTGTGAATATATATGTAGAAGGAATGGGTACCTTTTTCTATTTGGGCAGTTGGGGATCTATTTTGAACCCATCACCGTAGCCTTGTCCCAACTATTTTGGGTTGGCTTGGATATCTATTTCGACTTAGAGTTTCTATGAACACAGGCAGTAGGAGTGGATCATGTGATTTCAGAACTTGTCGGGGTAGTTGCCAGGGAAATAACACTTATTGAAGAATGCAGAGATCTATCGTCCAAGGTGCATATAATGCAGGTATGTCTTCCTTGTGCGTGCCTTCACTTGTACGAGTTGTATGAGTACAAATGAGAAGAGGTAGGAATCTGCACCACAAATCATCGAGAAAGAATTGTGACCATCAATTTCCAGCGCTCTTGGATTGCAAAATTGCATGTATAACAGGGGATTTTTTATGCATTAGTTGTATGAACATGGGATGTGATTTGGTTGTCATAAGCATTTTTCATGTCATTTTTACTACAAGCTTTCAGTTTGAGTGGTGAAATAATACTGGAGTTGTATTGAGTTAATCCAAATATGCATTAGACTTTTATTTCTACTTGGAATCTTTGGAGACATTTCTTCATTTTTGGTTAATTCTTATAGAGAAAAATACAGTTAAGAGGGTATTTATTGTCTTAGTTTTGCAGATGTAAATGAAACATCCTCAAACTCCACACACAACCCATGGCTGTGTATAGCAGAGAATATATAGCAGGACCTACACACTTCTTTATAAGAGAACTCAAGAGTCAAGACAAGGGCAAGGCCCCAAATGCAGAAAGCAGACTCTTAAGAACAAGAATCAGCCAGATTGGAAGATCCCGAACCTCTGACAAATGGCCTTTGAAGGGATTGTGAAGCAGAGAGTACAGCAACAGTCCACATCCAACAGAAAACATTACAACGGTTAAAAGGTCAGGATCTTCCAATCCAAGAGCTTTCTAGGCATCCCCATCCAAGAGTGCAGCCCATCGGATAAATGGCATGGATCACCGAGCTGGATCCACTGCTACCGAAAATCATTCAGTTGCAAATGCGGGTTTATTGAAAAATTAGATCAAGGGGAGAGAATTGCAGGAATCTGGAAAGAGAAACCAAAATCCAAAGTAACACCGTCGAATCTCGTCGGGAAGTCGGGATATTGGAAGAAATTTGGAGAAATAGGAGTAGAAATCTAGGGTTTTGAAATGAGTTGGAAAAGGGCAATACCTTAAATTGGAGATGGAAGGGCGTGGAATGAGATCCGGATCTGTCTTTTTACTCTCTCAGCTCATGAGAGGAGAAAGTCCTGAAAAATACGCAAGAAATCCACAGATGAAAAATAGAAAAAGAAAAAGCATCTTCTCACTTGAATTTTCTGAAATCCAAACCCTAGTTCTAGATCTAGTAAATTCCCACCATAACCAGTCAAAAAACCTTGCAAAGTGCAAAAAATAGATCCAAAACCCTACGAAACGAGAGAGTAGCAGATCTAGATACCTAATGGGTTATCAGGTTGCTGCAGCTGGAGAGATCCCAAAGCAGCCATGAGAGAGAGAGAGAGAGAGAGAGATAGAGAGAGAGAGAGAAGGAGATCTTACAGAGCACCGATGAAAGAGAAGCGCAAATGCCGTTTACAGAGAGTCATGGAGTTGCAGAGAGAGAGAGAGAGACGGGTAGGAAATAGGAGAGAGTCGCGCTGGCCAGTAGGGGTTTTTTTTTTAATATGGTAAGATATCCGTCGGATGGGTCTTACTGAGCGCCGATGAACGAAAAGCACAAGTGTCGTTTATAGTTGTTTTTGTTGTAGTGTATCCCTATAATCCACGGGACTGGTCTGTAGTAGCCATCTGATCTGAGGCCTGAAAATGTGACTGTTTGCTACAAATCAGCCAACCATCCTCTCAACATGCAAAGCTCACAACAAATGGGTGGTCAGAGTTGTCCAATCTTATGGAGTTCCTCTTAAAATTGCAGCATTTACGTAGCTTGCTGGTAGGAATCAAATTCTTACAATTGACAATTTTTGGAAAAGAGTAATGATATTGCTAAATGTCAGTCTTCTGTGCCTTGAGGATGTGGAGTTTGTCAATCATCTTTTTATTCACTGCACCTTTTCCTAGGTGTTTGGTCTGGTATTTTTATCCATTTGAAGGTTTCTTGGGTCATGCCGAGATCTATGGAGAGCCTCTTCCAATATGGACCCAATGGTGGAGGGGGACGATTAGGTAAAGCCAGATGGAGGGTCATCCTTTTAGCTGTTCTCTGGGTCATTTGGATTCTGTAAGTTTATTTTGTTCATGGGTTTCCCTGCCTCCTTTGTATTCACAATTGTTTGTAGATAATCTTTTGCTTGGTTTTATTATATATTACATTGATTTCTTTGTGGGGTTTGTGTTGCTTTTTATTTTTTTTTTTTTTTAATTTTTAAATCGCTTGCTGGATTTTCTGTTTGTACTTTGTGCAGAACTCATTAGTTCCTGGAAATTTGGTTTGTTTTGATTTCCAAATCTTCCACTGAATTGTCTGCTTGGGTTTGATGGTGGCAGTTCAAGGTTAGTCGTGAATTCCAAAGGCAATGCTCTTTTATTTCTTTCTCTTCTATTGTTTTTCAAGGTTCTCTGCTCTTCTTTTGACATTTCACTAGGTGCGAGGTTGTCGAGCTTTGGCCGAATAAAAAAGAAGAAGCAAGAATGTATAGGAGTTTATGTTTCTGCATTGTGGGCCTAGGCTTTTGGTAATTAATTCTATTGTGGCATGCTTCTTTTGATTTATAATTTTGACTGGATATCCTAATGAAGTGTCTGCCTTTTCATCTATTAGGCATTTTTGTTGGCTGTATAATTTATATTGGAGAATGTACTTGTTTCTCTTCATAGTGTATCTTCAAAGTTGTTCTATTGGATCCCTTACAGGACAGCAGAACTCATGTTTGAAAAATACAAAGTCCTTGCATTACTTTTAGCCAAGAATGTTGTACACTCTCTGTCCATCTCTTGATTGCATATCTGAATTGAAGTGACACTTGTACAATTGAAAACCCTATCACGGGTTATGTTGCATTCCTCATTCCACTTTCACCAGACCATAATATTTTTTGGTTGTCTGGGGAATTGATGGTTTTATTTTTCTTTGCCAGGTTTTAACGTCTTTTGTATCTGGTCGTGCTACCTCTTTGGTTGTTGATAGGTGAAAGTTTTTATATTTGCTTAAAATTTCCACTACTTTCTTCAATTTTGCTTTAGCAATTTATATTGGTTTTTTACTTGGATTGTTGCATATTTAGGTGTATTTTGGTTCGAATTAGCATCTTCCTGTGTCATGTTGCATATTTTGCACTTGCTAGGATGATATAAATTTTGTTTTGTTTGATTGCTTCTAGCCTTTTACAGAATATTACTCCTGTTCTTTTGTGGCCAAATTTAGAACATAATTCAGAGCATTTCATTTTGTGGAATATATTTATACTTCACCATCAAGGTTAATATTCCCTTGGAAGTTATTACTAAATACAAACAAGGAATAATAGTTTTTTTTTTTATTGTATCAGCCTGGTACAGCCGTTTTTGACTGGTCTGGTGCTGCGAAACAGATTTGCAAACCTTGTTAGCTATTGTGTATTGCAGTTGCAACAGGTTTTGTGAATATCACAGCTTCTTTTGTGTATTCTTTTGGCTGCTTGAATGGTTCCACTCTTGCAGCTATTCATTGAAGTGAAGCAAAAAAGAAAGCTCCCCTCGCTATCCAATGCAGCGTTTTATGTTGTATTTGGACGTTGGGAAGCAACACATAAAAATCATTATTTTTTAAAACCTGAATTTTCTTTATTTAGCTGATAATAGGATCTTCTATTTGCTTTTTCAGTCCATCCTTCTAGAGGTTTGCAGTGAGGACTTCCAAAACAATAGAAGACATTTCTAACCAGGGTAATGCAGAATGTTATTTTCACCATCTCCAATGTGTTTGTGTAGTGATACATTCTCATCTAGAGTCTTAACAAGAGTTCTTGCTGGCTGCAGCTCTAAAGAAAAGATAAGAATTAACTGAGCAGTTGAAGGATTTGTCTAGGAACATTGAGGTAAATAAGGACTGTCCCTTCCCATTTTTGCCCTGAAGAATGAAATGTTACTTCCAAGACTAAGTTAATGGTATACTATATTTTTCAATTTGTACAAGTGGGAGTTGTGCTTTAGATAATACTCTACTCAAAGTGATCCTTTATTGGTGTATCTACAAGTAAGAAAAAATTGAAATGAAACTCTGGGTAATGTAGTTCAAAGATGCCATGATTATGAAAAGAATAAAAACTGGATTTTTCTGCAAATCTCGAGAGAATGGTTTCAACTTTCAAGGGAATCTTCCATGAATGGGTAGGTAATGGGCAAACTTCAGGATATTATGCTTGTCTAAAGATTTGTTCTTGGGATGTGTGATATAATTGATGGGCATTTAATTTTTTTACTTGGAGATCAATTAAACCCTTTGAGGCTTCTTATGCCACATTGTCATTATCATTTATGCATTTACTGTCCATGATAAATGGGAACATAGGTTCTAGGGCTAGTGATGTGTGATGTGTCCATGTGCACCTTTTGTTTCTTTGTATCTTGAGCTTTCGTCGGGTTGTTTTAGTCATTTCCTTTCTTTTTTATTATTATTTTTTTTAGCAAGGGGTTTATAAGGTTGTTAGATTTAGTTTTGATTAGTTTAGGATTAATTGTGAGTAGCACAAAAAATAAAATAAAATGTGAGCAGCACACCAATTCCTCTTAGTCCATGATATCTTGGCTTTTTGTCATTTCATTTGTATAATATTTTTGTCCTGTCAATTCAGTTAGGTACAACATTGGTGCAGTTATCTTGCTCTGGGCACCTGTAGTCTTGGTATGTCTCATTGTCCTTCAATAATTTAATATATCGAGATTTCTTTCCCATCATCATTTACATTTTTCTTCTTAATCGATACTTGGAAGTTAATATAATCATTTACATTTTTCTTTAAAATCTTTATTTGTAAATCTGTGCCCATATGCATTGTCGGAGAAACTAAAAAACTTACTCATTCTCAGATTTATTTGTAAATCTGTGCCCATAAACTAAAATCTTTATTTGTAAATCTGTGCCCATATGCATTGTCGGAAGTTAATATAATCATTTACTCATTACCAGCTAGTCTTTTCACTATTTGTACATATGTCATCTCATGAGTCTTACTATTTGTAATTTTCTTACCTATGAGTTCACATTTACTAGAACATTTCTCAAATTAGTTTATCAATAGATCTAATTAAAAACTTGTGAAACTAATTAGAATACCAATCAATCTCATCTCTTTACAGGGTTCTCATCATTGATAGATACTTTGCTACTGCACATGTTACCTTTGTAGATATTGATTGATCTCTAACTGGTTTTGGGCCTTCTTTCCAACATGTAGATATTGAACCTTGTTGATGTTCAGTGTCATTCTGGAAGTCTATTTGTTAATTCATGTTGTCTCACATAAAAGCTAGTTTTAAGTGACAGTTTTTCTATTGACAGGTTGAGAACCCAACTTCAGTACTTCAATGCTTCACCATGGCGCCTGAGCATCCTCCTGTGTGGACTGGTCTCTATCCTGGTTTCTTTCCCAACTTTGAGGTAATCTTCCGCCCATTTTATTTCTTGTTTGTTATTGTAATTTCCTTGTTTGGCTCATTGTTTATGTTTGTCTAGACTCTAGTCACATTAACTCATTACTAGCCAAACTCTATTAACTTATGATGTTGCTTACAATTGCATCTTAGTCAGGCTAGTTGTGTTTTGTTTTGAAGGATTTTAGCTCCAGGTTTCACATACTAATCCAAGTACTAACAAAATTATTACAATTTTGGGTGGGGTTAGGTTTCTTCTAAACATCAAATCACAAGCATCCTTCTCGCAGATAACAATGAAACTTGAAGAACTCTTGCAAGAGGTTCGGGTAAAATCCTTTTCCTAGATTCAAGCATCCGGTACGTCTCTTGTCAAGAATGCACATGATTGGAGTGGTCTGGCCATTTGGACAGGCCATATTTATGTATTTGCTCGAAATTGATAGAGCAGACCCGGATGTGCGTCAGAGCTATCCAGAAGAGCGGGGGTCCCTGGAAGGTGAGAATCGCTGTTATGACCATGATGAAGTTGTTCATTTCCTATGAACAACATTGAAAGGGCCTGGCCATTTGAACAGGTCGTGTTCATGTATTTGCTTGAAATTAATGGAGCAGACCCGGATGTGCGTCGGAGCTATCCAGATGAGCGGGGGTCCCTGGAAGGTGGGAACCGCTGACCATGATGAAGCTGTCCATTTCCTATGGACAGCATTGGAAGGGCCTGGCCATTTGGACAGGCCATGTTTATGTATTTGCTCGAAATTAATAGAGCAGACCTGGATGTGCGTCGGAGCTATCCGGATGAACGGGGGTCCTTGGAAGGTGGGAACCGCTGACCATGATGAAGCTGTCCATTTCCTATGGACAGCAATGGAAGGGCCTGGCCATTTGGACAGGCCGCGTTTATGTATTTGCTCGAAATTAATAGAGCAGACCTGAATGTGCGTCGGAGCTATCCGGATGAGCTGGGGTCCCTGGAACGTGGGAACCGCTGACCATGATGAAGCTGTCCATTTCCTATGGACAGCATTGGAAGCGCCTGGCCATTTGGATAGGCCGTGTTTATATCTGTATTTGCAGGGACCACACCCTTAACCTATAACCTAAACCTATTCTCACATCCCAAAACCTATACCTACAACCTAAACCTTAACCTAAACCTATAACCAATAACCTAAACCTATAACCTAAACTCAATTCCCTAAACTTTAACCGACAACCTAACCTATTCTCAAATCCCTAAACCTAAACCTACAACTAATCCTAATCTTAACTCCCTAACCTAAACCTAAACCTAAACTTGAAAACCCAAACCTAAACCCGATACCGAACCCGAACCCGATTTCCTAAACCTAAACCTTAACCTATTCTCAATTCCCTAAACCTATAGCTTATAACCTGAACCTAAACATATAACCTAAAACCTAAACCAAAACCTATAACCTAAACCAAAACCAAAACCTATAATCTAAACCCGAACCCATTCTCAAATCCTATAACCTAAACCTATAACCTATATCCTAAACCAAAACCTATAACCAAAACCAAATCCAAAACCTATAGCCTAAACCTAAATCAAAACCTATAACCTTAACCTA
>JAJHSJ010000002.1:38478169-38560108 GCA_021015155.1 Magnolia officinalis
TGATGCCCTACAACTTGCCTATCGTATGTGATTAAGTAGGATTGACGACCCTAGATGGATCCTTCGATTTGGATTAATGATATAAAGGGAGGTACCTTAGCTTCCCGAATCTACTGTATGAATAAGCTTAATTAAGTACTCGGCTAAAACGGTCATACATTGCATTGCATTAGTTAGGATGTGCTTTTGGTGAGGAAGTTGCACCTTAGGGAGTGTTGTCATATGAGAAATTGGTTGTTGGAGTCGCGTTTGAGGGAGCTTTGTGCGAGGGCATACATGTTAACCTTTACCTTATAGTACCACTGAGTTGATCACTCACTCCCACCCTGGGATGGTGTTTTAAAAACACCAACCAGAATCTGGTTTAGATCAGGTGTTGGTGAAGTCGATGCGACGGAGCAAGACTTCATGGATGATGAGGAAGAGTTCTCCTATTTCCAGCTCTCAAGCGGGTCTATGTAGACCTCGTGTTGATTTGATGGGAACACGGGGGATAGTTGGCTTAGTTGGACATCTTACATTCTCAGATTTTGTATATTTTGAAACAATACATGTATATATTTAGCCCAGTTACATACTCATACTCTGGAGGTTGTGAAACACTTACCTGTTCAAATATATATATATATATAGATATATATATATATTATATATATTATATATATATATATATATATATATATATATATATATATATATATATATATATATATATGTTTTAGTCTTTCGCTTGCTTAAATTAATTATATCCGGAGTATGATATGCTGTTTTAATATAATCTCACTCATGTTTAACTCATTAATGTGGATGAAATCTGAACATCATTATCCATGTTGCATAAGTGATGTACTGGATCTCGAGAGTAGAGCTTTGGTCAACCCTTGAAATTCAGGGTGTTACAAGTTATAATCCATTAGCAGTAATCTTTAGCTGTAATCCAAGTCTATGCTTTTATTCTACTATTCCCGGTATTAATGCAATCAATTCATCTTTCAGAAAGGCATTTTACAGTTGCTCCATGTGACTGACTGTAAGTATTTCCTTTTTGTTTGACTATTTTCACTTATAAAAGTCCATTTGTACGGAAGGCAAGGTGCAACTTATCTTCAGAGGAAGAACTGCACCCTTCGATAATTACTTGATTTTCTTATAATTAATCTTGCGAGTGGTTGAATAGGTGATCGATCTTCTCAGGTCTCGGTCTTATACGATCGCATTCTACGTATCTGCCTATCTTGGCGCTTGGGGTCAAGTTGTTCGGTTTGAATTGAGTCATACAATCTGTTCTGGCATGCCTGCACATGTCACACGTGACAAAAAAAAACCGAGTGCAAATGATTTTTGGCACGCCCGTTGGAACACTAGATTTTTGGTAAATATACCAGTGCAATAGTAAAATATGAACCGAAGAAATACTCGTAATACTTTTGGAGCTAATGAACCTCCTACACTAGAGGAGGAAATGTAGGTGCAGCCAACACTTGAACTATTAGAGTCACAACCGAACCTATTGCTTAATCCAAACCAGGATGAGCATCTTCATCTCGGACTGATCCTCTTGAGATAATGACGGCTGGGCTATTCGATATGCAAATGGGGATTCAACATATTGCAGAGTAGTGACAAGTCCAGGTCAAGCTGTCACGAATTCAGTTCGAAACTTTTAACAAATGGATGGCCAATTAGACCCAGCGTTGGAATAAGATGATGTCTATTTTTACTAGAAGAACACTTGTCATGCCTCATCAAACTATTGAGACTAGTTCTGTCAGAAATATGGCGCTAGTACCGCTAGTATGGCCAATGTCTCTTTTATAAAGGAACACACATCTTGGTCAAGTATAGGAAATGTGGAATGTTCCTCCACTTGTTAAGTTTAGATGACCTAAATAGGAGAATAGGAATTTCATTCCTAAGTCTAGCAATCAAGGAATATTTAGGGCAGCCTTTCCCTAGGAATATCGGGGAACAATACCCGGTAGGTACTGAGCCATCTCTAATGGATAAATCTCGCCATTTGGACCGTGATCACGTTTTACAATTGGTCTAAGAAGTGGTAGAAGAAGTTCTTGTCGAACTACCACTCTAGTTTACCACAAACCTTATCCTAAATGGATCGATCAGAAACATCCATTGCGAGAAATTACCAACCTAATTTTTCACTATTTATAAGTGACATGATTAGTCAACCATATAACACATAGGTCGATATACCATGCAGTGTGGAGAACTGACCAATAATGATTATTACAAATTGTAACTATTTGGCCATTCTTTAATCACAATGGCTTTCACTTGGTATTTGTTGTTGAACTCCATTCAAATGTGGCAAGAAATGGAAGAGAAATTGCATGACCAATTCTTCTATAAGGATAGGAAAATTTCTATGACCAATTTTATAAGTTTCTGACAGTTAATAGGTGAATCATGCAAAAATTATATTGCTCGGTTTAAAAGAGCGAAAAACTAATGCAGAGTAGTTATGAATGAGGCTGAATTTGTACAACTCACCCAGGACAGTTTGGAATACAAACCCCATAAAGAGTTCATCGAAATAGAGTTTGCAGATCTATATAATTCAACTAGAAACGTATCCCGATATGAAGCTCTTATTTAAGAGGGAACAAGGTAAAACAACTTATCAGTTAGGACATACTACTATGATCCTAAGTATGAGGTCGTAGTGGCCAAAGTAGTAGCCAAACAACCATTTGTCTGCTCAGTGTTGATTAAAGTAGAAGCACCCGCATTGCCACATAGAGGACTCAAAGGATATATAAATTTGATATTACCCGGGTCAATGAGCTCCTTGAGATATTGTTGGATAATTTTTTTTTAAAAATTCCAATCAACTATAAAATACCTATGGTTGAAGAATTGAAAAGGCAGGGTATTGCAAATGACATGGAACTCGTTCCCATTCTACTAACAAATGTGTCGTTTTCAGGAACGTCATCCAAGACAACATTGACCAAGGATTGCTGAAATTCTCTTAGAAGAAAAAAAGAAGCAATCCAGATCAAATCCAATCCGTTTCCACTTAATATGGATATTAATATAGCCACAGTCAATCCTTAAAAGTTGGTTCAACCACGACAAAAATTTGACTTCGGGCCTTATGATGACTAGTTTGAGGTGCAACAACCCGGCAAAGGATCTAGGATGCCTTCACAAGCGGCTATGAGCGTGGTAGTATGACCGAAAGCAACATCGCCTACTGACTGGATGCCATATTTTTGCGAGTAATGTGCAAGGCCAATTCGGCCGATTAGGCAGTTTCCTCGACCAAATAGCCAAATAAAAACATGGTTCACATAGAAGATAAAAGATGACTCTTATCACCAATAGAGTGACATTTTTACTAACTCTAATGTTGCGAGGTAGGATGGTCAAACCTTTTCCTACCCAGGAAGAAGTTCGTAGGAGGGTTAGTCACCTTAAGTTCCCAGCCATTCCTGAAGGAATGACCCGTACTCAGAAGCGGCATTGGCAAAGGTAATAGGCTACTAAGTAGAGACAACTAGCCACTGCAGAGAATCAATTTAAAAAATGGTTATTGGCCACAACCGATGTTGACGATTCCGCAACTAGGGGATGAACAAATAACTATGAACATGGTGGATTTAACCGTAGAGTATGATCCGCATAAGTTGGCTATGAATAACCAATAATCTGACAAAGAAGGTGCTGATTTTGAAGGATCGATCGAAAACCTTAGCGATGAATGCTTTTCGGGTGATGATTCGCTAATCAAAGAACTTGCAAAAGCAAAATCATTGGAGTAAACTTCACCCAATCTTGTAATATTCGGGGATTAGTCTACCACGACACGTAGAAGCTTGACGGAGCTAATGAATGAATGGTTGTCCTAGAGGGGGAGGGGGGGGGGGGGGGGATTAGGACCACTTAAAAATTATACCAATTAAAATGCAATTGCCTTTTTAAACTAATTTACCAATTAAACTAATCAAGGCAACTAACGCTTAGGCTTCTTAGCCATAAGTTGGTCCAATTACATAAACTACAAAAGATATGTCAATTAAGCAACTATTATATAATCGATAATGTTCTTGTGGCTACTTTATAAGTTAAGTGCCTGATATACAATTCAATTCAAAAATTCATATGAATTAACTAATCAAACACATAAGCATAAATATGAATGTACACAATTCACAATTGCAAACACAAGCATGTATAGTTGTTCGATTTTCCTACTCCATTCTCGATTGATGCACTCTCCTTGATTGTACCAGTATTCACTATCAGACGTTTTCAACATGTTCACCTATAACCTTTACAGCCCTACACAAGGACCTATCTAGCGTGTACTCTCACTGGAGGGGCTCGCAAGTAACTTTAGTTAGTTTTCTATCGGCTAATCAACAACCTCCGTCCTAGTCCAATGACTTATGTTTACTCCCGCTGGAGGTTCTTACGGAGACTAACATATACACACTCGTGTCCGGTGAATTCGGCATTACACAAGAGCCTAGGTTGTAGATAAGAACCTATTCGAGTTTGGGTCACAAACTCTTACCCTCAATTCTACACAAGGAAAGAGAGTATGGACTCACTAGCTGACAATTCACTTGTTAGATTGAGCCCCTTTGATGTATCACGCTTGGGTTGCTTGATTGATGCTCTCCTGTGCTCCAATTAGCTCCTCTTGTGCTCCTCTAATCATTGAAGTCAGTCTTCTTTTACTTCCTTGAATTGACTACCTTACAATTGATGCTCCAATAAGGCTACCAAGGTAATGGAAGTAGTTTAGTTGAATCTCTACAACTAAAGGCTTGGTTTCCAAATGTAGATTTTCCTAGATGGGCATTCTAAAGGTTTGAAAGATAAATGTTTTCTTATTGGATTGGTGTCTATCCTCTAAAGAATACAAGGAAATAAGATCATCTTTATTAGGAACTTGGAATGCTCATTAGAGTGATTAAACGCATGCAAGAAGACTTGAATCCCTTTGGGTGAGAGCCTAGAAGTGTTGAGAAGTATTGAGATACACTAGGTTTTCAAACTCATTAAAAAAATATCATTTTTTTTCTAAGGCTCATATGCCCCTTATAACGGAATCAAGTTCTAATGGTTAATAAGTAGAAAATGACCAGTTCGATCGATCGATACGAGCCATCGATCGATCAAACTCCCCTTCGATTGATTGATCGATGCGTTGATCGATTGCTTTAATTCCAACTTATAGTGAATTTTTGGCTAGACGATTTGAGTCATGTTCGATCGCTTGAGACTGATTGATCAATCAATCGATGACCCTTATGAGTTTGCTATTTTAAAGCATTTTGGTTTAACAGTAGCTCGAAACCTCTATAGCCTATCTAAGCATTTTCAATAGAGGCTCCTAAGGCTAATAGATGATTAATCAAAGGTTTACCTATTAGGCCATGATCATCTAGAGGTTCAAGGGATGTTTCGGATTAAGGTTTGGGTCTCCAAGACACCTTATATACTTATTCTTCACTTCCTTAATGCTTCAGTCTTCATGTATCTCCAATCTTCAGCTTCTAAGGGCTCGATTGACTCCCTAACACATCGACGTATGTAATTGAGTGCACTAACATCCTGATGAAAAGTGAACAGATCTAATAATGAAAGACATTGATGAATGACCAAATTCGGAAATGCCTGGGGGGCAATGTCTGAATCCTTTAATACAATTTAGGTTACTTCCACCAGTTGTAATGGACTGAAATATGACACTCACCCTACCATTGAGTTTTCAATCTAAAGCATCTCAACTCAGCAAGATGAAAGGAGATGTGGAGGAACTTAGTCCTATAATTATACAACATGACTACTAACATTCTAAGGATGAATTTAATAGTGTATCGACCGTCACCATTGAACTAGACACACCTTCTGAAAAAGTAGTCATAGAAATGCCTACTCACACTATAACTTAACATTTGAAGTCGCTATACATTTTTGTCCACTTGGAGGGATGTCCAGTCACAAGGTTCTTGCTTGACAACAACACGACTATGAATATCCTCCTGCTTAGAATGATTACAAAATTGGAAAAAACTTTGAATGTTCTAATTTTGACCAAAGTCATGGTCAACAATTTTACCTGAAGAGTAACACAAATACATGTTGTCTTGCCTATCAAGTTGACCATGAGAACTAAGAAGGTATTGACCGCTTTTTTCGTGGTCGACACTTTGTCCAATTACAACGCCTTATTAGGAAGAGACTGGATACATTTTGCCACTCCCCAAACTCAGGAACCGGGCTCATAAAATTCCTAGCAGCCGAAGAATTTGGTGCCGACAGCCTTTGTAGTACCCCATTTTCAGCTCACGCCAGGTTCTGATCCTGGGATCCATCAAGGAAGATTTTTAGGGTGTTTTTTTTTTTTTTTTTTTTTTTTTTTTTTTTTTGTAAAGGAGCATAACTACAAGTGTACCCAAGTCACAAAACAACATCATCACCATATATCCACTAATACAATCTTTGAGTACAGTGCTGAAAGGAAAATACATTATATAACAAAACTCCAAAAGATTGGGCACATGCTCCTGTCGTAATGCTGCTACGGTTTAGCATAACCTCCACGTAACGAACGTGCATAAGCTTACTCCAAAGCTTAGATAGTACGTGCGTGTGTGCGCAATGTATGTGCCAAGCATACAAATGTCAAAGTAAGCGGAAATGATGGAGAGCTAAATTGGCAAGTCCATAAATGATATTAGTCATACCAAGGCTACGCAATACAAAGCATATGTGGCCGAATGTCATATGTTAGAGATGCACCGCAAATATGTTGATTCTCAACTAGTCCACATATTAGAACAGTTCATCGCTGAAAATATCATCGGGGTCTAGTACACTCCAACACTGGCTGCTGCCCCATTGGTTGCATGATCAAGTGAGTGGAAGGGACCTCACTATCCACCTTGCCAATGGTATATGCCAATGCCCACCCGGCTCGTCGATAGCGGACCCATTTGCAAAGTGGTCAAACTCAACCTAGCTTACAACCCCCTACCCTTAGGCGGATAAGGTCACACCCCTTTTCAACCGACCACGACACAGTAAGAGACACAACCTACTAATATTTGACACTCGGGCGCTCATGTGATCCACTCGGTCTCGACGTTGAAGCATCTTACTGGTATCACAAGGGTTTATGGACTTTCACCTAAGGACATCTATAGCGCTCTAATGGTAGAACATATATTTTCAGTATCCAATCCGGTCATCCACGATATGCCTATAGAGGCCATAACCCTGACGTCACTAGGGTAAAAAGTGATCGTGACATATAAGATGCAAAATGCATGAATCATACCATCTAAGTCATGCATCAAACCTGCGCATACCGCTCGATCATGTGGGGCAACCCTATCTCATATGGGGTCCCCTACGTATCTCAGCCCAAAGGCATATGCTATAAGCAATCATTGTTCACAACATGCATACAAATGATGCGTATGGGCATATATCTGGGTATGATATCATTTTACTAAGCATGTTCTCAGTGTGTCCTACCAGGCCAAGTACACTAGCATGTTATTAGACATATCAAGCAATAATCGGCCATAATTGGCACATCATATACAGAGAGTGGGAATTGAAAGGTAGGCCCCACTAGAAATATAGAAATCTATATGGTGTAGCCCACGTTAGACTAACATTAGCTTCTCATGTAGCCTGCAAGGAATGAATAAAATGCATATAACAAGGCGGGGTCCACTAGGAGTGACCCGGATGTACACCCATATGTCCAACATGTGTGCCACTAGGCTACCATTCTATTTGGGCATATGGCTCAATGATGATGTCCCAAAATAATTAAATTATCAACGACATCGGTTAATTACTTTAATAAGATGATCTGCACCGTCTGATCATTGCTAACGTGAACCAGTGGTTATGGATCATTGGTTAGTCACTAGGATATGATCTTATGCTTATTGCCCATCGGAGTCTTGGGATTTCATCATTCAAGCAAGGTATATGCTTCAATGGGTGTAGTATAACTATAGTGTCAACGTTACATATACTAATTAAGGATTTTATAATTGATTCAATAATTAATTCTAAATCCTACAATTGCACCTCACTTTAAAACCCAGGATTATAGGGATTTTGAATCCAATATGTCGAACATAGCTAAGGAATTTCAGAAATCCAAGAATCCCAAGTCCAAGAGAGCCTCGAATCCAAGGGATCCCGTATCCATGGATTCTCAAGTACAAGGGATCCCATATCCAAGAAATTCCAAGTCTAATGGGGTTTCCAACCCCCACGATTCCCTATGATGCAGCCCACCTAAGATCTGGATCAGCCTGAGTTTTGGACCCATGGCCTAATATGATCTGGTAAGATGGATGAACAGAGTGGATATGATACATACATCATGTAGGGTCCCACGTGTGGCCCCACTTCCGCGCCCCCTAGCTAGGCGTCCGCCCGCCCAGGGTGCTGGAAGATGCCCTTATATATATATATATATATAATATATATATATATATATATATTATATATATGCATATTTATTTGTTTTGTTTGTCTATTTTGGTCAATCATCAAAGCGGGCTCCACTTGGATAATCTACTCTGTTCGCCGCATAGACCAGCTCGAGAAGGGGCCAATTGGCTTTGACTGAGACTGGTTTAGATGAATAGGGATCTCATAGTGGGCCTTAGAAGGTTTCAACAGATGGACATTATTTCCCCTAGTACGGCCCACTCGAGACTCAGATCTACCTCATATTTTGGCCCATGCCTTAAAATGATCTTAAGAAACTGGTGGATGGTGTGGATTAAATTTATACATCATGGTAGGTCCCACGAATGGGGGCAGCCCAAGGAGGCTTTCGCCCCTCACGTCGCTGGGCAGTAACGCTCAGCATCACCTTTTTTCCTTTCTTTTTCTATCTTTGTAAATTTTGTTTTTTGCTGAGTGGGGTCCACAAGTGAATGATCTACTCCATCTATCTCGTCGGCCAACTCTCCGTGGACCAAAGGAGTCCAAGGTTGGGTAGATTCCATCACACACACACACATAACAGTGGGCCTTAGAAAGTTTCAACAGTGGGATTTTGTTGCCCTCAGTGCGGTCTACTCGAGGCTCGGATCTGACTCATTTTTCGACCCATATCCTAAAATTATCTAAAGAAATAGGTGGACAGCATGGATCTAACATATACATCAAAATGGGGCCCACGAGCACCCACTCCACGTCTGAATGGTTTTTGACATGAGTGCTCCAGCCCACCATCCCTTCTGGTGTGGTCCACCTAATGATTGGATCAGCCTCATTTTTTTGTATGAATGGATAACATGATCCGAGAGATAAATGGATGGTGTGGATTTAACAATTGCATCAGGGTGGGTCCCATGAGTGGGAACCCACTCCAAACCTCTCACGTAAGGGAAGTTGGTGACGCTGGAGCTTTTCAGCCCCTTGCACCTCATGGCGTGGCCCATTTGAAACTTCGATTGACTTCGGATTTTGGCTCAATGCCTAAAATGATATGAGGAAGCAGATGGACAGCGTGGATTAAAGATATAAATCATAGTGGGACCATGAGTGGAGGTCCAACACTTCCCTTACGTTCCTAACGTCTGGACGCTGGACAGTTATGGTGTCTCTGACGTTGTGAACGTCCAGCGTCTGGACCCCTTTTCTCTTTCATTTTTTATATAGTATGCATGTGGAGTCCACGTGAGACATCTACACCGTCCATCAGACTGGCCAACTCATGTTATGCTAATGAGTTTTGGATCACATCAATTTTGGTGTATTTTCATCATCCAAGTGCACTTATTTAAATCAATAGGTTTAAATAGAAAATAAACATCACGGTGGGCCATACAAGGTGGTCCATGCTGTGATAATGTGCGAGACACGCTCTCCAACAGTGTGGACCACTTTGTGGGTCCCACAACACCATAAAAGTAAGAAAAGAAAAGGAAATGAAGGGAAAGATCTGGCCACCAGGGTGGCTCCTCACTACTATGAGGTCCACCACACTCTCAATACATGATCAAGGTGGGTCTCACCCTTGTGGGCCCACCAAAATAGAAAAATCACAAAGAAAGGGAGGATTTTAATCCTCTCATGCACACACTTCAAAGGATGGATGGTTGGATTGGCTCGGATCAACGATCGTACTGTCCACTAAGCTCCTCTCCACTCCTAACTTTCTATAATCACTCTTTTGTCTTTTCTCTTACTCTCTTGATCCTTTGTAATCATCTCACAAACTCTCTTTCTTTTATCTTAATCTCTATCTAATCTTTCTTTCTTTTCTCTCTTTCTCTCTTAATCTCTCTCTACCTTGCTAGACAATGGTAAAAATGAGAGGGAGTTAGGGAGTTTTTGTGGTAGAGATTTTTGGGTAGATAGGGAATTATGAAAAAAGATGGGTAAAATGGAGAGAAAAAGAAGGAAAGAATGATGGCTAGCATAGGTAAGGTATGTGTTGCATGAGAAACGCATGGGCCTGTTTAACTAATGAGGAGAGAGTGACATGAGGATGGATGGGTTGATTGATGAGTTTATTGATGAATGAATTGATGTATTGATTGATATGATAATATGGGGATTTATGCAAGTGGGGCCCACGTGCGTTGTGTGGCTCACCTCGGATTGTGCCAAAATTGTAACTTCTAATATAGGGGTCGAAATGGGGTGTGCCACGCAGCGTTGGAATCATAACTTGAAAAATTGAGGGAATAAGAGGTTTAGTGTCATGCCCCAAACTCGAGAATCGGGCTCATAAGATTTTCGATCACCGAATCCGGTGTCGACAACCTCTTTAGTACCCCATTCTCTACTCCCAGCGCCCATACGCCAGATTCCGATTCAGGGATCTTACATGGAGGATTTTCCAACATACATTTGTCTTGTAAGAAGCATAACCACAAGTTTACCCAAATCACAAAGACAACATCATCATCACATATCCACCAATATAAAAGTTGAATATAGTACTGAAAGGGAAATACATATATTAAAAATCAGAGCTCCAAAAGACAGCTGCACGCTCCAAGCTCAAAGCTGCTGCAACCTAACGTCACCTGCATGCATCTATCGTGCATAAGCTTATAGAAAGCTTAGAGGGTGGTGAAAGTGTGTGCGTAAGATAAGTGCCAAGTATGCAATATCAGAGCAATGAGAAAACATAGTAAGCCAAATATGCGATACAAGTCCATAAATCATACAATGTCAGAAGTACTAGCAAGTTCATGAGTCATACGATACCAGGGTAAGCAGAAATACCGACAAGTCCATGAGTCGTACATTGTCAGAGTATGCAATGCAGATCGGTTATGTAATTCAGGGTCATGGTAAACCAAATGCCTTGTGCTGAGGATGTAATGAAATATGCAGTGCGAATGAAATGACCAAGCTAGAGTGTGAAGTCGGGATGATAATACGTATTATCGCAAGCTCTGGGGTCCATCACAAAGAACTTCTATCTAAACCAGTCCCATACCTAAATTTGGATAGCTAGACTCAATGTGGTAAACTCCTTATCTCAGGTTGGTGGCGTGCCTAACCGAAATCCTGGCCATTGCGAAGGTACACATAATGATCAAGTTATGCACCACCAGCCTGAGTGAATAGTGAATGAATGAATGAATGAGATGCTGAGTATGCAACTCCTACTCAGTAGTCCACATATCAGTACCGTACATCTCTGGGATTATCACCGGGGTCTAGTACACTTGATGCCACCTGTAGCCCCATCAAGCGCACAACTGGGTAAGCTGAAGAGACCTCACTACCCGCCTGCTAGCAGTATACCAATGCCTACCCGGCTAGTAGATAGCAGACCCATTTATGACCTGGTCAGACTCAACCTAACATTGCCTACTCCCTTGAGCGGGTAAGGCCACACCCCCTCCCAATTGACCGCGACATAGTGGGAGCGCAACCTACTCGTATTCGGCACACAGACACTCATGTATCCACTCAGTCTAGATATTGGGGCGTCCTCTGGTACCTATAGGGTTTAGGGACTTTCACCTAGGGATATCTATGACAACCCATGTAGAAAAAGATTTTTGGTGTCCCATCTGGCCATCCACGATATGCTTGTGGAGGCTACGACCCTGATGTCGCTAGGGTGTACGGTGGTTATATCACAAAATGGGAGATGCATGAGTCAAAAAATCCACTAATGCATTAACCCTGCATGTACCGCATGCTCATTTAGGACAACTCTGCCTATCAGAGAGCCCCATAACAATTTGCCCAATGGCACATGCTATGCTCAATCACTCATAACAAGCATGCAAATGATGTGTATGGGCATGTATCATGAAGTATACCAAGCATGATTATAATCGCATACATCATAGTGGTCAAGTATAAGACGACCCATGGCCTGTATAGGTGAATGGGTGGTGTGCAATAATCACCTAAACATGGCGGGCCTCACACATATAATGATCCTCACACATATGATGGGCCTCGTACATCACAATGGGCCTCATACAATCACAACGGGCCTCATACAATCACACAATAGGCCTCACACAATCGCGATGTGAAAGTACCTTGGTTTGTCAATTAGCGTGAGTGTTGAGTCTGTCAGACAGGAGAGCTCCATAGGGAGATTGATTAAGCGACTATCTCAACAGGATGTGTGCCCAAACTCGTCACAGGTAAATCTAAGCCTCACATCCCTTGTCCCAAAACACCAGGTAATTAAAACCCTTAAAACAAGTTAGAACATCATAGGATTTTTAAAGTTAAGAAAACTTTTTCAAAATCAGAAAATCTCTAAGTTTTCTTCCTTTGTCGATTTTAGCGACACACAACTCGATATGATCGACCTGCGCTGTCGATCTCCTCGATGACAAATCGATTCCATCGGAATGAGGACAAAAGTGTCCAGCAACCACATATATATCTGGAAGGATTTATCGATGTATCGATATACCTATCGATATCATCGATATTTGAATCTCGAGTCCATCGAAGGTGACTCGATAATATCGACAGGCAGATCTCTGGTGCCCCTGTTTTCACTTAAGAATATCATATGTGCATCGATATATCGAAGCCCTCCTCGATACCATCGAAGTTCAAATCTCGATAACATTGGAAGGCTCTCGATGATATCGGTCATGGGCACGAAGATTTTCAGCAAAATATTTCAGGATAGTTTATCTATGAACGAGGGTCACTCGTTAGAATCGATATTCAAATATCGATGATATCGGTACAGTTTCAATGGCATCGAATAGGGACATAAACTGTCTAACAAGCCTAAACGAAAATCTATCCCTTGGATTTATCGATGCCTTGACACAGCTATCGATATCATCGACATTCAAATTTCGATGATATTGAGGTCCCTCGATCATTCTTGTAAACCTGAAATATTTCAAAGCAAGTCTCTCTCATTTTCAAATGTCGATGAATCGAACCTAGTATCGATAAAATCGGAGTTCAAAATCCGATGACATCGACACTTATTTCGATTCCATCGACCAGCTAGCAAAAGTTTTAAAAGCGTATGACATTTGAGTTTGTGTCATCGAGCGGACCATCGATGCTATCGAGAGTATACATTCGATGATATCGAACCCGCTTGATGATATCGAACTTTGTCATAAATGTGACCATTTTATATCCGTTGGAACCTTTTGCCTATATAAAGAGGACTTGTCTATTGTTGCTGGTAGAGAAAGAAGAGAGTGCTTTTGAGTGTTTTACCTTAGATCATATACCCAAAGCCCTTTCTCTCATGTGACTTCATCCTTCAATCCACCCTCATCATTGATATTCAATAGAGTGGATTGGGGAATGAACTTCCGCATTTAAGGATCCTCCAGCTACTACTTTAATGACAAATCATTTAGCTAGGATGCCTTGAATGCATAGATGATCGAAATCACTCTATCTTCCTTATAGGAAAATATTTTATAGAGTAGGATTCCGTCTTCACCTTGACCCAACCCGAAGCCTTGTATTGGTACATCATTTGTGTTACGGATCAACGAAGCAGAAGATTCTTCTTCAACAAAGGAGGAGATCTTCGACAACATGTTGACTGAGACTCATCCACTTATTTGTAAGTTATTAAAGTCCAGAGGACACTTGTGAACATTCCTTTTTAGGATTGGGTCTAAGGTGTTTCTCACCCTTTCAAGCCCTCGTAGGAGGCCTCCAGCGGGAGTGTACGTGGTGGGTGCGTTGTGTTGACCCTTGCTCTGTGGAGAGCATAAACAGTTATGTTCTTTGTGTGGATCCTTGGCCAGTGTGCCTAAAACTGAGTGCGTTGTGTTGACCCTTGCTCGTGGGAGCATAAACAGAGGTTCCTTGTGTGGATCCTTGGCTAGTGTGCCTAAAACTGGGTGTTATGTGTTGACCCTTGCTCAGGGAGCATAAACAGCCAGCCTTGGTGTTGGTTGTAAAGGTTAAAGGTGAATCTGATTTAAAACCTTGGGTTTGGGGTGAACCGTGTGAAACCTCCTTAGTGAAATCCGGTACACTCAAGGGTTGAGTGCGGTTACCTGGAGTGGAGTAGACAAATAAAAATGACTGTGTTTGAGATTGTTATTGGCTTTCATTTGTTTATGTGATTTCCTTAAATGCGTTCATATCTGATTAAATGAGATCACACCTGGCACACACGCACAGTCATATCCATTATAAACTAGTTTGCATATTATTTATCCTTCAAATAGTTTGTGATTGGATCCTTTACCGGGCTTGAAAGCCAGTAAAGTTACTCTTGAGTAATCGTAATATATGCTTGTTGTTAGAATTAGAGTGATAGGATTTTAAATTATTATAAAATTATTAAAAAGTCCTATTCACTCCCCTCTGGGACATATTGACATATTCCTACTTCAACTAGAGCTGTCTTTCCCACAATTTCAATTGGTATCAGAGCAGGTCTCTCTTAAGGGCTTCACCGCCTAGAGAGTGATCTTGACTGATGTTAAAATCATGGTCAACAGTGTCTCAGAGGTGTGTGACAAATCGGTCCAATTTCCTAGTAATCCATACTGCTCTGAAAGTTGACAATAGTTCAAAATGGTACCTTGATAGTGGATGCTCCAGATACATGACTGGTGATCAAACTCACTTTTGTGAGTATTCAGACTTTGATGGAGGATCAGTCACATTTGGAGGTAGCTCTGCCAAAATTGTTGGACAAGGAACGATAGTTGTACCAGGCCTTTCAAAAATCAAACATGTTCTTTGTTTAGAAGGTCTGAAACATAATCTCCTTAGTATCTTTCAAATATGTGACAAAGAACATCTGGTCACCTTTTCAAAAGATGTGTGTAGGATTTTAAGATTATACAGGAAAATCTCTCATAAAAGGTTTACGTACTAATGATAACTGTTATATTATTGAGAGTACAAATTGAAAATAGAGGTGAAGACCGCTTGAGTTGAAGTTGGAATATGTCAATATGTTTTAGAGGGGGGTGAATAGGACTTTTTAAAGATTTACGAGTTATTAAAATCCTATCACTCTAATCCTAACAAGTATGCAATTTTCAGGATTACTTTAATGTAACTCAATTGGCTTCCAAGCTAGTAGAGGATCCAATCACAGAACTATTCAAATAATAAGCATGAAGCAGTTATAGTCTATGATGGATGTGACTGTGTATGAAGTGTGAGCAGATATGAATTCAGTTAATCATAATCACACAAATGATCAAGCATGAGAATCAATCACAGACACAGTCATTTTTATAGTGGTTCAACTACTTGTGTACTCCACTCTTGGCTGCCGCACTCAACCCTTGAGTGTATCAAATTTCACTACGGAGGTTTCCCAGGGTTCACCTCAAACCTAAGGTTTTAAATCAGGTTCACCTTCAACCTTTACACGGATGTTTCTACTTGGTTCACCTCTAACCCTGGAGTTTTACTGGTTCACTCCTAACTAGATGTTTATGCTCTCCATAGAGCAAGGGTCCACACAATGCACCCACCACGTACACTCCCGCTGGAGGCCTCCTTGAGGACTTCAAAGGGTAAGAACCACTTAAGACCCAATCCTAGAAAGGAATGATCACAAGTGTCCTCTTGGACTCTAGGTACTTACAAATAAGCTGATGAGTCCCATTAAGCACAATGCCGAAGATCTCCTCCTCCTTGTTGATGAAGAGTCTTCTGCTTCCTTGATCCGTAACACAAAAGATATACCAAGACTAGGCTTAGGGTTGGGTCAAGGTGAAGATGGAATCCTACTCTCTAAAGGTTTCCTATAAGGAAGGTAGAGTAGTTCCAATCTTATGCATTCAAGGCATCCCAACATAATGATTTGCCATTAAGGTAGTAGCTGGAGGATCCTTGAATGCGGAAGTTCATTCCCCAATCCACTCGATTGAATATTAATGGTGAGGGTGGATTGGAGGATGAACTCCCTCGAGAGAAAGGGCTTAAGATATAGGATGTAAGTTGAAACACACAAAAGCTCTCTCTTCTTTCTCTCACACCAACAAAAGACAAGTCCTCTATATATAGGCAAAAAGTTCCAACGGATATAAAACGGTCACATTTATGACAGAGTTCGATATCATCGAGCAGGTTCGATATCATCGAGCCTATACTCACGATAGCATCGATGGTCTGCTCGATGACTCAGACTCAATGTCATACGCTTTTAAAACTCTTTGCCAAATGGTCGATGAATCGAAACTATTGTTGATGTCATCGGATTTCGAACTTTGATTCTATCGATGACAGGTTCGATTAATCGACACTTGAAAAATGAGAGAAACTTGACTTTGAGATATTTCAAGTTTTCATGAATGATTGGGGGAACCGTCGAGATCATCGGAATTTGAATGTCGATGATATCGAGATCAGAGTCGATGCATCGATAAATCTAGCGGATTTGTCTTTAAGCTTGCTGGACGATTTGTGTCCATGTTCGATGCAATCGACCTGGTGCCGATATCATCGATATTTGAATATCGATTCTATCGAAGGGCCCTCGATCATAGTTAAAAACAACCTGAAATATCTGTTGTAAGAAATGCGCGCCCACTATCGATATCATCGATGGACCTCCGATCTTATCGATATTTGAATTCAGATCATATCGAACGGTCATCGATATATCGAAGGAAATTGAGATTTTCATTAAAAAACAGGGGCGCCGAAAATCTGCCTGTCAATCTTATCGAGCCACTCCCGATGGGCTCGAGTTTTGAATATCGATGATATCGATAGGTGTATCGATACATCGATAATTCGTCCAGATATGTTGTGAAGTTGCTGGACATTTTTGGTCCTCTTATCGATAATATCGATAAGGTATCGAGGACATTGACAGTGCAGGTCGATCATATCGAGGGTGCATCGATAAAATCGACGAGGCGAGAGAAAAACTTACAGATTTTCCTATTTGTAAAAAGTTTTCTCACCTTAAAAACCACTAATATGTCTATCTTATTTTAAGGGTTTTAATCACCTGGTGTTTTGGGTCATGGGATGTGGGATGTGAGGCTTTAGATTTACCTGTGACGAGCTTGTACACATCCGGTTGAGGCAGACGCTTGAATTGATCTTCCTATCGAGCTCTGTAGACAGTCTGACCCACCACTCACGTAACTTGACAAACCAGGACACTTTCACAAATGAGAGTGTGTTATCCACAAAATGTAATATGGCTGTAAAGAATGAATCTAAATTATGGCACCAAAGGTTGAGACATGTTCACTATCGAAATTTACCTAAGCTGAGTTCAAAAAATTTGGCTAAAGGTCTTCCCAAGATTAGAAAAGACGAAAAAGTTGTTTGTGGAGAATGTCTAAAAGGAAAATAGTTAAAAGTCAGCCACAAAAAGTCAACCACTATAACAACAACAAAACCTTTGGATTTGCTGCATATGGACCTGATTGGCCCGACCAAAGTAGAAAGCCATGGCAAAAAAAGATACTTCCTAGTGGTAGTATATGACTACACCAGATTTACTTGGCTCGCATTCCTTCGAGAGAAATCAGATGCCTTTGAAGAATTTGTAATATTGGCAAAGCGACTTCAAAATGAAAAATGATATTGCATCAATCGCATCAAAAGTGATCATAGTGGGGAATTTGAAAATGAAAATTTTGAAAAATATTGCAATGAGAAAGGAATTTATCATGAATTCTCAGCCCCAAAAACCCCACAACAAAATGGAGTCGTTGAAAGGAAAAATTGAGTATTGCAAGAAATGGGGTCAGTTATGCTAAATGGGAAAGATATGGCAAAAAGTTTCTGGGTAGAAGCCGTCAATACCGCCTGCTACATCATTAATAGAGTATATCTTTGAGCAGGCAAAACTCCATACGAACTGTGGTATGAGAAACTACCTAGTGTGAAATATTTTCGGGTGTTTGGTAGTAAATGTTACATCTTAAGAGACATCGATCACCTTGGAAAATTTGAGTCTAAAAGTGATGAAGGTATTTTTCTGGGGTATGCCTTGAATAGTTGTGCTTATAGAGTGTACAACCTAAGAACCCTCACTATTCAAGAGTCTGTCAATGTGGTAAATGATGATCATCCTCATGAAGAAGATACCCCGGTAAATGAATTAGAAGACGATGTAGATTCATGCATACTAGAAAAATATGATAACAAATCTCCATCATCCATTGAACCTCAACTATCATCTGACATACCCATCATAAAGGATCACCCTCGAGGGCAAATTATTGGAGATCCTAATGATGGTGTGAAAACTAGACGACAGATAGAAAATATCTATAGTCATTTCTTTTTTACCTCAAAGATTGAACCCAAGAATATTGTAGAAGCTCTTCAAGATGAACACTGGATAAATGCTATGCAAGAAGAACTTCAACAATTCCAGAGAAATGAGGTATGGAAATTGGTTCCCAGACTAACTGATACAAATGTCATTGGAACCAAATGGGTCTTCAAGAATAAATCCGACGAGTCAGGCAATGTGATCAGAAACAAAGCAAGGCTAGTTGTTTAAGGGTACTCATAGATAGAAGGGATTGATTTTAATGACACATTTTCCCCTGTTGCTCGTCTTGAGTCTATTAGAATTCTTATGTCCGATGCATGCGCACTAAAGTTTAAACTGTTTCAAATGGACGTTAAAAGTGCTTTTCTTAATGGGGATCTTGCTGAAGAAGTTTATGTAGAACAACCAAAAGGATTTTCAGATCCTAAGCACCCCCATCATGTTTATCATCTGGACAAAACTCTGTATGGTCTCAAACAAGCGCCACGTGCTTGGTATGAATGATTAACAAAATTTCTTTTAGACCATGAATTCTGCAGAGGAAGTGTAGATAAGACACTGTTTACCCAGAGAACAAAGAACTCATTGCTTATTGCACAAATTTATGTGGATGATATAGTGTTTGGGTCAACATGTGGAGATGCTGCATACAAATTCGCCAACCTCATGAAATTAGAATTTGAAATGAGCATAGTCAGTGAATTAAACTTCTTTTTAGGATTACAAGTCAAGCAACTAAATGATGGAATTTTCATAAATCAGACCAAGTATGCAAAAGACTTGGTGAAAAGATTTGGGCTTGAGTCTGAACGCACTTATCACACGCCTATGAGTACCACACTTAAACTTTCCAAAGATACTAACGGCAAAAGTGTGGACCAACATCTCTATCAGAGTATGATTAGAAGCTTACTATACCTCACAGCCAGTCGTCCAGATATATCCTTTAGTGTGGGAGTGTGTGCTCGGTATCAGGCAGATCCTAAGGAATCCCACCTAACGACTGTTAAAAAGATTATCAAATATGTAACATGCACTACCACCTTTGGTCTATGGTATTCATTTGAAACATCCACCATTATTGCAGGCTACTTTGATGCAGATTGGGTTGGAAATTTGGATGATCGAAAATCAACAAGTGAAGGATGTTTTTATGTTGGAAATTGTCTGGTCTCTTAGCAGAGCAAGAAGCAAAACTCAATATCATTATCCACTGCTGAGGCTGAATACATTACTGCAGGAAGTTGTTGTGCACAACTCCTTTGGATGAAACAAATGTTGTTGGACTACAGAATCAAACAACCCACAATGAGTCTATTCTGTGATAACACAAGTGCGATCAACATTTCAAAGAATCGTGTCCAACACTCTCGGACTAAGCACATTGACATCCTTCATCACTTTATCTGAGAACTTGTTGAAGGCAAGATTATTACATTGGATTATGTTTCCACAGAAAAGCAACTCGCAGATATCCTCACTAAATCTCTTGATACAAATAGGTTCAGTGATCTTCAAAAATCCATTGGAGTTTGCACTTATTGAAAATATCCCAGTGACCTTGATCCACATAGGTAAATCTTCACACTAGGACATTCATGGTTAAGTTCAGCCACAAGTCTAAAACTCATAAATTAACCATGTTAGTTTTGGAATGCCAGATAATAACATTCTCGATGATATCTGAACCTTGTTGATGTCATCGATAAATACAGTTCAATGAGATCGATATTCAACACCAATGAAATCGAAGAATCTCGAGAATGCAAAGTGATAACCAGCGGTCCTTCCCAATGGTTGGACTGACCTAATTTCCACTGGACATTGGCACTTTCCCTATGGTCATCAGCACGGTCTTTAATGTCATTATAGCGTGTGCTCGATGCCATCGATGAGGGATCGATATGATCGTAAGAGCTTCTATAAGAACAAGGGTGTTTTCAATATCAAAATCTCATATTTCCTCCCTTCTCTGATTGCTTCTTCTTACCTCTACCTGTTCCTCACACTAAAAAATCATGCACAAAGGGAAAGGTAAGTCTCTTCACTCTTTACAATCAAAGAACATGCAATCAGAATCTAGTAGGCATCAACCTATGCCAGTGGAAGGACGTCCATTCACCATTATTGAACGTCTAGTGCTCAATAGTGCCATTGAGCCTTTTGGAGTGGACCTACTTTTGGAAGTAATAGGTTGGCAGAACATCCTCAATCTTGGAGGATCGTACAACTAGGGATGATCCAAGAATTCTTCAATCACTGTCATGTCATTAGTGATGATCCCCCTAGCATTTGAGTTGAACTAGCACATTACTCAAAACTTATCACTCCAATCACCTTGGCTCATCTTCTAGATCTTGATGTCACTCGAATCCCAGTGACTAACAGGAATCTCAACGGTTTGGGTGTGTGGGGAGAAATAACTCATGCATTATGTCAAGGCACTACTGTTCTGCGAAATGATGAAAATTTTCTTCACATCAACTATCTTGGACCCACTTTCAAAATTCTTCATAGCATTTTTGGGTCTAATGTATATCCCTGCGATGTCAAAGGTAATCATCTCCTTCTATTTGTGATCAATGTGCTTTATGATGTATATCAAGAAAATCAAGTGTGCCTACCGACTCTTCTTCTCAAGCAAGTCATTCGTGTAATCCAAGGAAATCATAGGGAGACACTGCCCTTTCCAGTGCTCATATGCAAACTAGCAGATCATGCGGGGCTTTCTGTCACATCTGACGTTATGTATCCTGAAGCATGGTTTGACAGTAATGCAGCTCAGGAGGCCCAACAGTTGTGTCTCTCTTCGTCTCTCCCCAGGCATAGCCTTCCCATGCCGCAGGCCATCCAACATGCTCAACCATCAATTCAGCCTACACATGGAGGGTCCAATTACATGCCGATGGTCAGCCCAGAGTCTATCATAAACCACCAGTCTCATCATCTAGAATGACACCTACTGAACGGGATGGCAGGGATGAAGGAACGTCTGTACAACTATGAAAGGCGCCTCACTACAATTGAAGAGAAAGTCGACGTCCTCCAGCAAACCACTCAGCAAGTGGTGGACTTGCTTACACATATCAATCCTCGAGGACATTGAGCTCATGTTGAGACGTACAGTTGTGGTTGGATTACCAAGCATGTCTATTTTGTGTAATTTGAACTGACTAAATGCTTTACTGCAAAATCTTGGGGCAGTATATGATTTGTTTTGGATATTTTGAATATTGTCGGGTATTAATCACAGTTATTTGCTGACATATTTATATATGTGATCACTTATTTTCTCTGAGTATGTGTGGTATGTGCTTCTATTGCATGGTATGTGATGTATTTAATGTTTTGCTCATTTCTCACTACCTTGATATCCCCTGCATACATAGGATTCACATATGAGAGGTTTTAGATCACTGGTTTAATTAATATCCATCTATCTTCACTCTATGTATGCTTACTGAATGATGTTCTCCCACATATCTTTAATCTTCAGTCAATATCTACTATACTGCAATCTTTGTTAATGACTGACAAAAAGGGGGAGAACAACTCAAACACCCCGTCAGGAAATGTATATCTGCTTGAGTATGGTGATGCAGGTGTTAGGGGGAGCAACTACACCAAGCGAGGGGGAGTTTGCAGTCAGGGGGAGCAACTTCTGAATGTGTTGTGTATATGACATTGTTAGCATTGTACAATTGTGTAAAGAACATGTACACACAATTTGGGATGTTAGTATAGAAGCTGTTCTAGGGTGTTTTGGTATTTTATCACGTAATTGAAAAAAGGAGAGATTGAAAGTGTCATGGTTTGTCAATTAGTGTGAGTGTTGAGTCTGTCAGACGGGAGAGCTCCATAGGAAGTTGATCAAGTGTCTGTCTTAACAGGATGTGTGTCCAAACTCGTCGCAGGTAAATCTAAGCCTCACATCTCTTGTCCCAAAACACCAGGTAATTAAAACCCTTAAAACAAGTTAGAACATCATAGGGTTTTTAAAGTTAAGAAAACTTTTTCAAAATCAGAAAATCTCCAAGTTTTCTTGCTTTGTCGATTTTATCAACACACAGCTCGATATGATCGACCTGCACTGTCGATGTCCTCGATGACAAATCAATTCCATCGGAATGAGGACAAAAGTGTGTAACATCCCGGATTTTTGCCAACCTGGGATTAGACGTCCTTAGGCATTGGGTCGATCCTAAGACCTTACCAACTTGTCAAAACTAAATCCCACAGTCAAAAATCGCTCCTTAACCCATTTCCTTCACAAATCCCACCCTTCACTACCTTGTGCTTTCAATTTTTCAAAGCACTTTCGCCCTAGACACTATCTTAAACTAGCTAAGTAGTAAAACTTGGATCACTTTATCTACAAACTGCAAAGGCCTAAGTACCATCTCAACCAGAAAACAATTAGGATTAAATCCTTTAGAAATTTAACAAAGTTAACTAAGTGCAAAACTCGATTAGCCATGAAATCCGTTGGGATCGCTTTAAATACGATCTGCAAGACCCAAAACTTGCAAAATCAATGACTCTAGGTTTCCCTAAAGTTTAGAACCAAACTCATTTCCCGTCTGCTCTCGGGAATGAAACGAAACTTCGTATTAAGTCTAGACCGCACATTGGGAGTCCGATTAACACGAAGCTAAGGAACTAGGACCGCCTCACTGGGCTTGACAATCATCTCAAAAATCAGATGATTCCGATGTCCCACGGCCATTTATTTCGATCCGGAGCGAGGGAGTGTGAAAAAACACTATTCCCTTTGAAATTAAAATATCTGGAATAGTGATCTGGCACCTTTCGCTTGCGCATCAGTATTAAGCAACCAGACCGTCAGAATCAGACCAAATTACACCCTCGGATCAGGAAAAATTTCAGGAACATTTACATGTACTTGGAATTTTGGATCGTGGCCCACTGACCGTTGAACTGAAAGTGGCCCGCCACGTGCGATCTGGGAATCCGATCGAGTCGAAAACGTAATCCCTCATAGATCCATGTGTGGTGAGCTTAAGTTTGACGTTTGGCTCAAGGAGGGCCACCAGAACCTCTCTTTTGAGCTGGAAAAGTGACGAAATACCTATATTAGCAGTAACCTTTGAACAAGAGTCTATTTCGGTGAGTTTTGAGACTATATAAGGACCTTAAACCCTCTCTCATGGCAGCCATACGAATTTGGAATTGAGAGAGGGAAAAGAGAGAGAAAGTGAGGGAGAAGTGGGAGAATCTCCCTGCCGTCGTTCCCTGCCACCACACGGGCTGCACCATCCCTTTCTCATCGCTTTCCCGGCGATTCCAGCCCCGTTTCTAGGTAAGAAACCCTAACCCTAATCTGATTTGGGGCTTGGGTGGTTGTAGGTTATGAGATAGCTAACCTATTTCGTTCTCTAGGTTGCCAAACTCCCGTATACGGAAGCTTAGCGAACCTATCAACTCCGTTACGATTCTACGACAAAAGGTGCGGACTTTAAGTGTATAAGTTACGTTTTTCAACGCTTTCAATGTCAGATAATGATAGATTCATGATCTGCGTGTAAATGCACATGTACAAAGTGCTTTCCGTTTCCTGTTTCGATTAACGTTGTAGAATATGGAATTTCACATACTCTAGGTATACGTAGAAATACCGTATACGTATTTTTTTCGGAAAATGTTTGACATGTTTATTTAATGTTTGATTATATCATATGTGGATAAAATACTAGTTTGGCGAAAAGAATCGCACAAATACATGTTCATGTGTAAATGTCATGTATGTTGAAATTGCGTATTTTAGAAATACCGCATATGTGCGGATTTTGGAAATATAATTGTCATGATTATTTGTAGTATGATTATGGTATACATGGATAAAATACTCGTTTGGCTAAAGGATAACCCTAATACATGTTTTACTAACATACACCATGTATGTTGTAATAGTGTATTCTAAGTGTTTGTGGAAATGGCTGAATGAGTATAGAATTCTCATTTGTGCTCGCCATGACTAATTGTCATGGATTCATGATTGATGTATGGGCGATACCCCCTTTGACGAAAGGATTTGCCCTAAGTCACGCCACGGCCAATATACACTATATGTGCTAAATGTGTGGCCCAAGTGTTTGTGGAAATGACTGAATGAATATGGAACTTGGATTCCTGCTTGCCATGACTATCCGTCGTGGGTGTACGCGTGTTATGATTGGGGCAACTCCCTAGTGAAAGGATTTGGCCTAATGCCTATGTGATCGACATATGTCGTGTATGTTGATGTATGTTTGTTTAAGTGATTCTTGAAATGGCTGAATGAGTAGTAGTTAGCAAATTGTAAAGTATAAGGGTGTTGAGATATGATTCTCAACCTCTTTTAACTATGTGTATGATCTCCTTTGATAGTTGTGTGATTAGGAATTGAACATGTACAAACTCATGCTTGTGTTGTGATTCATAACATGCTCAACTGCTTTATGATTTTAACTATGTAATGCATATGTTTAAATTTATATTTACGTTGTATGATCCGTCATGGGTGATGGGGGAGCGGAGCAACGAGTGCGTGCAACAGCCCTGGCAGCCCTAAACGGATAATACCAGACTGATTGTATGATTTGAATCCTGATCTATTACTGCTTTATATCTCTGTAATTGATTGTGTTTGGGGCTATGATTATAGTCCAGGCAATCGGTAACGAGATTGAACTCGTGGCTGAGATTCATTTGCCACGTGGGATGTGTTCGACGAACTCGAGTCGTGCGTTGCCTGTCGGCAGTGGCTAGGCCACACGAAGTTATTTATGCACTTCATGTCATGCAGCTCAACGGGCGATCGTGCTAGTCGAGCTCATCAAGTAACCCGATCTGCCTTATGCATGTTCACCCTGTTTGGTCGCTACTGCTTGAACCTAGGGTACCAAACTTACCAGTGGCGATCCCCGTTTAACCATGGTACCTAGATCCGCTAAGTCGCATGAGCCGGGCATGGTGGTATGGGACACCGTGGTCGAGCTGTCGGCCTACGCTGGGGCCATGTGCCTCCCCGTAGTGACCATTGCGCAATCAACTCGTGAGCCGAATATGGTGGTATGGGACACTGTATTCGAGCTGTCGATACTTCGGCGAGAGCCGAGTACGGTGAGATCTGTGCTCGTGCTGACGGACGACGAGTCCTCCGTGGTATCATCGAGTACACTCCAAGGGTCTGTGATTGGCCACGAGTCTTTCACAGCAACTAGAGTGTGAGTTGAGCCGAGTACGGTGAGACCTGTACTTGAGCTGACGGCTAGTGATTGAGCCGAGTACGGTGAGACCTGTACTCGAGCTGACGGCCAGCAATTGAGCCGCATACGGTGAGATCTGTATCCGTGCTGACGGGTGATGAGCCCTTTGCGATGCCTTCACTACGCTTCTCAAACCATAACATCGTATGAGAATAACTAGGATTGACGACCCTAGAATGGATCATGTTTGGGAATGATACAAGGGAGGTACCTTAGTTTCCCAATACTGCTGTTTGAAATGGACTAATAAAAACTTGGTAATCATGAGCATCATCGCACCGCATGTGCTTTGTAGATGTGGCGCACTGAGGGAGTAAGCATTCGCGAACGTAAGATGATGTCGCTTGAGGGTGGTTTGGCAAGGGCATACAGTATCATGTCATTTCATTCTTGCATTTAATAAGAGTAGTTAGAATTGTTTGATTTGTAATGCTTTATCATTACTGCTTGATTGAATTGATAACATGTTAACCTATGCTTTACTGTTCCACTGAGTTGATCACTCACTCCCACGTTACGGGACGGTGTTGTACACACCAACCAAATTTGTTGAGTTTCAGGTGATGGCGATGCTTGTGAAGCAGAGCCGGACTACTTCTATGATGATAGGAGGATTTCTCCTATCTGTATCTCTCTGGCAGGTCAATGAAGACCTGATATTGTATTGACGGGGTTATGGTTCTTGGGATAGAAGGCATTACACTTCCTCACATTTGGTAAATTTTAGAACTGCAATTGTATTTATTTAACCTGGTAATGTTATCACACTCTGGAGACTCATCATAAGTTATATATTTTATCTATCTATTACAGTCTTCCGCTTGCAAACTTAACTGTCTCTGGAGTATGATATGCTGTTTTGGCTTAATCTTACTCATGTTCAATGCACGAATACAGTCAACATTCAATCATCATTCATTTTGTTGCATAAGTGATGTTCTGGAACTCGGGAGTTGAGTTTATGCTCGACCCCCGATTTTCAGGGCGTTACAAAGTGTCCAGTAACCACATATATATCTGGACGGATTTATCGATGTATCGATATACCTATTGATATCATCGATATTTGAATCTCGAGTCCATCGAAGGTGACTCGATAATATCAACAGGTAGATCTCCGGTGCCCATGTTTTCACTTAAGAATATCATATGTGCATCGATATATCGAAGCCCTCCTCGATACCATCGAAGTTCAAATCTTGATGACATCGGAAGGCTCTCGATGATATCGATCATGGGCACGAAGATTTCTAGCAAAATATTTCAGGATAGTTTATCTATGATTGTGGGTCACTCGTTAGAATCGATATTCAAATATCGATGATATCGGTACGGTTTCGATGGCATCGAACAGGGACAGAAACTGTCCAGCAGCTTAAACGAAAATCCCTTGGATTTATTGATGCCTCGACACAGCTATCGATATCATCGACATTCAAATTCCAATGATATTGAAGGTCCCTCGATCATTCTTGTAAACCTAAAATATTTCAAAGCAAGTCTCTCTCATTTTCAAATGTCGATGAATCGAACCTAGTATCGATAAAATTGGAGTTCGAAATCTAATGACATTGACACCTATTTCGATTCCATCGACCAGCTGGCAAAAGGTTTCAAAAGCATATGACATTTAAGTTTGTGTCATCAAGCGGACCATCGATGCTATCGAGAGTATATGTTCGATGATATCGAATCCGCTCGATGATATCGAACTCTATCATAAATGTGACCGTTTTATATCCGTTGGAACCTTTTGCATATATAAAGATGACTTGTTTATTGCTGCTGGTAGAGAAAGAAGAGAGTGCTTTTAGGTATTTTACCTTAGATCATATACCCAAAGCCCTTTCTCTCATGGGAGTTCATCCTCCAATCCACCCTCATCATTGATATTCAATAGAGTGGATTGGGGAATGAACTTTTGCATTCAAGGATCCTCCAGCTACTACCTTAATGACAAATCATTAAGCTGAGATGCCTTAAATGCATAAATGATCGAAATCACTCTATCTTCCTTATAGGAAAACATTTTATAGAGTAGGATTCCGTCTTCACCTTTACCCAACCCGAAGCCTTGTATCGGTACATCATCTGTGTTGTGGACTAAGGAAGCAGAAGATTCTTCATCAACAAAGGAGGAGATCTTTGACAACGTGCTGAATGGGACTCATTCACTTATTTGTAAGTTATTAGAGTGTAACGCCCTGAAAATCGGGGGTCGAGTATAAACTCAACTCCCGAGTTCCAATGCATCACTTATGCAACATAAATAAGGATGATTTAATGTTGTCTATGTTAGGGCATTAAAGATGAATGAGATTAAGCCAACAACATATCATACTCCAGAGGCAGTTAAATTACGCAAGCGGAAGACTGTGATAGATATATAAAATATATAAACTGTTATAAGTCTCCAGAGTGTGAACATGTTACCAGGTTAAATATATCAATGTATACTCCAAAAATGGACAAAATGAATATACAAGGGTGTTCCAAAAGAGTAAACTAAAGTGTAATGGCATCTAATCAGCAACCCTATAACCCCGTCGATCAGAAGATGGTTTACATAGACCCGCCTGATAGCTGCATAAAGGAGAAACCCTCCTCCTCATCATAAAAGTCTGGCTTCGCTTCGCAAGCATCGCGATCATCTAAAACTCAAACAGGGTCTGGTTGGTGTGTACAACACCGTCCCATAACGTGGGAGTGAGTGATCAACTCAGTGGAATCATAGAGCAAAGGTTAACATGTTATCAACTCAATCAAGTAGTAAATCACACATCCCTAAGTACTCTTGTTAATGCAAGAATGGTATGTATGATGCATGCCCTCGCCTACGCTCCCTCAGCGACTTCATCTCACGTTTGCGCATGAACAACACTGCCTCAGTGCTTGACCTGCTACGCCTGAATGCACACGTAATGCGGTGCATGCATATGATTACCAAGTTCTTATTAGTCCTTTTCATACAGCAGGGTCGGAAAACTAAGGTACCTCCCTTATATTAATACCCAAACAATGATCCATTTTAGGGTCGTCAGTCCTAGTAAATCTCATACGATGTTGCGGTTCTAGGTCGCTGCAAAGGGCTCGTCGCCAAATCAGTATAGGCCTAGTGTATACTCTGATTCCTATGGAAAGGCTCGTCGCCTCAACGCAGGTTCAGTGTATGATCGAGGTCACTACAAAGGGCACGTCTAGGGCTGCCAAGGCCGTTGCACAGAATCATTACACCACTCCCTCATCACCCATCACGGCTTCGTCACCAAAATAGTGTAGGCTGACAGCTTGAATACAGTGTCCCATACCACCGTACTTGGCTCACGAGTCTGGGTTGCTCACTTGTCACTACGGGGAGGCTCGTCGCCCCAGCGTAGGCCAACAGCTCGACCACGGTGTCCCATACCACCATGCCCGACTCATGAGTCTTAGCGGATCGAGGTACCAAGGTTAACGGGGTGTCCACTGGTGAGTTTGGTACCTTAGGTTCAAGCAGTGGCGTCCAAACATGGTGAACATACATCGGGTCAATCGGGTTACTTAACGAGCTCGACTAGCACGAACGCACATCAAGTGAATCGACATGAAGTACGTAAGCACTCCGCGTGGCCTAACCACTGTCGACAACCGAAGTACGGCTCAGATTCGTCGAACACATCCTATGTGGCGAAACAACATCATCCACCAATCTAGGATCTGTTACCGATTGCCTGGACATACAATAGCCCCAATCACATTCAATTACAACAAAATATCCTAGAAGATAGTTAAAGCAGTAATGGATCAAGATTTCAAATCATACAATCAAAGGTCTGATATTGTCCGCTTTAGGGCTGCCAGGGCTGTTGCACGGAATCGTTATGCCACTCCCTCATCACCCTTCACGGCTTTATTTTTACATTTTATGGAATACAACTTAAACATGAATTTATACATATGCATTACATAGATAAATAGACACTATAATATACGGTACATGGAGGAAAGCATACACATAGTTATACATTACAATTTACTAACTACTTACTCATTCAGACATTTCAGCAAACACTTAGACTACATACATCATTATACATGATGTATGTTGATTACACATGTATTAGGCCAAATCCTTTTACTAAGGAGTTGCCTTGTATACCACACACATATACCCAAGGTGGATAATCATGGCATGCACAAATCCGGGTTCCATACTCATTTAATCATTTCCACAAACACGTGGGCTACACACTTTAACATATATAGCGTCCATTGGCTGTGGCGTGATTTAGGGCAAGTCCTTTTGCTAGGGAGTTGTCACATACATAACAAGCATATAGTCACGGCAAATAATCATGTTAGACACAAATCCAGATTTCATATGTATACGGTATTTTCTACAAATACGAAGAATACATTATATTCAACATAGTTAACGTATAACTGAAAAACGAAACGGACATCACTTTATGCATGTGAAATAGCACCCACGTCAAGAATAAATCATTAACCGACATTGAAAGCCTTAAAAATCATAACTTATACGTCTATAGTCCGTACCTTTCGCTGGTAGACTCGAACTGAATCAGTTTAAATGCTAAGTCTTTGTCTACGACACCAGAACAACCTATAACAGGGAATAGGTTAGCTATTCTATCAACTGTTCTATTTGAGTTGTTACAACATGTTAGGGTTAGGATTTCTTACCCAAGTACGTTGTTGGAATTACGGGATTTGCGATACAGACATGGTAAACAAGTGCGTAGAGTAGCGGGATCGAATCCCAGGAAGAAGCACCTACTCTCTCTCTCTTTCCTTATCTTTTCTCTCTTCTCTCTCCTAGGGTTTCCCAAATTCGTATGGGATAAGAGAGTGAGGGTTTAAAGCCCTTATATAGGCCCAGAACTAATGGGAATGACCCCAGAGCCAAGGTATACTTAGGTTATAGCTAAAGAGCGTCTGTTTCAGCTCAACGGAGCACTTCCGGAGCCCCCCCCTTGAGCCAAAGGTCAGACTTAAGCTCCCTGACCATGGATCTAGGTCAAGTTAAGTTTTCATTCTAATCGGGTTTCCAGATCGCATGTGGCGGACCAGTTTCAGTTCAACGGTCACCGAAACTTGATCAAGGCCACACGTACACCGACCTGTGTATGAAATTTCTCCTGATCTGAGGGTGCATTTGGGTCAAATTTCGACGGTTTGATTGCTTATATTCGGCCCGCAAGTGACAAGTCTCAGATTACTTAAACGAGATTTAATTTCTAAAGAAAACCACATTTTCAAACGCTCTTCGCTCCGGGCTCAAACGAATAGCCCCGGGACACTATCTGGAGTTGATTTCTAAGATGGTTGTCAAGCCCAACAAGGCGGTCCTAATTATATAATTTCGTAGCAATCGGACTTTCGATGTGCGGTCCAGATTCGATACGGAGTTTCAATGTACTCCCGAGAGCAACTGGGTAATAAGATTGATCCTAGATTTCAGGGTAACCTAGCGTTGATGATTCTACAAGTTTTGGGTCTTGCTGATCATATTTAAAGTGATTCAAACGGATTTCACAGCTAATCTAGTTTAGCACTTAGTTAAACTTGTCTAATTTCTAAAGGATTTGAGGTTTGAGAGGTTCATAAGGGGTTAGGATTTACCCCTTGCCTAAGGACATCTAACTCCAGGTTGGCAAAAATTTGGGGCGTTACATAGAGTCCAGAGGACACTTGTGATCATTTTTTTTAGGATTGGGTCTAAGGTGTTTCTCACCCTTTCAAGCCCTCGTAGGAGGCCTCCGGCGGGAGTGTATGTGGTGAGTGCGTTGTGTTGATCCTTGCTATGTGGAGAGCATAAACAGTTAGGTTCCTTGTGTGGATCCTTGGCCAGTGTGCCTAAAACTGGGTGCTATGTGTTGACACTTGCTCATGGAGCATAAACAGTCAGCCTAGGTGTAAGTTGTAAAGGTTAAAGTGAAACTAATTTAAAACCTTGGGTTTGGGGTGAACCATGTGAAACCTCCTTAGTGAAATCTGGTACACTCAAGGGTTGAGTGCGGTTACCGAGAGTGGAGTAAACAAGTAGTCGAACCACTATAAAAATGACTGGAGTGGAGTAGACAAGTAGTCGAACCACTATAAAAATGACTATGTTTGAGATTGTTATTATCTTTCATTTGTTTATGTGATTTCCTTAGATGCGTTCATATCTGATTAAATGAGATCACACCTCACACACACGCACAGTCATACCCATCATAAACTAGTTTGCATATTGTTCATCCTTCAAATAGTTTGTGATTGGATCCTCTACCGGGCTTGGAAGCCAGTAGAGTTACTCTTGAGTAATCGTAATATATACTTGTTGTTAGGATTAGAGTGATAGGATTTTAAATTATTATTAAATTATTAAAAAGTCCTATTCACCCCCTCTAGGACATATTGACATATTCCTACTTCAACTAGAGCGGTCTTTACCGCAATTTCACGATGGCCCTCATATAATCACAATGGGTCTCATACAGTCTCACAATGGGCCTCATACAATCACGGTGGGCCTCTTATAATCATAATAAGCCTCACATGGTCACAATGGGCCTCATACAATCACGATAGGCCTCATATAATCATAGTGGACCTCATAATGACCTTATACAATCATAATGCTATGTTGATACGTACTTGGTGTGTAGACTAACATAGTCACAATCAATAATCAGCCTATATATGGCGGGGTCCATAAAAGGATGGCAGATCTGATCCATGATATGAGGATCGGTCCTCAACAATGGATATACCAAATCTAATACCACAGATTCTTCTACCTATGGACAGAGGTGATGATGCATCCTCCTCATAATAAGGATGAGTTTAGATGGCCTACTCATGGGCCTAAGAGTGGGCTTCTAGGTTTGGGTATTTCTACTAACATCAATGGGGACCCAAAGAATTAGGATAGCCCAATAAGGCTAGATGGATTATACTAACAATAATAGAGGCCCATCAATTTAGGCTAGTCCACTAAGGGAAATGAGAATGAGTTTAATACAATCACAATGGGTCTCGTACCATCTCAATGGCTTGTATGATGTTATACTAGTATGTACTCATAGTCGGCATCGATAATCGGCGTATACACAAGGTGGGGTCCATAGATGGACAATAGACCCATAGCATGAGGGTCAATCCTCAATTGTGGACATGCCAAATCTGATAGCACGGATCCTTCCGTCTATGGTGACGATGAACTCTCCTCATATAAAGGTTGGGCCTAAGTGGCCTAACTATAGTCTAAGGATCCGGAACGGGCTTCCTTCTCCATACTATCATATGGCCCGCTAGATGCCCTAGGGGGGCCCAAATAAGTCTTAGATGGACTCCAAGATTAAAAATAACTCTACTGGCAACCAATGGGGGGCCCAACATTATGGGTTATCCCAATATGAATAGATGGATCATGCACATATCAATGGGGCTCAATGATTAGGGTCAACCCATTTAGAGAAGGATGACAATGGGCCTAATAAGGCTTAAGGGAAGGTCACAATGTGGACATTTAACCATCATTGCCCATCAATGTGGACATTTAACCAACATCGCTCCCAAGGAGTGGCCCACATAGAGCCGAACATATAGTGGGCCCATGGCCTCATACATGGGCCTCATATACACCACATTGGGCCCCACTCATTGGCCACATATACACCGCATTGGCCTCACTAAATGGGCCTCTCATACATCATAATGGGCCTCATCATAAGGGCTATATATATATATCACATCGGGCCTCATCATATAGGCCTCATATACATCACATCGGGCCTCATCAAAGGCCACAAATACATCACAATGGCTTCGCAAAATGGGCCACAAATACATCACAATGGGCCTCTCCAAATGGGCCACAAATACATCACAATTGGGCCTCGCCAAATGGGCCACATATGCATCATAACGGGCCGCATCACATGGGTTACACCAATGGGCTTCATATACATCAAGTGGGCCGCATCACATGGGTCGCACCAATGGGCTTCATATACATCAAGTGGGCAGCATCCATGGGCCGTACCAATGGGCTTCATATACATCAAGTGGGCCGCATCACATGGGTCGCACCAATGGGCTTCATATACATCAAGTGGGTCGCATCCACGGGCCATACCAATGGGCTTTATATACATCAAGGTTGGCCGATCGTCCTAGCGAGACTCACTACACCATTTATCTATTATTAGAGATCATTTTAGAGCATTACTCACAAAAATGAATCATATCGGAAGATCATCTGGACCATACCACAATTAGCAGTGGAGAATGATTTTCCCTGCTTAAAATTCGCAGGGCCCACCATCACGTTTATGATCTGTCTGTACGGTCACGAAGACCTGAATTAAGGGGAAAAACAATTTCATATTGATCTAAAACTTCTAGGATACCAAAAGGGCTTTAATGGTAGCCGTTTAATTCTCCACTGTTTTCTACAGTGTGGTCCACCTGATATATGGATCTGCCTCATTTTTTGTCTCAAGCCTTAAGACAAGCTCGCTAAGTGGATGGACAATGTGGATGCAAAACAGGTGGACGACGTGGGGGAATACAAAATACATATATCATGGTAGGTCCCACACACGTGGTCCACCAGATATTTGGATCTGCCTCGCGTCCAGATGGACGGTGAGGATATAACACATGCCTCATGATCAACCCACTTGCTGACGTTAATCCAACAGTTATATTGTTGCTGGACGGACGGCTTAGATAGACACATATATCATGGATGGTCACGTAGCTTACTGACTTTAATCAGCAGTGGGACCCACGTCCCTGGCAGATGGATGGTCTAGATTTAAAATCGATGGACGATGTGTATATAACACACTCCTCATGATCAGGCCCAGCTTGCTGACGTCCTCAGACGGACGATTGGATGCAACACATACATCGTACGGACCCACGGAACTTGTGACATCAATGCGGCAGCTACCTAGATCTGCTGGCCCACCATCCAAAAGATGGACGGCTGGGATTTAATAGATACATCACGGTGGGGTACCATCAAATGGATGGTTAGATAAAACACATGCATCATAGGTAAGTCCCACCGTCCTGTGGTATGGACGGTGTGGATATAGAATAAATACAACACGGTGGGTCCATCCCATACGTGCCACACGTGTGAGGTGGGCCCACGTCCAAGATATATGGATGGTTAGGATATAACACATACTTCATGATCAGACCCACCATCCCAGCCCATGAACGGTGGGGATATACAACATATATCAGGTGGGTCCCACATTGCTTGGTGACGTTAATACAACAACTATATAGCTGCTGTAAACGTACACCAGCCAATCCCTTTTCCAAGCAGGTGGGTCCCACGTGGGGCCCACCATATATACTTGTATATGTATATATTATATATATATATAATACATTATATTAATAATATTATTATATATATATTTTTTAAGGCTCCAGCGTCTAGGAACGCTGGACAGACGACCTGGATGAAACATTACAGTCCTGGGATGGACAACGTGGATGAAAACATACATCAGGTGGCTCCACACGTGTGGGACCCACCAGCTGGATCAGCTGATATTTGTGATTTCCTTCATCCAGGCCTGTCCCAATGGACAGGCAGCAAGGTGGGGTCCAACATATGGACGGTCTAGATCAGGTTGGCCACACTCATCACAAAAGAGAGATAGAGATAGAGATAAAGATAGAGAGAGAGAGAGAGAGAGAGAGAGACGGTGTGTGTACGAGGGAGGAGCTCCACCACTATGAGCTCCTCTCCGTTTACAACATGTACATTAAATGGGTCCCACCACAAATGGGCCCTCAAATAAAATCAACGGTGGAAATTCTAGGATCACCCACCGATTGGCTTTCTTCTTGGTCCCTTGGCTTCCTTATCTCCTATGCTTAACCTTTGATGGTGGATGGTGAAGATTGAAGGATGGAGATGAGGATTTAGGGGTAGGGAGTGGGCCACACACTAGGCTTTCTCTCAGATTTTTTTTTTCATGGTGGTTTGGGATTTGATGGAGAATGGGATGGGATGGAGTGATGTATGGGAGAGAGGGATGGTGTTGTAAGAAAGAAATGGGTGGAGAGAGAGAGAGTTGACTTTGGGAATGGGAGAGAGATGAATAGGGTATGGGTGTTGTAAGGGGAGTGATGTGATGTGTACTTGACTTGAGGTGATTGATTGATGTGATGGGTTGTAGAGATTCTCTAGGATTTGCAACGCGCGCCATTTTTCTCGAAATAAATGCAGGCCCACATCTCATGACATGGGTATCGGATTGGAGCGTGAGACGCGGAGTTAGAACCGCGGCGACGACGCGATCTCAATAGTATAAGTTTCAAGTCGAGTTGACCCAGATATACGGGATGCAGCTTAGGGTCACGTGCAAACGCCAATTGCAAGTCGCGGGTCACCGAAATTCAACCGGGAGGATCGCGAAAGTCTAAGGAACAATACAGACTAGGATACGGGCCTTACATTTAGAGATAAGACCTAGAAGAGGTCCAAGGTAAAAAATCTTAGTAAGAATGAGTGGAGGAGTTGTAGGTGTTTGGGTTGGTTGAATTGGTAAATTTACTTTAATCATACTCGCGACCCTGACCTTATGACACTTTGGTTGGGGGGAGCTGAATCGACCACCTTTGTTATTATTGGAGGGGGGATGATCGAACTGACCATTGTCGTTCTTTACGACCGTGTCTTTCTCTGACTTGGAGACACGGCTAGTCTCGACACTATTGCTTTTTTATTTTCATCGGTCACTATTTTCTCTTCTTGGCCATAGGTTTCTTTATCTTTGTCACAGAAGGAAAGAGTCAGGCGATGATAAGATTGGTGGATTTAGTAACCAATCGATTATAATAATTTTCCGCCACTCGCAAAAAGTGTGCATTTGGCGAGGACAACTTGGGAGGATGGGAGGTTCGAAAGTCGCTCACATCGTATCAAAATTGTTGTTGAGTGTTTGAAAAATCCTGACTGAATCTACAAGCATATGATCATAAGGAGGTTAATCTCCAGTCCTATGAGTGAATGGGTAGGGAAGAGATTGAGCGAGGTAGAATTGGCGAGCCCTGAGATTGGGGCAATGCTGAGTGTGAAATATTGCATATCTCCCTTAAACATGATAGTGCTTAATCGATTTAATTATGCATGTTTTCATGTGCGAGGTGATTTTGAGAGCTTAAGGTGAAATTGAAGTCAAAGGAAGATTTATACTCAAAAGATTACTAAATGAAGATTCGGAGATTTGGAAGTCATTAATGAAGAATTCACATGCTAAAGATCCAAGAAAACCAAGTGAGGAATAAAGAGAATTAAAGATTTGAAGTGAAGAAAAGGAATCCTGAAATTGTCCTGAAAAAGCATATTCTGAAACTCAGAGTCTTTTTGGAAAAGTGCGCAAAGTGAAGTCTATTTTGAAAAACTGCATAGAGTGAAGTCTATTTTGAAAAACTGCGCAGAGTGCATAAATTTGATGCGGTTTCTAGAATTTTCCAACTCAGTACGAAAGTTGGAGTTCCACAACTATAAATAAGACTCATAAGATGCTCCAAAGTATCTTCTAGGGTTTGAAAAGGTCTCAAGGAGCATAGCACAAGGGTCGAGCAGCCGCCAAAGAGTTTTTCTTCTTCCCTTCTTTATTTTTCATTCTTTCTTTAAGAGATTTGGTTTCAATCATGTCTATGGTTGGCTAAACCTTTTAGCTAGGGCTAAGAGGTGAAGCTTGTAGCGTGTTTAGGATATTTATTTTGCTTTGATTCTTGCTCTTATTGAACGTCATTGATTTCTAGTTTGATATTAAGAGAATATTTTCAGTTTTCTATGATTTATTGTGACTCAAAGTACAATAGATGCTGTGATAGCTTTGGATATCTTCTTTTCCTGTTTCGAGATTGTAAGATTCGTAAATCCTGTCGTTCGCCATCGTCTCCTGAGCATGGTAGGGTGATGGAATCCCTTCTAATCTTCACAATTCTCCTCCATTGAGAATTATGTCAATGAAAAGTTCAGATTTGATTTAAATTGCTTTATCTTCTAATTAGATAGGATAAGACTCCAATTCCAATTGTGTTTATTGAATCAAGCAAGGTAGCATCTTGATAGCTATAAGTGGATCCTTGGCACCCTAGTTCCCACCTTTAAATTCATAAGTTTTAATCAACATTATTCACCATTAATCTCAATTATTCAGATTTAGATTTAGATCTTGTTCTACTTCTACTTCTAGTTATTTTCAGAATACGTACAAGTTTAGTCCATATGGATTCGACATCGGTCTCACTGAGTTATTACTACATTGCGACCCTACACTTGGGGTTGTGAACAAGCAATATTGCTCGACCCCTACCTTAACATTGATATTGGTCTCCACAGTGCCACTGTAAGGGAGATCTCTACCAAGGAGGTAGCTCTCCCAAGCCTTGTTTCAGAGCTCGACCATCTCCACATTGGTTGTTTCAGATTCTTTAGTTAACCAAGCCAGACCAAACTCTTTATTAAGGAATGGGCAGAAAGAATTGTTGGGTTTATTGATGTTAATAGTGAGGAAGAATTTCATTTAATTTCAAAAGAATGGAAGTCTCTAGGGTAAAAGATGTTCCGATGGTAGAAGGAAGCAAAAGTATCTGAAGGGGGAAAATGATTTACAAGAGCAGAGCGAAAATATTTATACAACCACATTTGGAGAAGCTAGAGAGGTCCTTCATTATGGTAAAAACCCTTTGTTGTTGCATCAAATATGCTACGATATAAGTGGCCAAGCACGAATGGAGTGAGAGCTAACTGTCATCCTCTAGCTAGTTCCTCGGCCAGATGAACATATTCTTTGGTTATCTGAACAATATTTCCACAGAGCAAGTAACAACAAATCTACAGCTACAGGTATGTTTTATGCTCTTGGTTGTTAACAACGTCATGAGATTTGTGCTGAGTAGATATGAAGGTAGAATAAGCTCGCCTATTCTTGTCTGTAATGACGAAGTAATGCTTCTTTTCCTGGGCAAAGTTGGGATAGACTGAATCTTTAAAAGGAAGAAGATGGGTGAAATCACAAATATCCATGATTGTTGGGCTCATGCGACCACATTCAAAATGAAAAGTGTTACTCGATCGATTCCAGAAGGCAGAAACTTTAGTGAGAAGAGAAGTATTTGGTGTAGATACCAGCATGTTATAGTCATGCAAATATAGATTGATACATTTGTAGATACCAGCATGTTACCAGGTATCACCATGTTGATTGGATATACGATCGAACTATTCTAACCATCCTTTCATGGGTCTCGATCAAGATCTCAAGGTCTTGAAAGCATTAGCAGGATCTAGAAGGGAATCAGGTTGAAGAAGAAGCTTTTTCCTAAGATAGCTAGGGAAGAATGGTTCTATGGATTAGATTTGTTCAGGAACGATTTCGGGATGAAAAACTAGGCCAAGAGTAAGGAATGATTTGTTTGGTTAAATGGGAATGTAAAAAATGATGTCACTAATTACTGCGTCAGAAGGAAAAACGTCCAATTATCTCATGAAATCTTCTTAATAATAAGGTGAAGTAAAAGAAGAATAAGTAGCCATGGCGGATCATAGAAATTTTGAAAGAGAAAGGAGAAGCGTGAAGAGCAAGAGTCGTAGAAAGGTAAAAATGATTTGAAATTGCATACATATCGGTTAGGGATGTGCACATTAATGAGACAATAATCGTGACTCCTCGTATGCACGATTATGTACAATGTGTCACAATGACAACCATAGAAAAGGAACAAAACCGTCACTCAATTTTTGTCTCGGTTAGGCAGAATCAATGGGGAATTGACATGTGGAAAGATAGCCGATTGCATTCATTGTGTTGAACAAAGACCCATTGTCACTTTCACCTTTTTGCCCAAAGGTGAAGCGACGTGGGGGGCAATGTTGTTAGCCCATTTCTGACCATTCTTGTGATAGCCAAAATGTTCCAATAAAATAGATGGACGGTGCGGATATATCATATACATTACGGTGGGGGTCAACATTTCCAGATCGATTTTCGAGGTGAAATTATTCTCATATTTTCAAACCAAGTGAAAAGGTAATAATTACTTATTTACCATGACTTACATGTATCATGGAAAATCAAACATGCCTTTAAATTCTTTTTATGGAATTACGTTTGGCATTGATATGTGATACACGCCATTTGATGACAGGGCACAACCGAGAAACCTAGAGGTGGAAAGTGGTCGAGTAGAAAGAGGGGCTAAAAGGACATGTGTCAAGAAGAGAATGAAGGATCTGGAAGACCAACGCGACGACGACTCAGCTTTCATAATCATTAAATAAAGAAAGAAATGTCTAAGAGATAGCCGCGGAAGAGATCTATAAATAGCAAAAGGATTCAACGAAGCAAGGAGTCTCACACCAAACCAATCAAACCAATCAAAGTATCTTTCTTTATCATGCTTAGCTCTATCATATGAGTAGAGATAATTTGGTAGTAGTAATCTTTAGTTGTAATCCATTATTGGTAATCTTTAGCTGTAATTCAAGTCTGTTAGTGCACTTATTTGTGCACCTATTTTCACCCCCCAAACTCAGAAACCGGGCTCACAAAATTCTCGATTGCCAAATCTGGCGCCGACAACCTCCATAGTACCCCATTCTCGGCTCATTGCACCCATATACTAGGTTCCGATCTTGGGATCCTACAAGGAGAATTTTTAATATAAATTTGTTTCATAACAAGCATAACCACGAACACTAACTAGAACACCATCACAAAATCCACTATGATAAAAAACTTTAAGATACAATGCGCAGAAAGGGAGATACAATGATAATAATAATAAAACTCCAGAAGCTCTGCGGCATGCTCCTGCTCCTACTCAGCTATGGTCTAGCGTCAACTGCATGCATCAATCGTGCATAAGCTTATAGAAAGCTTAGAGTGTGCGCAATATAAGCATGCTCAGAATGCAATATTAGAGTAATACAAAATATACTGGTAAGTCCATGAATGTAATCAGTCGTACCAAGGCTATGCGATGCAAGACATGAATGTTATCGGTCACACCAAGGCTATGCGATGCAAGGCCTACATGACCAATGTTATATGTGAGATGCAACTCAAGCATACCAGTCCTCCTCAGGGATCACATATCAGTACAACTCATCTCTAGGATATCACCAGGGTCTAGTACACTGCACACTGGCTGCTGCCTCCCTAGCCGCGCAACTAAGTGAAAGAGACCTCACTACCCGCGTACTAATATCGGTCTGGCTCGTTGGTAGCGGACCTATTTACGAACTAGTCAGACTCAGCCTAGTTATGCCCCTTCACTCAGGCGGATAAGGCCACACCCCCTCTCAATCGACCACAACACAGTGGGAGACGTGGCCTACTGGTATACGGCCCTCATGCGCTCATGTATTCACTTGGTCTAGACGTTGGAGTCATCCTCTGGTACCATCGGGTTTAGGGACTTTCACCTAGGGACATCCTTTGCACCCCATGTAAAGAGAAGATTTTCAGCGTCCAAACCTGCTATCCACGATATGCCTGTGGAGGCTATGACCTTAATGTCGCTAGGGCGTACAGTAATCACAACACACAATGTAAGATGCATGAGTCACACAATCCAGTTATGCATCAATCCTGCGCATACCGTACGCTCATCTGGAACAACTCTGCCTATCAGGGAGTCCCATAAACAACCTGCCCAATGACATATGCAATGGTCAACTACATCCCATAACAAGCATGTAGATGGTGCATATGGGCATGTATCATGATGTTATGCTATCACATACTCACAATCGACATTGATAATCGGTATCGATAATCGGCCTATATATACAAGGCAGGGTCCATAAATGGACAACATATTCATATCATGAGGGTCAGTCCTCAGCTGCGGATATACCAATTCCGATAGCACGGATCCCTCCGTCTACGGTGAGGATGAACTCCCCTCAAATCGAGGTTGGGCCTAGGTGGCCTACCTACAATCCTGAGGATCTGGAACGGGCTTCCTTCACCATACTAAAACGTGGCTCGCTAGATGCCCTAGGGGGCCCAAATGAGTCCTAGATGGACTTCAAAATCAAAGCAATCCTATTAGCATCCAATGGGGGCCCAACTTTTTGGGTTAGCCCAAGAAGAATAAATGGATCATGCAATATCAATGGGGCCCATCGATTTGGGTCAACCCACTTAGAGAAGATGAGAATGGGCCTAACAAAGGCCTAAGGGAAGGTCACAATGTGGACATTTAAGCATCATTGCCCATCAATGTGGACATTTAACCAACATTGCTCTGTAGGAGTGATCCACATAGAGCCAAACACATAGTGGGCCCATGGCCTCACACAAGGGCCTCATACACAACATAATGGGCCTCATATAAAGGGCCTAATGTACACCACGATGGGCCTCACTCATGGGCCACATATGCATTACATTACGCCTCACTCACGGGCCACACATACATCACTTTGGGCCTTACCAAATGGACCTCATACACACTAGATTGGACCTCACATATGGGCCTCATACACATCAGATTGGGCCTCAAATATGGGCCTCATACACATCAGATTGAGCCTCACATATGGGCCTCATACACATCAGATTGGGCCTTATTAGATGGACGGTTTGGATCAAACATGAACATTATGGTTGGCCCCACAACAAACAGATGGACGGCGAGGTTGAAACACATACATCATGCGGTGGGACCCACCGTCCCAACATTGGACAATGTGGATATAGGATTCATACATCAAGGTGGGCCGCATAAGTGGATGGCATAAATGAAATACTTACAACATGGTGGACCTTGCGATTACATAGTAGGTGGGCCCACCCTTCATGGTTGGACGGGATGGATAAAACACATATATCACAGCGGGCCCCACCTAGATGGATGGCGTGGATATAAACCACATATCCACAGCACCGTCCATGTATGGATGGTGTGGATACAAAACACTACATCAAGGTGGGTCCCACACCCACATGTGGCACACATGTGGGGTGGGCCCACGTCAAAAATGGTTGGACGGTGTGTATAAAACACTACTTTACAGGGGGTCCCACTGTCCTGGATAGATGGACGATGTGGATATAAAATGAATACATCAAGGTGGGTCCCACAGAACTTGCTAACGTTACTGCAGTGGGCCCACCATCCTGAAAACGGACGGGCGGTTGGGATATAATACATATATCAAGGTGAGTCCTATCCCACACGTGCAGCACGTGTAGGGTGGTGTAACACCCCGTACTTTTTGTACTCAGGTGTTACCATGGTAACCTGACTTAGTGTAAATGCAATCCCAATTTAAGTAAGCATTCTCGCACTCTAGCCTAAACTTGACCATTAGGGGTAATTTGCATCCATAAATCAGGTCGGACCTTCTAATCATAGGATCAATGGTTAGTTTTCCACTTATACAGTCCTAGGGATATCTAAAGCTAGTGAAAAGTAAATCTGGAACGTCTGTGTTGTCGGATCTCAAGAAATTGAGGATCAATGGTTAGATATAAGACCGATCTTTAGATTAGAACCTCTCATCATCTGTCTGGGGTTCTGATCATCTAAAGTGACCACTGGACTTCACCTAGATGTTTCACTTGACTCTTAGGACCATTGATAATCGATTTGGAATGAGGCTAACTATCGGATTTATAATAATCAAGTATAAAACCCAATTATCACTAAGTGTAACCCACCTAAGCTATACTCAAGGTCAGATGGGTGGCCCATCTTAAGTTGATCCATAATAACTCACTCTAAATGTATAAATATATTATAATACAAAATGATTTTTAATCATTCGTAATAATACATATGTTACTTAAATTATACAAATTATGTATACCATTTATTTTACATTATTTAAACTATATATAAAATAAATTGTATGTCAACACATTATTGTAAAATTGATGTATATCGACTAATAATTACATTTTGTAATTTGAAATACATATTATTATACCATATATATAAAATACATATATCACTTAGAATAATCAATATATATATATATGTATATATATATATATATATATATATATAATACATAAATACACACATATATATATATAATATTTCAATTAAATACGTTATTAATGATAAATAATTATTAATATAAAATGTAAAATAAATACAATGTATCATACGTGTATATATGTTTATAATATATACTGTTATTGGAAGATCCGAGCCGGCTGCAGTCGGAGGATTACAATCCGCTAGTCGGAGGACTATGATCCGTTAGTCAGTTCGGAGAGTCCGAGCCCCAGTATAATACGAGGGAGGCAAGATAGGTGGAGCTCCCATCGCTGTTTTCCCAGAGGCGGTCGTCGATCAACTCCAAGCAGATATCCGTCGTAAGGTCGGGAATAAATAACTACGTCACTCGCGAATGATTAGTAGTCTGGGGCAATGTTGTTATTTCGGTTCGACCGAGCCGAGGCATTCCCGAGAAGTAAAAGTTCCACGCTCTAAGTGGAAAAGTTGCCGTATAGGGATATGTCCCCTTATCTCCCTCGCAGATACGTACGCCGCAACACACGCTCTGCGGATTCTGGGCAATATCTTCGTGACCGCTGAATCCCACTGATCGTGCCGAGATTATCGAATGGGGATCGTGAAACGAAAAGGTATAAATGTTACATCATCCTAGAACTACAGGTACGCAACAATTAGCACTCCCTTTCCTCTTCAACTTAGACCCTGATTCCAGTGCTCTGACTCAGGCATCGGAGGGTCCCCCGGCTTAGCCAGGATCTCCATTGCTCACAGTTTTCGTGCAGGGAACCAGGTTCATTATTCGTCTGAGATATGGGAAAGGAGGAAGAAGGCTGACCGAATTTGGACCTCAACATTTTTGGCGCCGTCTGTGGGAATCAGATACAAAAAGTCAGGTTCCCGTTCTTAAAAACCTAAACCTATGGCTAGAGGAAAAAAGAAAGCGGTAGTGGTGGAACCGGAGCAGACCCGCTCCTCGTCGTCACTTCATGCGGAATCTGCACCGGGCCCTTCCCAGCGTTCTCGCAACCGTTCTAACAAATACCGCGCCTTGCAAGGAGAAGTACAAGCCTTACGCGATGAGGTGAAACGGATGAGACAGGAACGCGAGTCCCAGCAACAACCCGAGCGGAGAAGTCCGGAAGCCGTCGGGCCAGTCATTCAAGCCCATTCAGTGACGAGGCGTGGGACATCTCCGCACCGATCTACCCGAGCGCCGGTTTCGGCTCAAAACCCTCCCCTAGCACCAGCGCAAGCCCCTACCAGGAATGTGACGACACGGGCCCCGACAGACGTCCCATCCGCCTCGGCCCTGGCGCCGACGGACCTTCGTCACACCTTGGAAAGGAGAAGGGAAAGGAGAACGCCCGAACCGGAGAATGCTCGGAAAGTAGTGGCAGAAAACAGGGATCCCTGGGAGTCACGGTTTGCAGACCTGACTAACCAAGTCCAGATGTTGCGGAAGCAACAACAGCCGTCGTCAATACCGGCTGTTGTTCAAGCCATGATGGAAGAGACCGAGCCCCCGTTCAACTCAGAAATCATGAATGAGGTGATGCCCCAGAGATTTCGGATTCCTCCTGTCATCCAATATTCTGGGTCCGGCGACCCATCCGAGCACGTGGAAGCTTATCGTTCGTGGATGCAGATACAGACCGCGACCGATGCGATGATGTGCAGAGGATTCTCAATTACACTGGCGGGATCTGGTCGGAATTGGTATCGGCAACTCAAGCCTGGATCCATAAGTTCATTCGAAGAGCTGGCTCGGTCATTCCTTACCCAGTTCATAAGTGGTAAGAGAAGCCGAAAACCCAATACCCACCTGCTTACCATCAAACAAGGGCCGAAAGAGTCCCTGAAAGACTACATTGCTCGATTCAACGAGGAAGCACTACAGGTGGAAGACTACGACGACAAGATGGCTCTCGCCGCGCGGTGTGTAGCGGCCTGAGAGAAGGAAATTCGCCTTTTCTATAGGAAAGAATCCGGCGAGGACGCTAGCTGAGCTCAACGCTAGAGCCCAAAAGTATGTCCACGCCGAGGAGTTCTCGGCTACTCGCAAGAATACCCAAATAGCCGAGCTGAACGGGAAGGGAAAGAGGCCAAGGAACGAGGAACTCCAAGCTCCGAGGAAGAATTCGGATGATCATTCTTCTCGTGATCGCCGACCGAGCAGGAAGCCAGAAGGGAGATTCCGTTCTTACACACCTCTCAACACTAATGCCGAGCAAATCCTATTGGATATCCGAGGCGAGAAACTTCTTAATTGGCCAGTCTGTATGCGGGCAGACCCAGAACTTCGCGACAAGCGCAAATATTGCCGATTCCATCGAGATCATGGCCACAATACCGATGAGTGTGTAGATCTCAAAGACGAGATCGAATCCCTCATTCGAAAGGGGCACCTACGCCGGTACACCAAGCAGGGGAAGAATACTCGGAAGGAAGGGCAAACACAAGAACGCCCCAAAAATCCGTCCGAAGAACCTGCAGAAATCTGCACCATCTTCGGGGGCCCATCAGGCGGGGGAGATTCGAACAGGGCCCGAAAGGCTCACTCCCGGAGGAGCCCAGAACGGTATGTCAATCTTACTGAGCGGCCTAACAAAGAACCACGAGTCAGTCCCTGTAGCCTCACCTTCACAGAAGATGACGCTCGAGGGATCCAGCACCCACATGATGACGCCTTGGTGGTCACTATGACCATAGCCAATCATAAGGTGTATCGGATTCTCGTTGATACAGGAAGTTCAGCCGATGTGATTTACTCTGAGGCCTTCGGGAGGATGGGAATTCCACAGTCTCATCTCAGACCTGTGAAGACCCCCCTACACGGCTTCGCCGGAGAGAGAATAATCTCCGAGGGAGCCATTTCCCTCCCGGTGACTGCGGGAGAGGGACAACATCAAGTCACCCTGATGGTGGACTTCCTCGTGGTCAATGTACCGTCAGTACATAATGTGATTATGGGCAGACCATCCCTCAATGCAATGCAGGCGGTTGTGTCTACTTATCACCTGACGATGAAATTTCCCGCCGAAGGCGGGACGGGTTACCTCCGAGGCGATCAGCGCGAGGCTCGGAGATGTTACGCCATTGCGGTTCGAAAAGGATCTGTAAAGCAAACATTCACTATCAACCTGTTGGACCCGCGCGGACCTGTCGAGAATAAGCCAATAGAGGATTTGGAGAAGGTCCCACTTGATGAAACAGATCCTAGTAAGACGGTTCAGCTCGGAACATCACTCAGACCTGAACAACGCTCCGAGCTGCTAACTTTCCTGCGGCGACACAGGGATGTATTCGCCTGGTCACACGCGGATATGCCAGGAATCTCTCCAGATGTTCTGGTCCATCGGTTGAACGTGGACCCAGATCACAAACCGGTGAAGCAGAAGAGGAGACCATTTGATGCCGAGCGGTGTGAAGCTATCGCGGATGAAGTCTCGATCCTGTCGGGAGCCGGTTTCATAGAAGAAGTATATTATCCAGACTGGATTGCTAATGTTGTCTTGGTTAAGAAGGCTAATGGCAAGTGGAGAGTTTGCGTGGATTACTCAGACCTGAATAAAGCATGTCCAAAAGACAGCTTCCCATTGCCTCGGATCGATCAACTGGTAGACAGTACGGCGGGACACGAGCTGCTTTCCTTCCTGGATGCCTATTCTGGATACAACCAGATCGCAATGCATCCGCCAGATAGGCAGAAAACTGCCTTTGTCACAGACAGGGGGCTTTACTGTTACCGGGTCATGCCATTCGGCCTGAAAAACGCTGGGGCCACATATCAGAAGCTGGTCAATCAGATGTTCGCAAGACAGATCGGGCGTACGATGGAAGTTTACGTCGATGACATGTTGGTAAAAAGCATCAAGGCGTCCGATCACTTGGTGGACCTTGGAGAAACCTTCGCGGTTCTCCGGGAATACCAAATGAAGCTGAACCCGGCGAAATGCGCTTTCGGAGTTGGTTCGGGAAGATTCCTTAGATTCCAAGTCAGTCAGAGAGGTATCGAGGCCAATCCCGATAAGATCGAGGCACTCCTCAACATGAGTTCACCTCGGACTGTCAAGGAGATACAATGCCTCACTAGACGGGTAGCAGCGCTCGGACGCTTCATATCCCAAGCCACTGATAAATGCCTCCCCTTCTTCTGGCAATTGAAGGGTCATAAGAAGGCCGAGTGGACACCCGAATGTGAGCAAGCTTTCCAGCAGCTGAAAGAATATCTGGGCTCACCACCTCTGCTATCAAAACCTGAGGAAGGCGAGTCTTTGTTCCTATATCTTGCGGTCTCAGACTCAGCGATCAGCTCGGCCCTGATCAGGGAGGTGGAGAATAAACAGTATCCCGTATACTATGTGAGTAAAGCCATGGTACCAGCGGAGACAAGATACCCCGCTCTGGAAAAGCTTGCCCTCTGCCTGGTCATTTCAACTCGGAGGCTGCGTCCGTATTTCCAAGCACATTCGATCATCGTGTTAACCGACTCCCCCCTTAGGCAGATTCTCCAAAGACCAGAGGTTTCGGGTCGGTTGACCAAATGGGCGATCGAACTTGGAGAATTCGACATTACTTTCCGGCCGAGGACAGCGAAGAAAGGCCAAGCAGTGGCGGACTTCATCGCAGAATTCACTGTTCCGACTGAAGAGCAGATTGACAATGAGGGAAGAAGACTCCGCATGACCTCCCGATCAGCCCACAGGGCATTCCGGAAGTCGCATGGGTCCTCTATGTAGATGGATCGTCTAATTCAAAACGAGCTGGGGCAGGGATCGTCTTGATCGCCCCTGATTCTACAATCATCCAGTACGCCATCCGGCTCGGCTTTAAAGCCTCCAACAATGAAGCGGAATATGAGGCCCTGTTAGCCGGGCTCAGATTGGCTGCCAGCCTCGGGGTCCAATCTATACAAGTCCGATGTGATTCTCAGCTGGTCGTGAATCACATCTCCGCTGATTACGAAGCCAAAGAGAACAGAATGGTGGCTTACTTAGATGAAGCCAGAAAGTTGATCGAGAAATTTTGGAACTGTACGATCCACCAGATTCCGAGGACAGAGAATACGTGGGCGGACGCCTTGGCGAAGTTGGCATCGGCCGCGGAGGGAAACATTCCGCGGATCATCCCGGTGGAATTCATCGAACATCCCAGCATCGGTCAAACAGAGAAAAAAACAGTTAATCCGGTGGACAACACCCCGAGCTGGATAGATCCAATCTTCGGCTACCTCGAGTCAGGGGAGGTTCCCTCGGATAGGCAAGAAGCTAGACGTCTGCGAGTCCGAGCAGCAAGATATGTCATTTTGAACGGAACCCTGTATAAGAAAGGGTATTCTCAGCCGTATCTTCGGTGCCTCCGACCCGAGGAAGCAGAGTATGTCATCCGGGAGATTCATGAGGGGATCTGCGGGAATCATTCTGGTGGTCGAGCCCTGACTCTAAAGGTGCTCCGGCAAGGATACTTCTGGCCAACCCTCAAGGAAGATGCCAGGAAGTATGTCAGGAGATGCGACAAATGCCAACGTTTCGCGGCCGTGCCCAGACAACCGGCTGAGGAAATGACTCCCATGAGCGGCCCGTGGCCCTTCGCCCAATGGGGAATCGACATCATCGGCCCACTGCCAACTGGAAAAGGGCAAGTCAAATTTGCCATCGTCGCTGTCGATTACTTCACAAAGTGGGCTGAGGCCGAGGCCGTCGCAAAGATAACCGAACAGAAGGTTATCGACTTTGTCCGGAAGAACATAGTCTGCAGATTTGGAGTTCCGAATACAATTGTTTCAGACAATGGGCGGCAGTTCGACAATGACAGTTTCAGAAGTATGTGTCGAGGGCTCGGTATCAGGAACGCTTACGCATCTCCTCGGCACCCGCAATCCAATGGGCAGGTGGAGGCGGTTAACAAGGTCATTAAGCATCACCTTAAGAAGAAACTGGAAACGGCGAAAGGCAACTGGCCGGAAGAACTTCCATTCGTCCTCTGGGCGTACAGAACCACAGCTCAATCTTCCACGGGAGAAACCCCATTCTCTCTTTCTTACGGGAAGGAGGCAATAGTGCCTGTCGAAATCGGCCTCCCCACGGCTCGAGTGGAAAATTATAGTGAAAATCAAAACGCCGAGCAAATTGCTGCCAATCTGGATCTTCTTGAAGAAATGTGGGAAGTCTCGAAACTCCGCGTCGCTGCTCGGCATCAACAAGTGGCCAAATTCTACAATTCTAGAGTGAAGGTTCGACGATTCCGACCAGGAGACCTGGTTCTCTGACGAGTTTTTCAAAACACCGCCGAGCCGGGAACCGGAGCACTCGGACCTAATTGGGAAGGGCCATACCAAGTGGTCCGATCAGTTAAACCCGGGTCTTATCACTTGAAGGATCTCAAAGGCCGTCAACTACCTCACCCATGGAATGCTGAGCATTTGAAAGTTTATTACCCTTGATTACGCACTCCGAACAGCTAACTGGCCTTGGAAGTCCGTCCGATAAATGTACGCCCCCGAGCAACGAGCCTTTAAGGCCATAAATAAAATTATATCTAACCGGCTCAGTTTGATCGTCAACAAAAATCAACCGGACCAATTTCTACAAAGGCACCTCCTCTTAACCGAGGAGCAAAAGCCACGAGGCGATCCGACTCCCTAGTAAGGAAGTCGGACCAATTTCTACAAAGGCACCTCCTCTTAACCGAGGAGCAAAAGCCACGAGGCGATCCGACTCCCTAGTAAGGAAGTCGGACCAATTTCTACAAAGGCACCTCCTCTTAACCGAGGAGCAAAAGCCACGAGGTGATCCGATTCTCTGGTAAGAAAGTCGGATCCATTTCTACAGAGGCTTCCCCTCGTAACTCGGAGGATAAGGCCAATGGGTAACCGAACTCCCCTGTAGGGGAGTGGGCCCCACTTACACGGGATGCTTTACCCGGTTCGACTACATAATCAAGAAAGCAAGTACGTCATGCATACTGAAGTAATCTAAAATTAAGTTCCATTATATATTCCAAATGTGATGGACAGAGTAAAAAAAAAGAGGGAATACAAATGAATGAGCCGGAGTCTTCAGGAGGTCGGAGGAGCTTGCGAATCGGGGGCTTGATCAGGGGCTTGGTCTTGGTTGGTCGCCTCAGCAGCGGTATCTGCAGGATCCTCGGGAAGGAGGGGATCGAGGTCAAGGTCCGGATATAATTTCTGAACCTCAACTAGACACTCGTCATAGCCGCGATTATAAAATTTGGCGGCCTCGTCATCCCTCTCCTTCGAGGTCTTGTACGCCTCTATCGCCTCGGCGACTGCCGTTGCCAAGGAAGCTTCAGCCTCGGCTTTTTGAGCCTCCAGAGCCGAAGCAATGGCCCTGCTTTTCTCTTCTGCGGCCTCGGCTTTGGTCTTCACCAGTTCCTCGCTTAGTCGGGCCGTCTCTCCAGCTAGGGTGTCAGCGTGAGCCCTGGCACGATCCAGCTCGGCTACCGCTGCATCACGTCGCGCTTCGAGGTCCTTCGCAACCCCTTGAAGCTGGAGCAGCTCAGACTTACTACCTTCAAGTTGATGGCAGAGATTGCTCCGCTCCAACTGAAAGATCGAAGCCCTGTCCCTTAGTACCCCCGCCTCTGCCCTGAGTTTCTCGGTCTCCGATCGGAGAGTTCCCACCTCGCTCCTGAGGGTTTCGATTTCGGCGTCAACTTTTCGACGCTCCCGGACTCTCTCCCAGCATAAGATAATCCTCGGAACGGACTGATCCAAAGCAACAAAGTGAGATAATAATATGAAAATATCCACAACTTCAAGGGAAAAGTCGGAATGTACCTGGTAGAAGACTCCAGCCAAGTCTTCCAGGAAACAGTCGTCCGGCTTATCAAGGAGGCGCGAAATGGATTCCTCCGGAACATGCTTCGCCGCCCAGTCCGTCAAGCAAGACATGTGATATCCCGGTTTGAATCTTCCTCCGCTCGTGCCAACTTGAGCCGAGCCGGCCGCCTCCTCGGCTCCTGTTCGACTACCAGCCGAGGGTTGAGCCTCACCCTCGGCATCACGTACTGTCTCCCCCTCATTACCCGGATGGGTAATCATGGCATCAGCCATCCGAACGGCCTCCTCTCTCTCAGAAGATGACGCAACAGCTATTAGTGAAGGATTGGGCTGAGCTCCCTCAGCGAGGGGGGGAGCGGTGGTCGGAGGGGGAGTTACCCCTGTTGCTGGGGCAGCGGTAAGATTACGGTCGCCCAGGGGCGCGACCATGTCGACACCCACCAGGGGCACCGAGGCTGCGCCCGGTAGTATTGGAATTGGAGATACAATTGCAGATGCAATCGATCCCCTAACCGCCGCACCTGGCAGTATTGGAATTGGGGACACTATTGCAGATGCAGACGGTCCCCTAGCCGAAGGCACAGTGGCAGGTGCGGCGGCGGGAAATGGAGCTGTATCCCGAACTGAGATGTTCGGGATAGCAGGGGGAAGTGCCGTCCCCCGAGGAGCGACTTCTGAGGCAGAAGGATGAACTCCTTGAACAATCTTCTTCCTCCGAACTATTTTAGTCGGAGGTTCAGCTTTCAGCATCTCTTCCGCGGTCAGTGCAGCTTTCCTCCTCCGAGAACCAGATGCCTCGGCCATACCTGTGTAAGAGAATAAGTAAGCATTACCTCCGACTAACGAAAGTACACTAGGTGAAAAGCAAGCATACTCACTGAGTGAAGTGGGGAGTGGCCTCGTCTTACAGAGCCTTGACCGGTGTAGGTTAACAGCCGTAACCAAGCTCGACCAGCTGCGACGCTCCTCCGAGTATGTCCTCGCCTTGGCTATCTGGTTCCTTTGGTCTGAGGTAACGAAGGGTACGCCCCTCGCGAAAACTGCAAAACCAAAAGATTCTTTCCTAAGTATAGCTGAAGCGAAAATCAACAAGTAAAAGAAATTTCGGTCCGACCTGGCGTTGTAAACCGGGTGATAACCCGAGACGACAGGGCCCCTATCTCCGTTGCCGGCCCCTCCCACTCGCCCGCGGCCCAAAACCACTTGTTCTTCCAGTCCTTGTTCGAGGACGGAAGACCCAAGACGAGCCCCGACCCCTTGCTACCTCTGGTCGCGAAGTAATACCATGGCTCCCTGCCTTCGTGCTTGACCAAGTACAGGTTCATCAGCTCGGTGGGTGTTAACTCCGAGTTCCCGACTTGGTGCCAGATGATGTAGGCAGAAACCAGCACCCTCCAAGCATTAGGCGTGAGTTGTCCTGGCGCGAGCCCTAGGTAGGTGGTCAGGGCTCGGATGAAGGGGTGCATCGGGAGGCGGAGTCCACATTGTAGTCCGCATAGAAAAATGGCTATCTCCCCGACCGCGGAGCGCCAGCAGCATCAGTAGGCTCGGGCGCCCTGATCCGAACGAAGAGTGGTATATCAAACTCCGTGCGGATCCATTCCATCTGAGACTCCGTTATCACAGAGCCCCCTGGAACCAACTCCGAAGCCCGCCCACCAGGAGGCATTTCTGGGACATCGACGATCGCTGCTCTGGGAGCCCATGTTGTCCCTTTTCTGCTGGCCTTCTTACTGGCCTGTCGAGTTCTAGTGCCCGCCACTGTCTGCTTCTGGGGCCGAGGATACAAAGGTACGGCCTCGAAAGAGCCCTCAGCGGTTTTCCCTCCATTATTGGAACTTCTCGATTCGGAGTCATCGTTGTACCCCCTAACAGTTTCCATATCTGAAGACATTTTGAAATAATGGCGCTGAGAATCGAACTCACCCGATAATCACCGGAGATCACTGCAGTAAATGTAAAAAATCGGGTCGGGGATCGTCTCTGCCGAAAATCGCTTTCACCGGAAATCGCCTTCTCCGATAAACAACTCGAGCGCAAATGACTGAATGAAGGTCATGGATGGGTCTTTTATAGACAGCAGAGCTCCGGCATTTAAAGGCCTGCAGTAATGGCTGCAGCGGAATCATTGTGCGCCGACTCCGAGTCCGACGTGGCTTCATGTCATTGATCCAAGACCTATCAAAAGCAACGCCATCCGCCTCGATTGTCGCACCTGGGACGGTCGAAACGGGCCTGGGCGCAGAAAAGCGTGCTCGACACGACACTCCGAGTACACGTGGCGACCGTTCACAGGATAGTGACGATTCGAAATCCCAACCGTCGCTACGTGTCCGCTCATGGTTAACTCACAGTCGCTAAATCCCGAGGACGTGATGTTTCACGCGAGAATCATAAATGCGTTAGAGAGTCGAGGCGACTGATCTTCTCACTAATTACTCTCCGAGCTCATGACTGACCTCAGAGAGTGGGGGCTTCATGTTATTGGAAGATCCGAGCCGGCTGCAGTCGGAGGATTACAATCCGCTAGTCGGAGGACTATGATCCGTTAGTCAGTTCGGAGAGTCCGAGCCCCAGTATAATACGAGGGAGGCAAGATAGGTGGAGCTCCCATCGCTGTTTTCCCAGAGGCGGTCGTCGATCAACTCCGAGCAGATATCCGTCGTAAGGTCGGGAATAAATAACTACGTCACTCGCGAATGATTAGTAGTCTGGGGCAATGTTGTTATTTCGGTTCGACCGAGCCGAGGCATTCCCGAGAAGTAAAAGTTCCACGCTCTAAGTGGAAAAGTTGCCGTATAGGGATATGTCCCCTTATCTCGCTCGCAGATACGTACGCTGCAACACACGCTCTGCGGATTCTGGGCAATATCTTCGTGACCCGCTGAATCCCACTGATCGTGCCGAGATTATCGAATGGGGATCGTGAAACGAAAAGGTATAAATGTTACATCATCCTAGAACTACAGGTACGCAACAATTAGCACTCCCTTTCCTCTTCAACTTAGACCCTGATTCCAGTGCTCTGACTCAGGCATCGGAGGGTCCCCCGGCTTAGCCAGGATCTCCATTGCTCACAGTTTTCGTGCAGGGAACCAGGTTCATTATTCGTCTGAGATACGGGAAAGGAGGAAGAAGGCTGACCGAATTTGGACCTCAACATATACTGTATTATATAATTTTTATTACTTAATGTATATTATTTTTGAAACTAATGGACGGGCCAGATTCCACTTAAGATTTCCATGGGCCGCGCAGACCACCAATCGCACACGACATTGGCGTGTATAGCCCACCTAAGTTGTGAATGTACCCCATTCTTTAGGTCAGACCCTAAGTCTGGCTGACGAAACTAATGAACGGTGTAGATCTGTCAAAAGCATCATGGTGGACCCCACCCTGAGTGGTGCATGTACACAGCGGGTGTACACCCACGCTGCAATGGTCCAAGAGACCTAGTCAAATCGGGTCTGATCGTAATACACAAATGAGGAATGAAATTCGAATTCCACTCCCGCCGAAACAGACGAACGGACAGGGTCCAGTCTCGACGAGTCTTGGCCCACCATTAAGGGTCCTTTGGCTGATCCAAACCGTTCATAATATCTAGGACGTCGGTCTAACCAATCCCTGCCAAGTTTCAGCCGTTGGATTGCACACACGTGCACACAATCTCAGCCACAAATCTGGCTACAAAGCACACTCATTTCTGAAAACAAAAAATATTTCCATGCTGCCAGGTTGGCGATCCTTGTGAGGATCTTCCTCCAATTAGAGCCTTTGTTTCAGATGAATCTAAACCGTCCAATCACTGTTCATGCGGAATGGGGTTTTCCATTGGAAAATCGACGCCCAAAACCATGTTCCATTAGCAGTTTTTTTAGAAACCAGGGACCTAGGTCGAATCCTAACGGTCCATCGTCCATCCAACGGCACTGGAGAGCTAGTTCTAAACATAAAACAAGGAAGAAACCATGCAGCTGTGCCTTCCTTTCTTCTCCTTGCACCTACATGAGAAAATCGAGCTTGACGCTCTTTCCTTCCAACCCATTGAGAAAGCTTCACTGGAGCTTCGGTTCAAAGCTTTCCTAAGCTCCTATGGACTAAGTTGAAGTGCCCAAAATAAACAAAATGGAGAAAACCCCCCTATAGTAAGACCTGTCATTAACGCCTGGTCTTCTTCCTCGTTGGAGAACAGTCAGGCGAACCGCGGGTTCTAGCTTCGTCTCGTCCACCATGCAAGCCATCTGGTAACAGGAAGAAAGAGAAGGAAAAGAAGAAGAAAATAGAGAAAAAAAATGGAAAGAGAAAGAAAGAAAGAGGGGAGAAGACGCTGCACTCCCGCCCGCTGCCGCACCAGCTCGAGTCAGGTGGACTCATTCCAGACACCGTTTAGGCCAGCGGAGGAAGAGGAAGAAAGAGAAGAAGGAAAAGAGAAAGGAAGAAAGTGAGGAAGAAAAGAAAGAAGGGAGAAAGAGAGAAACAGGGAAGAAAGGGCAGAGAGGGAGTGGGGCTGTTGCCTAGTCGAAGCCGAGTTGACACGGCTAGATCCGAGTCAGGCGAGTCGAGTTTGGTTTGGGTCTATCCGGACGTTGCCGGACATTCCAGCATTAAAAAAAAAAGAGAGAGAAGGGAGGAAGAAAGGAGAAGGAAGGAAGGAGAAAGAGAGAGAGAGAAGAGAGAGAAAGAGCGAGAGAGAGAGAGGAGAGAGAGAGAGAGAGAGAGAGAGAGAGAGAGAGAGAGAGAGAGAGAGAGAGAGAGAGAGAGAGAGAGAGAGAGAGAGAGAGAGCATAAGGGGTTGATGCCGCTGTCACTGTTCTGTGGGGGCACCGAGTTGGGCCGACTTAGCAACCGAGTCTGGGTGGTATCTGCCTTAGTTCAGCCCGTCCGAGATCAGGGCTGAGTTGGGTCAAGTGAGTCACATTACAAATTTTAAAACTCGGAGCCCCTAAATTAGATCTTCCTTATTCAAATTGATTTAAAATCAAGGTAAGTCGATCTCTTATTTATTTTACTGAAACGATATTTAAAGCTTGATCTAGGCTAATTAACATTACTATCTGATTTTAAATTAAGAAATTGCCAATTTTCCTCATTAAGTCACACTTGAGTGAGTTAAACTGATTCGGATTGAGTTCGACTAAATGCTAGTTGACAAGACTTGATCTTGAGGTGGCGTTGCTAGCAGCTTTGTAGTGAACCCACGCTCTGAGGTGAGGACTCACCCTTTGAGCTTCCCACTTGATTTCATCAATCTAGATATAGATGATGGCATGATTCCCTTAGCTGAGTTACTTACTTTACTATTAAATATGCTAACTTGTTGTATAGTTAATTCATGTGTTGGACGATAAGTGTTTCTTTTAAATTATAACATGCATGAATGGTTCGATGATAACATGCTATCCTTTATTGTATATGTATTAATTTATTTATATGCTACCACTTGTGCTTGAATGATGAATTGAATGGAACTTACCTTGGACTTATGATCCTGCGGTCCACATTTGCCTTACACGGCTTGAATCGCACATTTGCCCTTGTGGCTTAGATGGGTCATTGGTGCCCTTTGTGGCTTATTGGTTATATTTACACATCTTGTTGTTTCCTAGCCATCTTGCGGTGTTTAGTAGTACCATAATTTTTGGGTGGAGCTAAAGTTCGTTTATCAATTTTCTAGTCATCTTGCGGTGTTCACGTACGATATGATTTTCGGGTGGTCTAGAGTTTGTATGTTGATTGTCTCTTCATCTTGTGGAGTTTAGTCATACCATGATTTTCGGGTGGAGCTGAAGTTTGCTTATCGATTTTCTAGCCATCTTGCAAAGTTCACGTACGACATGATTCCCGGGTGAAGTGGGGGCTTCAAGAGTGATTTTCTATTTGACTTGCGAATTTCACTTCTACCATGATTTTTGGGTGGAACTGAAGTTCGCTTATCGATTTTCTAGCCATCTTGCGGAGTTTACGTACAATGTGATTTCAGGCGCAATAGAAAATCGTATGTTTGAATGTTTGGTTATCTGGACATGTTTTCTTGCATTGTGACTGCCATTATATTTTGTTTATGATAAAATTCTGTTGATTGGTCTGATTTTCTTAAATATGAGTATGACTATGAAATGCCCTATTTAGTGTATCTAATTTCATGACTTGTAATCTATATTGAATTATGAATGATGAGTACATAATTTTAGAGGGTGCTCCTCACTGCGATAGCCATTGACGCTATCCAACTGTAACAGTTGATGCATGTATAGAGTGAGCCGATGCTATTCACTAGGTTGCTGGAGTAGATCGAGTAGCTAGGGAGCTAGGCGGGGTCCCGAAGGCCCATATTGAGCTCCACCACTAGTTGACAGATTTCTGTTTCTGCTTATATGAATTTCGTTATTTGGGATTGTATAAGTCCTATATGGGCATCACATTTAGAAATTTGGTGATGATCAGAATGTTTTTATTTAATGCATAGTTTATTCTAGATTCGTTGCTGGTAACTCTGATTAATGATAAACGGTTCAAATTTACACTGGAATCTATAGGCTAACACTCGGGTTTTTGGGAAACGGGTAATATACTTGGGTCTTGAAAACATGAGGCGTTACAGGTGGGCCCCACACGTCCGCTGAAATGGATGGACGGTTATGGATATAACCATACCTCATGGTGGGACTACAAAACTTGCTGTGTCAATAGAGCAGCTCGCTGCTGCGTGGGACCCTCCGTTCCTGTTGGATGGACGGTGTGGGTGCACTACACGCACATCATGGTGGGTCCACGCACATGTGGCCCACTAAAGTTTGGATCAAACTGATATTGATGTTTTCCTTCATACAATCCAGCAGTGTTGCTGCTGGACATTCCATGGTTGGACGGTCTGGATGTATTTCATCCACCAAGTGGAGCCCATGTACACGTGGCCCACCAGCCTATACATCATCATCACCATCAAAATAAGAAGAAGAGAGAAAGAGGGAGAGAAAGAGAGAGAGAATGGCCAATGAAGGAGGGACTCTACCACTATGAGTCCCTCACAAGATCTACACCATACAATCATATTCATGGCCCATCATCATATAAAAAAAATTCGAGGTAGGGATACCATCCCCACCATGCAAATGAAAGGTCTAGATGACCCTTAGAAGGCATGGATTCAAAAAGAAAACATCATGATGGGGTCCATGGAGAATGGACCCATCATGGATCATGCATGCATCAAGGATGGGCCATCGGCCACATCCAAAGGGTCAAATAGGAACCCCACCATTGATTGGTGGGTCCTACATGATCCTATGCAAGAAAATCAATGAAGGAATGAAGATCTACCCTAAATATGGCACCCACCTTCAAATCTTGGACTTCTACTACCACCAATGGCTTCCAGTGCTCCAAGGAGGTTGATTTAATGGTCGAGATGAGGTTTGGAAGGTTGGATATGGGGGGATTAGGGATCTTGAGGTTGCTGGATTTTTAGGGAGCTTGGGACGGTTGGAGGTTGCTAATGGAGGAAATGAAGAAGGAGAAAGAGAGAGGGAGAGATAAGAGAGAGAGAGGTAATGATGATGGCTAGCCTCTTTCTCTCCTATCTAGCAATCATGAGGTGTAAGAGGGGTGTAAGGCATGCACTCATGAGGAAGAAAAAAATAATTATGGGCTAGGGACTAGGGTGGCTAGGTGTAGGGGTGATGTCACCCTCATAATGACTTAGGGAAATGTGTCATGGGATAGCTGGGTCCCACAACATGCGGTCCACGGCCATGATCATGTGCGACCCATATCTCATGATCTAAAAGTCGGATCGGCGCATGAGACGTGACATCGGAATCGCGACGACGGTGCGGTCGTAATGGCGCAGGTCTCGGGTTTACAGGATCGGACTCGGGGTCGAGCGCAAATAAAATCAAAAGGTCGTGGGTCGCCGGAATTGGACTGGGAGGACTGCGGGATCCTACGGAATGGAATGATCACTAGGACATGGGCCTGACACCTATTTTGTCAATCACGTGAGTCCATGTGTCATGTAGTCGGTTAAGCCCTTGGAAGTTGAAGATCAAAGACACAAGAGGAAATTGAGCACCAAGAAGTGATGAACATGTAAATGAGTTAACTTGGTGACACTAACCTTAGACCCAAAATAATATTAGCCTCTAGATGATCCTAACCTTTATAGGTAAACCTTGATTAATCATCACATAGCCTTAGGAGTAAAATTGGAATATGGTAAGCCATGCTATAAGATGTGCTAAGCTGCTACAAAACACATTGCTAAAACAACAGTTTTTGAGTGGTCCTCGATCCCATCGACAACTTGTTAATGGGTCTCGATGGAATCGAAGACTATCTCGATGTGATCAAAGAAATAGTCTAACAACCTAACAAAAATATTCCTGGATTTTCTCGATGGGATTGAAAGGCAATTCGATCCAATCGAAGGACTTTCAATCCCATCGAAGGGCCTTCCAATCCTATCGACAGAGTCATTAGATAGTTATAAAAAACTTTTTCCTATAAAACGGGCATTCGGTTCTTAAGCGAAATGATGATTTTTGAGTGAATTAGAAGCCTTAATGTATCTCCCAACACTTATAGACTCTCACCCAAAAGGATCTAAGATATCTTACATGTAATTAATTACCCTTATGAGCAGTCTAAGCTCCTTATGAAGATGATCTTATCTTCTTATTTTCTTTAGAGGATAGACACCGATCTAATAATAAATCCTTTATCTTTTAACTTCTAGAGTGCCCATGTAGGTGAATCTTCATTTGAAAACCAACTAAGTTTTTAGTTGTAAAAGATTCAACCAAACCCCTCCCATCACCTTGGTAGCCTCATTAGAGCATCAAGTGAAAGATAGCAGATTCAAGGAAGTGGAAGAAGATCGACTTCGAAGACTGGGGTAACACAAGGGGAGATATTTGAAGCACGAGAGAGCATTCACTACAAGAAATATGGTTTTTACCTACGAAACTTTTACCTACGAAATTCTTTTTCGTAGGTAAAGATGACTTTTACCGACGCAAATACATTTCGTAGGTAAAAGCCTACTTTTACCAACGAAAGTTAATTTCGTAGGTAAAAGGCATTTTTACCTACGAAAATTTTCGTAGGCAAAAGGTCCCTTGATCTTTTTCCACCGAAAACCCAACTTTTACCTACAAAACGATATTTCGTAGGTAAACCACATATTCACCTACGAAAATATTCGTAGCTAAATGGTGTTTTGAATTTTTCACCCCACCGCCGAATCAAAAACGTGTTTTGAATCTACTTCTACCTACGAAATGAAATTTCGTAGCTAAAATCCCTCTTTACCTACGAATATATTCGTAGCTAAAGGGTGTTTTTAATTTTAAAAGAGCAAAAAATGGAAAGCTTTACTATTACCTACGAACTATAATTTCGTAGCGAAAAGTCATATATACAACGCTTTGATTTTACTTTTACCTACAAAAGAAAATTTCGTAGCTAAAAGGTCATTTGAAATTTTCACCTTCCCACCGCAAAAAGCCGAAAACGTGTCTTGAATCTACTTTTACCAACGAAATCAAATTTCGTAGGTAAAAGCCATTTTAACTAAAACCTCAGTTCCACCTATGGATGAAAATATTCGTAGCGACTCTTACACTTTTACAAAGGATAAATAAATCAAAAACTTTACATTTGCCTACGAAATACGATTTCGTAGGCAAAACCCTATCTTTGCCTACGAAAGATTCGTAGCTAAAGGGTCTGTTACATCCCCTCCCCCCCCCCCCCCGCCTTCCACAAATCAAATTCACAAAACTTTTCATTTACCTACGAAATTGAAATTCGTAGGTAAAACTAACCTTTGGCTACGAAAATATTCATAGCCAAAGGGTCTCTCAACATCTCGCACTCACCTTTGGCTACGAAAATATTCGTAGCTAAAGGGTCTTAAAAATCTGCGCGGCAAGCCTTTTACCCTTTACGCTTTTTGGCGCGTGTTGGAAAGTGTTGGCGGTAAGACTTTTGCCGACGAAAATTTCGTCGGGAAAAGTTTTTCCTAGATATTTTTTTCATTTTTCCTATTACCTAAATGTGTGCATTATATATATATTTATATATATATATATATATATATATATATATATATATATATATATAAAATTAAAAGGTAGTATTTAATCAATTTGTAATATCACATGAAAAAGAATATTTAAAAGTTACAAAATTTTATATATGTTTAAATAATATTTTGAGAACAAAATAATCCTTTTGAAATTTGATTTCGCTATTTAAGAGCAAAATAATCCTTTTGAAATTTGAGAACCAAATTTTGAGAAAAAATTAAAATATGAAAAGTTTTTTGAGATTTTGCAAATAAAAACTCAAAGTTTGTTTTTAAAATATTTTTGAAATATTTTATAATAAAATGCTATTTATTTAATAGAGTAAAAAAAATATATACCTTTAAAAAAAATGTTAAATTTATTTGTGAAAAATAAAATTACTAAATTATTAAGCACACCCACTAATTGAATCTTTAATCGTTTTTGGACAATTTAATCAGTTTAAATTGAAGAGGAAATAATTTCAGATGTTTAAATCAAATTTCATTGAAATTGTTGATCAATCTTGTATGCCCAATATCTTTCTCATATGTAGCTTGATTGAGGCGAGTAACTTGTCAAATTGAGAGTATTAATCAGTAAAATAGATCAGTGAATGAATCAGACATGTAAAATGGGCCAAATATTATGGTTAAAATTGTGACCCAACTTACTGACCTCGTGAGAACCTAATAATTGATGTTAGTAAGTTTTGTGGGCCTCATCATGATGTTTGTCGAACATCAACACCGTGGAATTGATGTGTCCCCTTTAGGTTATGAGATATCTCAAAAATCATCGGTAAATGAAAGTCAAGTGGGCCATATCATTTAAAATTATGTGAAGACATCCTAAAAAATATGGTGGGCCCCTATAAATTTATTTGTGACTTTATTAACAGATTGGATGGAAAATAAATGTTATGGTGGGCCCCTATAAACTTTTTAATGGTGAAAATCCTTATCCTTGCTGCTATTTTTATCGAGGTCAAACCTTTGTATATGATTCGTTTTTGGTGTAATAGTCTAAAATGATCTCAAAAGATAACTAGCTTGATTAGGTGGATCCAACCGTCATGTGGCCCGCCATTTTAATCTAGAGGTTTTTGGGTGGTTGTCCATTGCCTTCCATGCAGCGGACCAACCGATGAATGGGTAGACCTGATTTTTTGGTGCATTCGGTAATCATGGTGGGGCTCACATGATGAGTGTGCTTCCTGGGTATCAAATCCAAGCCGTCCTTCGGTGGGTCTATTATGTAAATTTTGATATCTGAAATTGACAGTTGGGCCAGTCATCTTTTCTAGTGGGCCATAGGGTTGGAAGCAATGGACATCTTAATTTTGGCCAGATAGTCTAAATGGTAGAACCCTTTTGATGAACCCTAGTTCGCTGAAATAGGACTGTTTTCAAAAAAACAAGAGCAGGTTTTTGTCATGTATAAAAACTAAGCTACATAATCTGATCATTGTTAAGGAAATCCAACCGAAGGTATTGAAATGAAAAATATGTAAAATAATTAAGTATGTTAATGAAAAACATTTTTAAAAAATGTACCAGAATGCAAACTTAAAAAAATAAAAATAAAAATAATTAAAAAAAAAAACACCCTTAAATATTAAACAGTTTTAGGACCCCAAAACAGACCCTCCCCATGGAACGAATTTCATCAATTTTGCACTAGGCTGTATCTTCCACAGAAGTTGTTCAATTGTTATTTGATTGCCTATAAATGTTACTCAACTGCCTGCCTGAGGACCACCGTCTTGTTTGCATCCCATCCAACCCACTCATCATGTAAGCCCCACCATGATTACCGAATGCGCCCAAAAATCAGGTTTACCCATTCATCAGTTGGTCCGATGCATGGAAGGCAATGGACAACCACCCAAAAACCTCTAAATTAAAATGGCGGGCCACATGATTCATTATGGTGGGCCATTCAAACCATCAATATTCTGGTCTAGAGCATCCAGAAAATTGATATTATGATCAAGACAATCCAAACCATCGATTTTATGATCTAATTGTAATCTGTGGATATTATGATCGAGACCATACAAACTATTGATATTATGATACAGTCCATCCAAAACATTTATATTATGACCTGTACCATTCATACAGTCTATTTTATAATCTATGTCATTCAAACTGTCAATATTATCGCCTGTACCACCCAAAACATCTATATTATAGCCTATACCATTCATCCAAGCTGATTTTCGTTTTTTCCCTTCATCTTGCCCTGTATGACCTAATCAACATATTGGATGTCAAATAAACAATATAGCAAGCCTTATAAGGATTTTAATGATGGATATCCAATTACTATTGATTTCATGTGGTGTGGTGCACCTGAGATTTTTGTGGTGGGGTCCACGACTGATTTTTATCTACCGTATTCTTTGGCTCATGACGTAAAATGATATCTCAAAATGGATGGACGGTGTGGATATAACAAATACATCATAGTGGGGCCCACAAAACTTGGTGGATGTTGGTCGGTGCTCTATGGGTCCCACCATGATGTATGTGTTTCATCCATATCATCCATTCATTTTGACAAATCATATTAGGGCTTGACGCCAAAAATGAGAGGGATATAAATCTCAGGTGGACCACACCACATGAAAACCATAGTGATTGGATATCCACCATTAAAATTCTCCCAAGGTCCACTGTACTTTCTATTTGACATCCAATCTGTTGATTAGGTCATACAGGCCCAGATGAAGGGAAAAAAAAAATAGATTGATCCAAAACTTTATATGGCCCCAAAAGGTTTTTAATGGTCGACGCTCATTCAACACTGTTTCCTATAATGTGGTCCAGTTGAGATTGGGATATACCTCATTTTTTGTCTCATACCATAAAATGATATGGAAAAATAGATGGACGGCAGGGATGAAACACATACATCATGGTGGGGCCCACAGAGCACCGACCACGTGCCACACGTGGCCCGCTTGTGAGAGAGACTTAGTCTCTCTCGCTCTCTGTCTCTTTTACTCTCTCTCGCGCCATCTCTCACTCTCACTCTCTGTCTCTCTCACTCTCTCTCGCGCCCTCTCTCGCTCTGGCACGCTGTCTCTCTCTCTCCACCGCGCTCTCTCTCTCTCTCTCACTCTCTCTCCAGCGCCGTCTCTCACGCTCGCTCTCTGTCTCTCTCACTCTCTCTCGCGCCCTCTCTCACTCTCGCTCTCTGTCTCTCTCGGTGGCCTCTCTCTCTCCACCGCGCCCTCTCTCCACCACCCTCTCTAAAGCTCGGTTGACAGGTATCTCTCTCTCTCTCTCTCAATCTCAATACCGATTGAAACGATTTAGGGATTTGGGGATTTAGGGATTTAGGGATTTGGGGATTTAGGGATTTAGGGATTTAGAAATTTTTGCCCATGAATCAGGTGGATCCATCACTCAGGTGGGCCACGCGAGAAGGAACAGTTGGGAGGGGGACGCCCACCGTTGATTTGCGTTGGGCCCCACCCAAGTTTCGGAAATATAGGGTCATTGATTTTTTGATGTAAAGCTGTGATTTTCATTGAATTTTGGTAGTCTGTGGGAAGCATTCGGGGTTTTTTTATTAGTTAGTTTGATTTCTATTGTGCTTTTGTTGAATGATGATATTTTTCCTTTATTATTATTTTTTTTGTTTGAATTTCTATTTATTCTGCAGATTTTTTTTTCCTAATGTAGAGAAGAATCTTGATAGTTTAATGAAATGCAGTACACGTTGTTGAGTAGTTGAAGAAATACAGGCCCTTTAAATCAGTCTTGATGATGCTGAGAAGGAAATGCAGTACACGTTTGTTTTTGGGTCCTTTGTCAGGAGATTTGAAATGGGTGTTGTTGCTTTTGTTGGTTCTGAGAAGGAAATTGGAAGAAATGTGATAATTCTCTTTGTTTGTTTGTTGTGATATTTTCTGATGAGATGGGTAGTGGGTCTTGTTTGCTTGTTGGTTTGAGTCTTGTTTCCTAATTAGTTATGATCCTTTTTTTTTTTTTTTGGGATAGATTGGTTCCCCTACAGCTTTTGTAGATGAGAATTTCCTGCAACTAGACTTGTGTCGTGTCCTACTTGGTGTTTGTATGGCATGCAACCTGTCCAGTAGGGTCGCCCCATCATGAAAATGGGATTCCTTGAAAATCAGGCTGATCCAGCATCAGGTCTGCAGCACCATGGAAGACAACAGGCCACCACACACAAAAAAAAGAAGAAGGAAATCCAGATTCATGTGGCAGCCCACCCAATGATTGGATCGGCCTGAATTTTAGGGCATCTCATTTTCATGGTGGGACGACCCTGCTGGATGTATTGGATGGGATGGACACATCATGGTAGGCCCTGTGTGCAGCTAGTTGTATGAAAGTTTGTTTTTGGGATAGGGAGAGGAAGTTAGGAAGCCGAGAATATGATTAGGCTGCATTTGGAATCACTATTTTGGGTTAACATCCGAAGATTCCAAACTAAGCCTAAACTAGTTGTTACAACTCAATTCTAAATATCATCATTCAACAAAATATCAGTTCACCCTTTACAGAATCCTCTGCAATTGTACAGTTGATGATTAACTCTAAACAAATCATAGTCTGTTGATCATAATACCTTGGACGCTTTTAAAAAGAAAATCACTTAATCATCAGGTTCCAAACTTCCAACTCAATTAAAATAAATGATTGATTCATGATTTTAAAAACTGCATACTTTGGAACTCAATTTTTTGGAAATTGTGGAAGTCATCCAGGGCAAGTAAAGTCATTGATTTGGTGGGCCACCACGTGCACATGTAAAGTAAGAAAATTGGCTTATGTTTCAAAGATCGAGTTTTATTTGGATGGCAACTAAGAAGCATTCCAAATCATTTATGGAGGCCTACAGTTCAGATTTACCAATTGCTATCAAACATTTTAAAAATAGACGTGCGTGATTCCTGATCAATGAGGCTACGGTCACAAAAGGGGAAGCTTATTTATAATTCTTCAAAGAGGGTCGATCCAACAATATTAAAAATAGGATACTCACTTAAATAGAGAATTTCTTGGATGGTTGTTCATGGTTTTCTATGATGTAGAATGTGATATTTTGAACATCTCATTTTCATGATGGGATTACATCACTTGATAGTTAGATAGTTGGATCGATCTGATATTTTTGAACATCTCATTTTCATGATGGAATAATCTCGTGGGACGGAAATCAAGCATATACCTAACTTTAAAAACTAATAATTGATAAAATAGGAAGTATAGGCTTCTAATGCATTCAGTCCAAGTATCTTAATGCATGAAACAAGTGGGGCTAGTAGTTCTGAAATCGAAACTTTGTTTTGATACACTCTTCCATAGATGAAAGATGCTCCAAAAATCTTACTCGAAGCTCCTGTATAACCTCTCGATGGGGCCCAAACTTTGTTTTGATACATAAAGTATAGGCTTTTCATCTATGGAAGAGTGAAACAAGTGGGGCTAGTATAGGCTTCTAATGCATTCAGTCCAAGTATCTTAATGCGTGAAAAAGTGGGGCTAGTAGTTCTGAAATCCAAACTTTGTTTTGATACACTCTTCCATAGATGAAAGATGCTCCAAAAATCTTACTCGAAGCTCCTGTCTAACATCATGGACGGTATAGAATCACCAATTTTAGATCGCTGAAAATTTTATACTGTCCATCTGTAGTTGGATGGGGCCCACCATGATGTATATGTTTTACATTCTCATGTCCATCCATTTTGGACAACTAATCCGGCGTGATCCAAAAAATGAAGTAGATCCAAATAGCAATAGTCGCAGAACGAGAGTGACTTTTGCACAATAGCAAAAGCATAATTTAGACAGTAAAAAGTTCAGTTCATAGGAATTTGCAGAGTTATGTAGTTTAGAAATGCATGTTCTCAGTTAGAGTTGCAACTGAGTTCAGCTTGATCCATAGTCTATCGGAAAATTTAGTTCAATAGCAATGAATTTAGTAATGCATTTCAGTTCACAGAAATTCCAATGGTATGGACTTCAACAAAATGTTCAGTTCAAGCTACAGTCCACATTCTAGTTCAAGTTCAGTTTACAAATGAGTTCCAGTTCACAGATTTGTCAGGAGTTTAGTCTATGAATCAGTTGACAAATTAGATTAGGATCTGCTGCAATCGCATGATGCAATCCAGTTCACATGAGTGCATGAATCAGTTTACAAATGAGTGCAAGAAAGAAAAGTAACCATTGATTTGGAAAAAACCCATTCATGTGCATCACTTCACAAAAACCTGCAACCCATCACTGCAATCACAGAATAAGTCAATGAATCACTTCACAACCATCCATTGATCTGCATCACTTCACAAGCATGAGCATATAGTTAGTTACAAAAGTCTAGGATCTGTCGCAATAAGGAAAAGTCAACCAGTTACATAAATGAGTTGATGAATCAGGCTACAAATGAGTGCATGAAGCCTAAGTACTACTCCTACATGTGGTGACAGGTCTGCATTCATGGCTATCAGTTTAGAAATGAGTGCACAAAAGGTGTGGTTTGAGGGAAATATATAAATATTAGCTTGATGACGTCAAGCAGTTTTAAGCAGTAGGCAATCACTCCTCACTGGATATTATAAATAAATATGTTTCTTTATGGACTGTTTGATAATTCGAAGCCTGCCTCCACTTTTCTTACTTTGTGGAGTCACTGCTTCCAAATCTACATTACATGAGTTAGTAATGACATGGAGCACTTTTCTTCTTTACTGTTTTCTTACAAACTCAATGGTGTGGTTTGAGGGTATTTTTATGTCTTTGTGCTACTGTGGAGCTGATAGTGCACTTGGGGCTATAGCCAGAAGCAACTTTTCTTCTGTATATATTACATAAGACATCTCCTATGGTTTGAAATGCTAATTTACTGTAATAAAAGGGAATATTTGTAGACATCTCCTATGGTTTGAAATATTTCAAGTACCTCTTCTCTACTAGAGATGTTAGATGAATGTAGGCCAAATGACAAAAATAGAATCAGATAATTGTGTGATGCCTTGATTCATTTTTAATGAAATTGGAAATGGGTCAGCTTATTGGTTTTTGTATTTTTGGAGTGTTGGAATATTCTCGTCATGCTCTTGTTTTAAGTTTTCTTGCTCACATTCACCACATGCACACACGCATGTTGACATAACAATACCTACATCTCAATGCTCTCTTGAAAATGTTTTGAGGGGTTCTTTTATACTCTGGCTACCCATGTTCTTGATATGCAGAACTTAGAAATTGGACACATGGCATACACTTAAATCAACTTAAACCAACTAATTGTGGAACCCACTGTCGCTGAGCGAGGGTTCCAAAATCAGATTGGTTAAATCCTCAGCCCATTGGCCTAAATTCAATCAGTGAAGATGGTGCATTCCTTCAATTTTATCCTTTAAATTTGAGGCTGATCCAAAATAGAGGTGGGTCACATCACAAGGAACAGTTGGGATGAAGACCTCCACCCCCCATAAACCTTTTATATTTTGAGTGTGACCCAACCTGTTTTCTAGATGCCATTTAATCCATTCAAAAAATGCGGCGCACCAGGATGGATAGGCATGACAAAAATCTGGGCTATTCAAAACTTGAGTGGGCCATGACACTTGAGTGGGCCTGTGTGACTTTGTCAACAGGTTAAATGGTAAATAAAATTGTGAACATTCCATCAACATTGTTTTCCTTTGATGTGGTCCACCTAAGAGTTGGATATGCCTCATTTTTGGGCTTGTACCCTGAAACAAGCTGGAAAAATAACTGAATAGCATGAATAAAACACATAAAATCTTCGTGGAACCCCACCGAGCTTTGACACCAGCTAGGTGGCAAGTGTTGGGGGTCACCAGCCAAACCGCATCCAAAGAAAATGAAGGGACTCACATGTCCAAGCGGATTGTATACTTTGTAACTCGTGCGCTTTATTGCACTTAGCAATTTCTGTAAAGCCCGCTGTCAGTGTATGTTTATTCACATTGTCCATTTCTCTTTCTTTTTTTCAACTCATTTTAAAGCTTTAGCTCAAACTTGAAGCATGTCCAAAGCTCAAGTAAGCTATACAACACAATCACATGAAACCGTGGGAGTAATGATTTCCACCATTTGACTTACAATAATATTTATTTGTCATCCAACCTCTTTATAAGATCAAGAGGACGTAGATAAAGTAAAAACACAAATATCAGCTTGAGTGAAAACTTCACAATAGAAGTTAATGATGTGTTTGAGTGAAAACTTCACAAATATCAGCTTGAGTGAAAACTTCATTTGATAGATGGACAGTAGCTTATGGTCCAACTGGTTGGACTTGAGACATTCTCATGTTTGTGAAGTCTTTTATTTGACTTTAAGATATTACATCCATTGCCTTCTGTTCCCTAAAATTGTCCGATGCAAACTTTCATGAGCTTGTATATTACATTTTTTGTCTTAAATTATTATTGTTGTGATTAGTTAGTTTATAGTTGTGACATGTAATTTATAGATTTGTAAGTTAGATAATTAGTTACTCGTTTGAGGATTTCTATGGGGCCATACATAGATATAGTGTGTTTTTGGTGGCATAGAAATCGCTCAAATTGTCCCATTTTGGACAGTTCAAGGTTAGATGGAAAGTATGCTTTCATACAATCTATTTAAATGTTCATGCCTGATCCGTGGTCCATCTTCTCGTTTCTCTCTGGATATGTTTCTTCCGTTCCGTATCCAATGCCAAATATCTTTACATTGCTTTAGATATTTGGCATTAGAATGTAACGTAAGATCAACTTATTTGGAGAGGCATGGGGAGATGCTGCCAGATTTTCGGCGTGGACGTTTAAATGGGAATATGAAAGTATTACAATCTATCCAACCTTGGATGAGTAACTAATTTAGGATTTAATTGTATTAGCTTAGAAAATGTTGGAGCAGACCCAAATTTGCGTCGGAGTTATCCGGATGTTGAGCTTAGAAAATGTTGTAGCAAACCCAGATGCATGATTTTTCGGATTCAACTGTTAGTCATAGAGTGACAGAACTTGTTTCAATTTTCTTGGATGGATGATGAATGTATTTGCGAATGTAAATGAAAATAAACCACTTATAAACTAAACCTAAACCTAAACTTATAACCTTAACCTAAACCTATTTTCAAATCCCAAAACCTATACTTAGAACCTTAACCTAAACCTAAACATAAACCTATAACCTAAACCCAATCCTGAACTCGAACCTTAACCTATAACCTATAACCTATAACCTAAACCTTATCCTATAACCTATAACCTATTCTCAATCCCTAAAGCTAAACCTATAACCTAAACCTAAACCTAAACCTAAACCTAAACCTAAACTTATACCCTTAACCTAAACCTATTCTCAAATTCCAAAACTTATAAACTAAACGTAAACCTAAACTTCTAACCTTAATCTAAACCTATTCTCAAATCCCTCAACCTATACTTATAACCTAAACCTATACTTATAACCTTAACCTAAACCTAAACCTACACCTATAACCGAAACCTATTCTCAAATCTCAAAACCAATACTTTTAACCTAAACCTAAACCTAAACCTAAACTTAAAGACCTAAACCTAAACCTATAACTTGAACCTAAACCTACTGTCAAATTCCAAAACCTATACTTATAACCTAAACCTATAACCTAAACCCGATCCCGAACCCGAACCTTAACCTATAACCTATAACCTAAACCTTATCCCATAAGCTTTAACCTTTTCTCAAATCCCTAAACCTATATTTATAACCTAAACCTAAACATATAACCTAAACCTATAACCTAGCCTAATCTTAAAGCTATTTCCATAAACTGACTTTAGTTTTTTCATTTTAGAGATGGATAAGAGTTGGATGCGAGCTAAGAACAGGTTTAGCCCAGAGTATAAACATGGGGTTCAAGAGTTCATGGAATTTGCGCGAAATATGGCAGATTCAGAGAATAAGATTAGGTGTCCATGTCGAAAATGCAAGAACATCATATATAAGACTTTAGACAAAGTAGAGGACGATTTGTTCATAGTTGGGATTGACCAGGGTTACACTTGGTGGATCTATCATGGTGAAGATATGACCCATAGAGTTGAAGCCACTGAAGTCAACGAAGACCCAATTGTGCCGGATGACGAGGATGAAGAAGTTGACGAAATGCAAGATATCATAGGTGATGTGTTCAGGGGAACAGTTGCGGATACCGATTTTGCAGCGACAAGCAGTAGCCAAGATATTCCTCCAATGGGTGATGTCGAATCAGAAAAGTTGAGTAGGTTGTTGAGGGATGCGCAACGTCCACTTTATCCGGGGTGTGAGAACTTCTCCAAGTTGAATTTTCTTATAAAGTTACTTCATTTGAAGACAATAAATCGTTGGAGTAACAAATCATTCGACATGTTGCTTGAGTTGTTGAAAGAAGCATTACCGGACGGTGAGACATTGCCTAAGTCTCATTATGAGGCAAAATCCTTGATGCGAGACTTGGGCCTTGGTTACACCGTCATACATGCATGTATAAATGATTGTTTATTGTATCGGGAAGAGTATGATAAGGCTGATCGGTGTAAAGAATGTGGAGAGTCTAGGTGGAAGAATGACAAAGCCACGAGTAAGAAAATTCCGCAAAAGGTGTTAAGGTACTTCCCATTGAAACCCAGATTGCAAAGATTGTTTATGTCTCGTAAGACGGCTGAAGATATGAGGTGGCATAAGGAGAAACGTGTTCATGATGATAGTACACTGAGGCATCCTGCAGACTCTGAAGCCTGGCAAAATTTTGACAAGCAACATGACTGGTTTGCAGAGGATTCTCGCAATGTTCGACTAGGTCTTGCAAGTGATGGTTTTAATCCATTTGGTAATATGAGTAGCTCGTACAGTATGTGGCCAGTGGTACTTATGCCCTACAATTTACCTCCTTGGTTGTGTATGAAGGAGTCATTTTTCATGATGTCATTGCTTATTCCTGGACCCAGGTCACCTGGGAATGACATTGATGTGTATTTGCGACCGTTAGTAGATGAGTTAAACGAGTTGTGGAGTGAGGGTGTAGAAACGTATGACACATTTGCAGGACAGTCATTTCAATTGCATGCAGCGGTCTTGTGGACAATAAATGACTTTCCCGCGTATGGAAATTTGTCTGGGTGGAGCACGAAGGGCAAGTTGGCGTGTCCTACATGTGGTATTGAGACTTGTTCATTGTCATTGAAGCATGGTAGAAAAACGTGTTATATGGGCCATCGTCGCTTCCTTCCGATCGATCATAGTTGGCGCAGGAAGACGATGATCTTTGATGGCAAACAAGATCATAGGCCACCCCCGAAAGAGCTATCTGGAGAGATGTGATACAACAATTAAAATACATTGGAGAAGTTACATTTGGTAAGGCATCGCACTTGAAAAAGAGGAAACGTACAGTATTGGACTATAACTGGAGGAAGAAGAGCATCTTTTTTGAGTTGCCCTATTGGAGTGATTTGAAATTGCGACATAACTTGGATGTCATGCATATAGAGAAAAATATATGTGACAATGTCTTCGGAACATTGATGAACATAGAGAAGAAAACAAAAGACAGTTTCAAGGCTCGATTGGATCTACAAGAAATGGGTTTAAGGAAAGAGTTGCACTTGCAACCACATGAAAATTCGTATACTATACCAGCAGCCTGCTACACGTTGACAAAACTAGAGAGAAAGCGTTTATGTGAATGGTTGAGATCGGTGAAGTTTCCTGATGGGTATGCGTCAAACATATCTCGGTGCGTAAACGTTACGGACTGTAAGGTAACAGGAATGAAAAGTCATGATTGTCACGTCCTTCTGCAACGCCTACTGCCGGTTGCGATTCGTGGATTCCTAAGCAAGGATATTAGTGCGGCGCTGATTGAGTTGGGGATATTCTTTAAGGATTTGTGTTCGAAATCGTTGAATGTAGATGTTATTAAACGACTGGAGAGAGACATTGCCGTAATCCTTTGCAAACTTGAAAGAATATTTCCACCTGCGTTTTTCGATGTCATGGTACACCTAGCGATTCACTTACCGCACGAGGCGAAGCTTGCAGGCCCAGTACAATATCGTTGGATGTATCCGATCGAAAGGTGGTAGAACCTATTAAAATTTTTATTCATTCCGTAAACTACATATATCCATGTTTTCATACTCTTAACATAGTGGTTTTGTGTACAGATACCTTCACACACTCAAACGATTTGTGAGGAACAAGGCGCGTCCGGAGGGATCCATAGCTGAGGCGTACATTGATAATGAGTGCCTTACATTTTGCTCCATGTATCTTCGTGGCATAGAGACTAGATTCAATCGAGAAGATCGGAATGCCGATGAAGGGCAGGAGCATGAACAAGGACTCATATCTGTGTTTGCACATAACGTTCGTCCTTTAGGATCCTCGACGTTTCAGGATATGGACCTTAGGGATCTAGCAAAGGCGAGGTGGTATGTGTTGCATAATTGTGAAGAAATAGAGTCATACTTGGAGTAAGTCTTCCTTCGATTATTGTTTTCTCTACATACGATGATCTTAATGTTTCTTGCTGCTGACGTGCCATTTATGTGTAGCGAACACAGAGACGAGATGAAGTCTAAATTCCCCACAAGTTATGATCGAATGCATCAGGATCAGTTTCCACAATGGTTCGAAAAACGTGTAAGATTTCACACTGTATCTCACCACACTTAGAATTTTTGTTGTAATGCACATTATTTGAACCTAAGAAATTTCCTAAACAATTACATTCTGTACATGATAATAGATGAAGACGTTGCGCACAAGAAACTCTGCAAATGCGTCTGATGCACTATACTCGTTGGCATGTGGCCCTGATAGACGTGTATCTAGATATACGGGTTGTATTGTAAATGGGATTCGGTTCCACACCGAAGAACGTGACAAGTGTAAGACCACACAAAATAGTGGGGTGGTTGTGAAGGGAATGAATGACGATGATGAAATTGACTTTTATGGCATTTTGACGGATATTATTGAGCTGAATTATTGTATGAGAAAGAGGGTGTATTTATTTAGATGTGATTGGTGGGACATTGGAAATAAGAAGTTGGGAATACAGACTGACAACTACTTTACGAGCGTAAATTTATCTCGGAAGTGGTTTAAGGACGACCCATTTGTCTTCGCCAGCCAAGCCGAACAAGTATTTTACCTCGCTGACACCAAGTTAGGCGGCTCTTGGCACGTGGTGCAGAAAATAAAGCCCAGGAATGTATTTGACGTTCCCGTACCAGAAGTTGAAGATAGGGAGGACGAGGGAAATGACGCGGCTAGGGTTGAACACGCATATCAAGAAGACATGCCGTCACATGTTGATATAGGGATTGATTCAAGTGTTGATATTGATGTGGTGCAATTGGACAGAGATGATGTGCCACCTGATCATGTTGATGCCTCAATAATAGATGACATTGTTAGAGATGATAGCGGTTTCATTGATGACAACGTTGCAGACAATGAAGAGGAAATACTGATCAGCGATAGTAATGGTGAAGAAGAAATAGTCCTAAGCGATAGTGATACAGACGACGATTATTAATGTACACATGACTTACATTTCATATTTCAATTCGAATAATTTATGTATTCCATGTATACAATGAGTTGTTTCTTATTACAATGAAATATGTGTATTTAATATAGAATGACAATGTGTAATGGAATTTTCAAGGGTTATAGATTAAAGTTTACAGTTTTATTATATTCTGCTTGCATTATAGTGTAATGTTTAATCATATTTTAATCATCTCTTTAAGCAGAAGCACAAATGCATTGTATAATGTTTTAGTATATTCCACTTGTATTGACATTGTTTAAATTTATAAGTTCGTAGCTCGCACATATTCAGTGATGGCACCAGGTGGGAGACCACGTCGTTCGGGCACTGGATCTACCCCTTCTACCCGTGATGCGACGGAGCCAGCATCGCCGTCACATATTGCATCGCAGGCATCTGATCCCTCGGTCGCGCATACACCGGGCACAGCATGTAAGCGTAGACATATATTTTTAATTTTAATGACTTCTGTTTATGTTTAGACTTACATATTTCTTTTGCAGCAGCGTCGTCGACCAGCCGACGAGGACGTGGACCCACGCGTGGGTTGCTTTTAGAGCGACTTACGCGTGAGGGTAGGGTGACGGTAGAGTTCCCACAGGACTGTATTAGACCTGTTGGGAACAATGCCAGCTTGTTTACGTCGGAGGTCGGTGTCTTATGCCGATCTCTGATCCCCGCCACCACCCCCCGTTGGGCAGACGTGGCAGATGATGTGCGGCAGCTCATTCGTCAGCGCCTTCAGGTAAATTTTAGTAAATTAAAATTAATTTTATAAAAGTTCATTTACGATTAAGTTATTTTATCTGGACAGCATTGGAGGGGCCTGGCCATTTGGACAGGCCGTTGTTTATGTATTTGCTCGAGATTAATGGAGCAGACCCGGATGTGCGTCGGAGCTATCCGGATGAGCGGGGGTCTCTGGAAGGTGGGAACCGCTATAATGACCATGATGAAGCTGTCCATTTCCTATGGACAGCATTGGAGGGGCCTGGCCATTTGGACAGGCCGTGTTTATGTATTTGCTCGAGATTAATGGAGCAGACCCGGATGTGCGTCGGAGCTATCCGGATGAGCGGGGGTCTCTGGAAGGTGGGAACCGCTATAATGACCATGATGAAGCTGTCCATTTCCTATGGACAGCATTGGAGGGGCCTGGCCATTTGGACAGGCCGTGTTTATATTTGCTCGAGATTAATGGAGCAGACCCGGATGTGCGTCGGAGCTATCCGGATGAGCGGGGGTCTCTGGAAGGTGGGAACCGCTATAATGACCATGATGAAGCTGTCCATTTCCTATGGACAGCATTGGAAGGGCCTGGCCCTTTGGACAGGCCGTGTTTATATTGTATTTGCAGGTACCACACCGCTAACCTATCTTCAATTCCCTACAGCTATAACCTATAACCTACCTATAACCTAAACCTAAAACTAAACCTAAGACCTAAATGTGTTCTCAAATCCTTCAACCTAAACCTACACCTAATCCTATTCTCAACACCCTAACCTAAACCTAAACCTAAACTTGAAAACCCAAAGCAAAACCCGATCCCGAACCCGAACCCGATTTCCTAAACCTAAACCTTAACCTATTCTCAGTTCTCTACAGCTATAACCTATAACCTAGACCTAAAACCTAAACCTAAAGCCTAAATGTGTTCTCAAATCCCTCAACCTAAACCTGCACCTAATCCTATTCTCAACACCCTAAACTAAACCTAAACCTAAACTGAAAACCAAAGCAAAACCCGATCCCGAACCCGTTCCTAAAACCTAAACCTTAACCTATTCTCGGTTCCCTACAACTATAACCTATAACCTAGACCTAACACCGAAACCTAAACCTAAACCTAAAGCCTAAATGTGTTCTCAATTCCCTCACCTAAACCTACACCTAATCCTATTCTCAACACCCTAACCTAAACCTAAACCTAAACTTGAAAACCCAAAGCAAAACCCGATCCCGAACCCAAACTCGATTTCCTAAACCTAAACCTTAACTATTCTCAGTCCCTACAGTTATAACCTATAACCTAGACCTAAAACCTAAACCTAAACCTAAACCTAATGCCTACATGTGTTCTCAAATCCCTCAACCTAAACCTACACCTAATCCTATTCTCAACACCCTAAATAAACCTAAACCTAAACTGAAAACCCAAAGCAAAACCCGATCCCGAACCCGTTCCTAAACCTAAACCTTAACCTATTCTCGGTCCCTACAACTAAACCTATAACCTAGACCTAAAAAAACCAAACCTAAACCTAAACCTAAAGCCTACATGTGTCTCTCAAATCCCTCAACCTAAAACTACACCTAATCCTATTCTCAACACCCTAAACTAAACCTAAACCTAAACCTGAAAACCCAAAGGAAAACCCGATCCCGAACCCGTTCCTAAACCTAACCTTAACCTATTCTCGGTTCCCTAAAACTATAACTATAACCTAGACCTAAAACCCTAAACTAAACCTAAACCTAAATCCTAAATGTGTTCTCAATTCCCTCAACCTAAACCTACACCTAATCCTATTCTCAACACCCTAACCTAAACCTAAACCTAAACTTGAAAACCCAAAGCAAAAACCCGGATCCGAACCCAAAACCCGATTTCCTAAACCTAAACCTTACCTATTCTCAGTTCCCTACAGTATAACCTATAACCTAGACCTAAAACCTAAACCTAAAACCTAAACTATAATGCCTACATGTGTTCTCAAATCCCTCAACCTAAACCTACACCTAATCCTATTCTCAACACCCTAAACTAAACCTAAACCTAAACCTGAAAACCCAAAGCAAAACCCGATCCCGAACCTGTTCCTAAACCTAAACCTTAACCTATTCTCGGTTCCCTACAACTATAACCTATAACCTAGACTAACACCGAAACCTAAACCTAAACCTAAAGCCTACATGTGTTCTCAAATTCCTCAAACCTAAACCTACACCTAATCCTATTCTCAACACCCTAAACGAAAACCTAAACCTAAACCTGAAAACCCAAAGGAAAACCCGACCCGAACCCGTTCCCTAAACCTAAACCTTAACCTATTCTCGGTTCCCTACAACTATAACCTATAACTAGACATAAAACCTAAACCGAAACCTAAACCTAAATCCTAAATGTGTTCTCAATTCCCTCAAACTAAACCTACACCTAATCCTATTCTCAAAACCCTAACCTAAACCTAAACCTAAACTTGAAAACCCAAAGCAAAACCAGATCCCGAACCCAAAACCCGATTTCCTAAACCTAAACCTTATTAACTATTCTCAGTTCCCTACAGTTATAACCTTATACCTAGACCTAAAAACCTAAACCTAAACCTAAACCTAATGCCTACATGTGTTCTAAAATCCCTCAACCTAAACCTACACCTAATCTATTCTCAACACCCTAACCTAAACCTAAACCTAAACCTGAAAACCCAAAGCAACACCCGATCCCGAACCCAAACCCGATTCCTAAACCTAAACCTTAACCTATTCTCGTTCCCTACACTATAACCTATAAACCTAGACCTAAAACCTAAACCTAAACCTAAACCTAAAGCCTAAATGTGTTCTCAGTTTCCTCAACCTAAACCTACACCTAATCCTATTCTCAACACCCTAACCTAAACCTAAACCTAAACCTGAAAACCCAAAGGAAAACCCGATCCCGAACCCAAACCCGATTCCCTAAACCTAAACCTAACCTATTCTCAGTTCCCTACAGCTATAACCTATACCTAGACCTAAAACCTAAACCTAAACCTAAACCTAAACCTAAAGCCTAAATGTGTCTCAATTCCCTCAACCTAAAACCTACACCCTAATCCTATTATCAACACCCTAACCTAAACCTAAACCTAAACCTAAACTTGAAAAACCCAAAGCAAAACCCGATCCCGAACCCGAACCCGATTTCCTAAACCTAAACCTACACCTATTCTCAGTCCCTACAACTATAACCTATAACCTAGACCTAAAACTTAAACCTAAACTAAACCTAAACTTAAAGCCTAAATGTGTTCTCAAATCCCTCCCCTAAACCTACACCTAATCCTATTTTCAACACCCTAACTTAAACCTAAACCTAAACCTGAAAACCCAAAGGAAAACCTGATCCGAACCCGTTCCTAAACCTAAACCTTAACCTATTCTCAGTTCCCTACAGCTAATAGACCTAAAAAAAACCCAAACCTAACTAAACCTAAATCCTACATGGTGTTCTCAATTCCCTCAACCTAAACCTACACCTAATCCTATTCTCAACACCCTTACCTAAACCTAAGCCTAAACTTGAAAACCCAAAGCAAAACCCGATCCAACCCGAACCGATTTCCTAAACCTAAACTTAACCTATTCTCAGTTCTCTACAGCTATAACCTATAACCTAGACCTAAAACCTAAACCTAAAGCCTAAATGTGTTCTCAAATCCCTCAATCTAAACCTACACCTAATCCTATTCTCAACACCCTAAACTAAACCTAAACCTAAACCTGAAAACCCAAAGCAAACCCGATCCCGAACCCGTTCCTAAACCTAAACTTAACCTATTCTCGGTTCCCTACAACTAAACCTATAACCTAGACCTAAAACCTAAACCTAAAGCCTAAATGTGTTCTCAATTCCTCAACCTAACCTACACCTAATCCTATTCTCAACACCCTAACCTAAACCTAAACCTAAACCTGAAAACCCAAAGCAAAACCCGATCCGAACCCAAACCCGATTTCCTAAACCTAAACCTTAACCTATTCTCAGTTCCCTACAAACTATAACTATAACCTAGACCTAAAACCTAAACCTAAACCTAAACCTAAAGCCTAAATGTGTTCTCAATTCCCTCAACCTAAACCTACACCTAATTCTATTCTCAACACCCTAACCTAAACCTAAACCTAAACCTGAAAACCCCAAGGAAAACCCGATCCCGAACCCAAACCCGATCCCTAAACCTAAACCTTAACCTATTCTCAGTTCCCTACAGCTATAACCTATAACTAGACCTAAAACCTAAACCTAAACCTAAACCTAAAGCCTAATGTGTTCTCAATCCTAAACCTAAACCTACACCTAATCCTATTCTCAACACCCTAACCTAAACCTAACCAAAACCTGAAAAACCCAAGGAAAACTCGATCCCGAACCAAACCCGATTCCATAAACCTAAACCTAACCTATTCTCAGTTCCCTACAGCTATAACCTATAACCTAGACCTAAAACCTAAACCTAAACCTAAACCTAAACCTAAAGCCTAAATGTGTTCTCAATTTCCTCAACCTAAACCTACACCTAATCCTATTCTCAAACACCCTAACCTAAACCTAAACCTAAACTTGAAAACCCAAAGCAAAATCCGATCCCGAACCCGAACCCGATTCCTAAACCTAAACCTACACCTATTCTCAGTTCCCTACAGCTATAAACCTATAACCTAGACCTAAAACTTAAACCTAAATCTAAACCTAAACCTAATGCCTAAATGTGTTCTCAAATCCCTCAACCTAAACCTACACCTATATCTATTCTCAACACCCTAAACTAAACCTAAACCTAAACCTGAAAACCCAAAGCAAAAACCCGATCCCGAACCCGTTCCTAAACCTAAACCTTAACCTATTCTCGGTTCCCTACAACTATAACCTATAACCTAGACCTAAAACCTAAACCTAAAACCTAAACCTAAATCCTAAATGTGTTCTCAATCCCTCAACCTAAAACCTACACCTAATCCTATCTCAACACCCTAACCTAAACCTAAACCTTAAAACTTGAAAACCCAAAGCAAAAACCCGATCCCGAACCCAACCCGATTCCCTAAACCTAAACCTTAACCTATTCTCAGTTCCCTACAACTATAACCTATAACCTAGACCTAAAAACCTAAACCTAAAGCCTAAATGTGTTCTCAAATCCCTCAACCTAAACCTACACCTAATCCTATTCTCAACACCCCTAACCTAAACCTAAACCTAAACCTGAAAAAACGAAAGCAAAACCCGATCTCGAAACCCGTTCCTAAACCTAAACCTTAACCTATCTCAGTTCCCTACATGTATAACCTATAACCTATACCTAAAACCTAAACCTAAACCTAAACTAAAACCGTAAATGTGGTCCCAATTCCCTAAAACCTAAACCTAAAACCTAAACTAATCTTAATCTCAACTCCCTAAACCTAAACCTAAGCCTAAACATGGAAACCCAAACCTAAACCCGATCCTGAAACCCGAAACCCGATTTCGTTAACCTAAACCTTAACCTATTCTCAATTCCCCAAAGCTATATAGCCTATAACCTAACTATAACTTACCTTACCTTAATCTAAACCTAAACCTTAACCTTTTAATCTTAACCTTAACCTTAACCTAAACCTAAACCGATACTTATAAATCTTAGTTTATTTGATAAAAGTTTATTTACGGTTAAGTTATTTTCTTTATAAGTTTATTGCCTTAATCTATTATTTACGAAA